>BSBN01001169.1:3000000-3445000 GCA_027924645.1 Cunninghamia lanceolata
TACAACATAATAAAAATACAATCCCACTATTATCTTGTATTCATTTCTTAGGAACTAATATTGGTCTCTTTATCATGCTATAGACAAATTCTCCGTCATGCCGAGGAAATGATCAAGAATTAAACCAACATAGGAAGAGATAGAAGCTAAGAATGCAAAGAAAGAAGTGGCTATGAGGGAACTTCGTGAGAAGAGGAAATTGGACACGATAAATGAAAACATACCAATTGAAGAGGAACCACAACCATCACAAAGAGATATGGTATTGGTGGCACAAAGAGAACGAATGAAAAAACTTTGTGGTACGAGAGATTTGAATACCATAGTTGGAGACACGTCCTCTACCGCAAGTCAACATGTAGGGACACCATCTACCACATCTCAAGTTGAGAGTACATCATCACTCACATGTGATGAAGGAGGTACGCCATTGTTCCCACCTCAACCTCAAGGTATGTCATCTATTCCATCTTCGATCGAAGGTATGCCATCTAACCCATCTCATTTAAATATTGATGAAATTCCTAATGTTGAGATGAATTTACCTAACTTAACACCACCTAGAATTTTGCATAGAAAGCCAAAGTATTTGATTGATATTGATGAGAATATTTTGCAGCCAATGGAAGGTAAGATTCCAAAATGCACTTGTAGAAGATATGCTAATAAGATTTGGAGATTGTTCTTTGAAAAGTTAAATGAGACTGCAAGATGTCAACTATTCATTGAAATGATGCGAAGTATAAAGTATAGGTCTATCATGAAGATTCTTGGGTCGAGAACATTAGAGGCTTCAAGTGAAAAATCTATTGTCAAGAATCTAATGAGTGCATATGAGAGTGTGGGTAACACCTCACGCACAAAAGATAGTAATGCAACACGGTGTGTGATTACATCGACTATAGTAAGTAGTCAAACGAGGAAAGCTTGTCTCATTAGAAAAACGAGTCAACAATTGAGAATTAATAGGAAAACTTTATCAAGAGCTGTTGGAAGACGCCAAAGAATTGAGGACACTAATTCCAATGAATTATGGGCGTTCTCAGGGAGACTACCACGAAAAGATAAACCAATTGTTGAAGCATTGAGATCACTAATTGAAGACTTTTGGAAGAATTACACAAGGGTATCTCCGAATCAAAGGGATGTGGTAAGAAGGAGAATTGGTAGTCAGAACCGTGAGCCACATCTAAAGCATTTTTTGGATGAGACTCAAACACAGTTTTATGGTAAATTTCTAGAGAAGTATCCTCAAATTAAAATTTGTCAAAGATATTTTGAAATGCTAAAACCTTTCTATGTTAAGATAAATCACACATGCACTACTTGTTGTTGTAGATTACATATTGAATTTTCTAACCATTTTAATGCTTATAGGTCTATATGTTTAGATATGCATACTAACAATGATTTGTAGGGTTGTGCCATATGTGCCCCACCAACATCTTCAATAGAATTCATATCAAGAATTTTATGTGAAAGAGAGGAAGGTCAAATATTCTACAAGAAATTATGCTTGGATGGCACATGTCATCGTTGCAGTGACTTGCAACATTTGCTAATATGTGAACATATGGAAAGAACACATGCAGTTGGAAACGAACTAGTAGAGTTTGGCAAGTATAAAATAGTGGCATACAATACAAAAGATGGTGAAGTTATTGAAAAGATTCCAGTGTATCAGTTTATGCCTATATTTCATGGCAACATAGTGTATGAGTATGCAAGACATGCCCATAGAGCTCGATAGTTGGACTTGCAATTTAAGTTATGCAAGGACACATTTTCAGTTGGTAGCATTGTTTCAGTCATCGACTTTGCAGAGAACTATAGTCTACAGCCACAACATGAGGTGCAATCACAATATTACAACTGCACATAGGTTTCTATATTTGTGCACATCTCATTCATTCATGCGAATGATAGTATAGAGGATGACAGAAAGATCATAAGGGAGTATAATTTCTATATTAGTGATGATCGCATGCATTCTACAGAGTTCGTGCAAGGTTGGTTTCAGGTGTTCTACAATGATTTGGCTAGAAGGGGTATATCGTTCAGTCAACATATCATATGGTCAGATAACTATGCGTCACAATTCAAGAACTCACATAATTTCTATTGGCTGATTGGGAGGCATAATTTTACAGGTATTCAGCATATGTGGAACTTTTGTGAGGTCGGGCATGGAAAGGGGGAGCATGATGGTGCAGGAGCATGTATCAAAAGAGCCATAGCATGAGAAGAGTTAAAGTATAAAGACAATGCAAAGTTGACAGATGCAAAAACAATTGTCGAGTGGTGTAATGCTTCCATGGGTCCAGGTAATGAAGGTAAGTCTTCAGTTCGTATATTTTTTTGGTTGATAGATGATACTAACATTGCACCATATGAGGACCGTTGTACACTGACATGATCAAATGAGATGCACTCTTTCAGAAGCTCAATTGCAGGTTCATGGAGTATCCATACATGAAAGATGTCATGCTTTTGTTCTTCCTATACAATTCAAGTCTGGGATGAGTGCGAGTCAAAGGAGTGGGTTGACGAATGGTAGTTAAGTTATCTTAGCCCACTTGACACGTATTGACCCCTGATGGCACTGGAACTAACACAAATGGAATCATCAGTTGACTTTGACCACATATCAGATTTAGTTCAACCAGGTAATATAGGGCACGTATATGCATCTAATTTCATCTAGTTCAACCAGGTAATGTCAACTTACTTTGTAGTGTTTTTGTAATGTTGACTAATTTCATCTAATTTGCTACACATATCAATGTAGGGCACGTATATGTAGTTATTGCAGATGAATATAATGAAGAGGGAATAGATTATTACTTATGTCATTGTGTTGAGGCCAAAAAGAAATTGGAGGCCCCTGTTACAGATGGAGAAAACATCGAATACCCTACAGGCTCAGTGGTTATTACTGGAACATGGCTTAGAAGGTACCCACATAAGAGTGTTAATATTTGGCTATTTCAGGACTTTGACATGCATCGGAAGATTCTTCATTACTCGAACCTTGTCGTGGCATCCAATGTTCATTTGATAAAGTATCAGGGTAGACCTTTGAACAAAATCTTGTGGAAGGTGCGTGAGTCTGACCATGAAGCAATACTTGACACAATAAAGAGTAGAGCAGACCCAGATGGTTCATTGGATTAATTTGTAAGTATTCACATTGATTTTGTAAAGTCATGTTACATTGAGTTGTAAGTATGCACATTAATTTGTAAGGTTTGTCTTTTTTTTATTTCCTCCTACATTTTTACATATATACACATTTTTACATCATCATGTTATGCATTTTTGGTGTCCTACTCCTGATGCGACCAAACTCATAACTCACCCTACTTCCTCTAGACACCATTTGCTGATCTCTCCAACACTTTGGATCTAGGGCGCCCAATCATGATGATGACCTATATACCATTCTCCCAAGGCACTCATAATGAATGAAAAGAAGACCAAGGGCGCCCAAGCTTAATAGACTTATTTCTTTGAATTTTGATGATCCAAACTCTTGCAAAACGACATCCACTTTCATGCCTTTAGATCTTCCTTCACATACAGGGTGCCAAATCAAGTTGAAAAATCTACATAAGGGCGCCAAAATGGATGAAAGGAGACATGAAATGCACCTTAGGACTCCATGCTAAGGTTTGAGCCATTAAAGTCTCTTGATATTAGGCGCTCATGATGATGAAACTTAGAGTTTTTTCCTTTCCTAGGCACTCATCTAAGATGTTTGAATAATAAGGAGTGCCTAGACCTCTATAATGTACATTGGGCACCAAAATCAAGGTGATTTTAAGTCACTTTGAGTCTTTTGGGGTTAGTTTGAGTCTTTGAGTCATATTACAAAAAAGTGTCGATGTTGTCAAGTTGCACAAAGCAACTTTTACATTTTTGCTGTCCCAACGCATCTGGATGTGTACATTTACACTAGTCATGGTCTTGTTTTTCACCCAAACATGTCAAAATAGTCCGAGCTACATTGTACTGATGATATCCTTGAAGAGTCCAAAGTGCAAAAAGGAAGCAATCTTTGACAAGATGTTACTCAAAAACTGTATCACTTAGAAACATTCTGTCTAAGGAAACATGATCACGTAGAGTGCCTCTACAATAACCTCTCTTAGTTTTTTATATCTCTGAGACATTTGCCCGTGGTGAAAGGTTTTCTACTGCCCCAAAAATCATCAGAAGGAGGTAGTGTAAAGTTGCAAAGGGGTGTAACTTTCGTCCTGCTTTTGATGCGACCAAAATGACTGTTCCAACGCGTCTGGATGGGTACATTTATGCTAGGTATGGTCCTTTTTTTACCCAAACATGTCGAAATAGTCTGAGCTACATTGTACCAACGATATCCCTGAAGAGTCCAAAGTGCAAAAAGGCAGCAATCTTTGACGAGATGTTACTCAAAAATCGTGTCACTTAGAAACATTCTATCTGAGGTAACGCGATCACGTAGAGTGCCTCTACAATAACCTCTCTCAATTTTTTATAGCTCTGAGGCATTTGCCAGTGGTGAAAGGTTTTCTGCTGCCCCAAAAATCGTTAGAAGGAGGCAGTGTAAAGTTGCAAAGGGGTGTAACTTTCGTCCTGCTCCTGATGTGACCAAACTGACTATTCCAAAGCATCCAGATGGGTACATTTATGCTAGGCATGGTCCTATTTTTCACCCAAACATGTCGAAACAGTCCGAGCTACATTGTACCGATGATATCCTTGAAGAGTCCAAAGTGCAAAAAGGTAGCAATCTTTGATGAGATGTTACTTGAAAACTGTGTCACTTAGAAACATTCTGTCTAAGGCAACACGATCACATAGAGTGCCTCTACAATAACCTCTCTCAATTTTTTATATCTTTGAGGCATTTGCCTGTGGTGAAAGGTTTTCTGCTGCCCCAAAAATCTTCAGAAGGAGGCAGTGTAAAGTTGCAAAGGGGTGTAACTTTTGTCCTGCTCCTGATGTGACCAAACTGACTGTTCCAACTCATCCGTATGGGTACATTTATGCTAGGCATAGTCTTGTTTTTCACCCAAACATGTCGAAACAGTCTGAGCTACATTGTACCAACGATATCCCTAAAGAGTCCAAAGTGCAAAAAAGTAGCAATCTTTGACAAGATGTTACTCAAAAACTATGTCACTTAGAAACATTCCATCTGAAGCAACACGATCACATAGAGTGCTTCTACAATAACCTCTCTTAGTTTTTTATATCTTTGAGGCATTTGCCCGTGGTGAAAGGTTTTCTACTGCCCCAAAAATCATCAGAAGGAGGTAGTGTAAAGTTGCAAAGGGGTGTAACTTTCGTCCTGCTCCTGATGTGACCAAACTAACTATTCCAACACGTCCGGATGAGTACATTTATGCTAGGCATGGTCCTATTTTTCACCCAAACATGTCAAAACAGTCTGAGCTACATTGTACCGACGATATCCCTGAAGAGTCTAAAGTGCAAAAAGGTAGCAATCTTTGATGAGATGTTACTTGAAAACTGTGTCACTTAGAAACATTCCATCTGAAGCAACGCGATCATGTAGAGTGCCTCTACAATAACCTCTCTCAATTTTTATATCTTTGAGCCATTTGCCCGTGGTGAAAGGTTTTCTGCTACCCCAAAAATTGTCAGAAGGAGGCAGTGTATTAAGTCAGGATGAAAGCCTATTCACTCTAGGCGCCAATCTCAAATTGCACAATCATGAATGAGCACCTAGAGCAATATGGCACTACATCATGGTTCCAGGACCTTGAAATGGCACCCAAGCATGTAGGAGGAATTTTCAAGGAGCCAAAATGTCTTTGAGACTCTAAGGAACTAGACCAAAGACTCTATGGCGCCATCTTGATACCATTGAGTCAACTTTGGAACTCAAACATATTGGAACAAGGTCTAGGAAGCTAGGTACCATCTCTTGCCAGTTCAACCTCTTAGATGCGCCAACATTGGAAAGACTCTTAATGAGCGCCTAAGTTTGAATTGATCTTGTGATTGAAAGTTTGGTGATGTATTGGTGCAAGATGATCTTCAGTTGAAGCAATTTAAGTTCCAGAAAGGGTTTAGAAGTTATCAACCTCTTCACTAAGTTAGGCGCACTTTACAAGCTTTCTTACCCAAGAGTTGCACCTCATTAAGACAAGGCGCATCTTAACCTCTAGGACTTTTCCAAAGAAGTACTTTAGTTTATTAGCACCTTTGGACCTTGTTTTGCATTCTGAAAGAGAAGGCACACTTTGGAGGCATTTTTAACCTAGATTGACGCCTAGGTATAGTCATCTCTTTGGAGCATTACATTGTGTTTTAAAATGAAGGAGGACATTTCATAAGTTGGGGAATTGATCACTGAAGACCTTGGAGTGTTTGAATTACTCTAAGAAAGAAGGTGCATTTCCATGGAGTAGCATACTCTAGATAGCGCCTAATGCCATCAAGGTGCAATTCCATTGTCACTTTGGTGCCTATCATCAAGAAGGGCATTGGGTATTCCTTGAACAGTTCTGAGTGTTTGAAGTTCATGAAATCACCAAGGAATGTTGGGCGCCATGTGTATCCTCAACAAGCTTGAGTTTGCACCTAGACAAGTTGGTGCTTATTCATGTTTTAACTTCCTTCTTGAAGCGCCTTGTTGATGTTTGTTTTTAGACAAGTCAACAATTAGAGTGAAATACAAAGTATTTGACTCCCTCTTGAGCAAAGCCTCTCGAATGCTGAACGAAGTGATCAAACAAGATGACTCCAAGGTTCCTTTCTTATAATTTTGTAAGAGATAGCTCAAGTGACTAAGTATGATTTTGCTGGTAAACACAAAGGGACTTACACAATTGTTCAACAAGCTATTGATTCAATGATTACGAAGGCAAACACTGGAATATCTAAGTACTACAACTTATAGCGTACGATTTGGCAATGATGTTCTTGATCTTAATTCTAACTAAATGGATAAAAAGAACAAAAGATGAAAGGTTTAGAAACACTAATCTAATCCTAGATGTAAGGATAATGACTGCTCAGGTGAAATCAAACCAAATCTTGCTTCACCAAGTTAGACAACTAGACAAGATTGATGCAATCTTCTAGGGTGTACAAGATGTTTAAATCACTTATGCTCATGAAGAATTCAACAAACATAAAGATCAAATTGAAGTTCAATTTTGTTTAGACCAACCATACGCTGCAACTTGCATGCCACAAACTACAAATGGTGTGAACTTATAAAGATTTCACCATGAAATAATAAAGAAACCTTCCACCAACTAACATGAACTTAAAGAAAACTTAATCTAACTTAATATTCACTTGAAAATCCAAACCATGCAACACTTCGAAACATATATAGAGTCACCAAAGCAATGAATCTTATATTATTTCAGAGAACCTTTTTGCAACAATTCCAGAGTTTTCAACCTTACAAATGAGGGCAACAAGAGCCCTTTTATAGACCTCAAATGAATGAAGGGTCAAGATCGGTCGGCCAAGCCAATGGACCAGATCAAGCCACATCACAAGTAGTTGTAACAAACTCCTATTTTATTAAATGAAAGAGGCTAACTTTATTAAATGAAGGAGGTCATGAAGGAGGGAACAAAGGCACGCTTTCCAAGAAGATAAGGATGCCACATCACATCCCCTTTACATGGTAGTACTATGAGATGCAATGAACCTAGACACAACTTGAGCTACATCTTCAATTGGTACACTTGTCGCCGCATTAATGGATCCTTTTGCTACTACCACATCTAATTCATAGATGCCAAGTGTCCTCTCCCAGTCATTTATCCAAGATTTATTTGCTCCAAGATGAAATGCAAGTGTGAATATGCTATCTAGCTGTCCTTCATCAATTCCATCATCCTGAAAGTAGAATGCCTTAACTTGTTGCTTCATGTTTTCAATAGTAACATCCCCATAAGGATTACATATTGTTGTTAATGCAGTGTATATATGATTTTCTGTCCTTAGAAGAACACTTCTAATTCTAGACATATCTACTTCAATTTTATCAACCAGCTGCCCCTTGTTGTGAAAGGAAAAATACCAAGTGGTGAAGTCATGTGGAGTATTCTGATCAACCACCCTATCATGAACCAGATCTTCCAATGGAGTTTCCATTAAATTCTTGAGCTGTGGCATGTATTGCTCCTTGATAGGTTTGAACTCAACACATATTTTTAATAAAGCTTGAACTCTATCCTTGAGATTAATGGCTCTATCATAAACTTGCACAATTTCTTCAAGGTAAGTATATGCCTTTTCTTCTATCTTTCCTATCCATCCCTTCATTATCTAAGATGAAGTTCTCATATTTTCAACTTGAGACACTGTTTCTTGCGGAAGAATGGACAGAGGTATTGGAGTAGCTTCCTTCTGCTGGATAGGCTGCATGACCTGTTGAATATAATGCTTTAGTGCATTAAAATCCTGTTCAATCTTTAGCTTAGGTTCTCTTTCTTGCTTTAACATGATTCTTACACTATTCACCGACTCTTGAAGTTCTTCCTCTATTTGTTCCCCGGTTATTGGACCCATGCCAATAGTAGTCACATTATAATCCTCAGGTGCCATGTCTTCTAGATCCTTTTCAACTCTAGGGATAGCTACATGTACTTCTCTGTATCCAGAAGGATCTTGAGTGATTTTTGAAAAGACAGTTGCCTTCTTCTTCTAATTATTCTTCTATGCATTTACAAGCAATTCCTCAACTGGAGCAGGCTGATATGTTTCTACAATTATACTTTCCTCAATCCTTTGCCTCAACCAAGGTGGAAAAGTAGAAAGATCTTATTGTCTTTGAACTTGACTGTGTTGTACTCGTGCTACTTCTTCATCAGATTCCACTTGACCTTCTTCATCTTGATCAAGAACATCATTTTCCTTAATCACAACAATTGGACTTGAATGAATTTCTTCAGATGGCATCAAGGCAACTTCTTCCACAACTTCAATCTCTTGTATTGGATTCTGAACATCCGAAGTACCTTCTTGCAGACGGGATGAAGTAGATTGGATATTCTTCTTTTGAGGTCTTTGGCTTGATTCTCCTTGATCTTGACTAGGTCTTTTCCTTTTTCTAGTTGGATTATTACCTTGATTATTTCCACTGTGTTGTGGTCCACTATGTACACTATGCTGTCCCGGTTCTCCGTCATCCATCTTGTTATAAGTAAGAACTCGCCCTTCATCATTCATCTCTTGTAGTAGTTGAGTTATACAAGCTTGTGTCATGGCTAAGACTGGCTCCATTAATTCTTCTTCAGATACATCTCTTTTTGACCAATCAACTGTATAAGACAAATCCTTTATCTTATCAAATTCATCTATCAACATAGTATCATCCTCTGTAAACTAATCTGGAATCCTGAATACTTTTGAAGCTCTAACTAAATCCCATGAGAGTCTTGAACTCTGGAGTGTTCGAAGATCATCTTCATCTTTTGCACTGGCCCAATGGTCTTCCAACTGCTTGACATGCTTATATTCTCTGTTATATTTCCAGCAAACTTGAAAAGGATCAAAATTAAGCCTCTTGGTGCCATGAGTTTGCAAATGATACGCCTAAAGTTCTATCTCAGAATACTTAGCTACTACTAATGATGGACACTCCAGATTTTGTCCAAGAAGAAGTGGAAACTGAACTCCAGCTTTCTTTTTTAACTTTTGGAGCCTGACGAGTTCCAGGAGTTGCCTTGTAACTTCTAACATCACCATCCTGTTGGTTGGATATCTTGGTAACCTGTATGGATAAGATGTAAAACCTTGAATCCTTATGTAAGTGTACCTTTCATGCTGAGTATACCAATGTCCATATGCTGCAATGAACTCTCTTGCTGCATTTGACAACCTTTTATGAAATTCTCCTCTTAGTTTCTTCAGTATGAGCATAGCGAATGCATCATTGAACCTTGTATAATGATTGATACTCTTGAGATGTAATTGAGGGTAACACTGATGCGATAAGTACTTATTAGGCCCAATTCCAACTTCTCCTCTTTTTGTCAAACCTGAATAAACTTCATTCCTTGCCAGAAGGTACACCACATAGGAACTCATATAAAATGACTTGGTCTTGGAAAAATTGATAAACTGCTCATGTATACTCTGACTGATGAGCCCAGCCCAATCAATCATCTTCCCTTTGAGAACTGACTTGATGAAAGAGTACATCCACGGTTGAAAGGTAGGGGATTGTGGCATTCCTGTCATTCTATTGAGAAACATGATCAAGTATCCAATTTCAGGATGAAAATCTAACTTGTGAAATTGTGGAGGATTATTCATATTGAACTTCATAGATGGATTGGCCATCCATTCTCTCTTTATTTCCTGCAACTTTGTCTTTGAATCAACATTGTATTCCTACTGACCTTGTTGTATAGAAATGCTAATCATCCTATCCCTAGTTGGAATATTGAAGGTCTCTCCAATTGCCTCTTTTTGCAAATAAGCTAATATTGTTTCATCTTTGGCTACAATTTGTCTTGTATCCAAGTCATACTTTTTAACACATTCAATGATCATCTCTGAACAAGGTAGGGCTGGCAGAAAACAAGCAGCTTCTATAGCCCCACTCCTCATGATAGCTCTAGCGAGACTACCTCCAGTGGGTTCCTCAAGAACTAACTTGATGTCTTCTAAGTTGCTGTTGCCCATATTCGTGTCCCCTACATTTGTCCACCTTGAAACGAGCTTTATTCTAGAATTTTACCTTTAGCATCCATCCTCATTCTCGCTTGTCTCTCCTTCGAAGTCATTGCCATGATCCTGCGAACTTGACATGAATAAGCAATCTCAAAATAAATGGTCTAGATTCTACTTCAGCTTCCTCAATGCTCTGAAATTCTAATTTTATCTTTCTAATGTGAAGTTTTGCAAAAATATTATCAACTAGACTCAAGGAATCTACTTATCTTCTTAATTTTACCAATACTTGGTCAACTTTTAATGTATCTAAAGAAGAAAATCAGATGAGAAATGTTCAGATCAAACTTACTTGATAGGTTGCCTTAGATTGATACCTTGAAATTTGATCAAATTTTTGCTTGGATTAATAAAATCAGATTTTCACTTTTATAGAATCACCTTATTTCTGCTCCAATATAATAAATCTGCTCCTCAATAATGATGAAAATGAAAACATTGAGCAACTATAAATACAAACCTTGCTTAAAAAACTTCTCAACTACCTAGGTAGACCCTTATTAATGCAGTGAAAAAACATTTAATTTCATTTGATTTTATTCAATGTGGCCCGAATTTTAATGCAAATCTTGCTTCTTTTCAAGAATTATTGGGTAGAATAATTAAATGTCTTAATTTTCTCTTTGAGCGCATTAGTTGAGGTTTTAAAGATCATCTTGGATAAATGTTTGGAGATCTTCTTGTTATGTGATTATTGGATGAAGGTATTAATTTCCTATGGCATTTTCCTCCTCTTTCCATCAAGCGCATTAGATCAAGAATGTGAATTCCTTTAATCAGCACCTTGAATATTGAAATCCTCTAGCTAGAGCCCTTGATATAGCAATCTCTTAATAAAACTTTAAAACTTCTCCTTTTCTTAAAGTGGCGCACTAGATGGGGCAGTCAAAATCCTCTAGATTTTCTTCAAAATTTACATTTTGGAATTAACCCTTCCACCCTAGCGCGTTGGATGAGGTATAGAGGATCCTGTAGGAACTTAACATCTTTTAATGTCTTTTGCAATTTACTTTACCTTACCTTAGAAATGGTGCATTGGATGGGTGTTTGAAGATCTTCTAAATAAACGTTCAACACTTATCAAGTCCATTCTACATGTGGCGCATTGGATAGATATTTTGAAATCTCCTTGAAACTTAACTATTTTTCCTTGGGTACTTTGGATCAAGTGTCTGAAATCTCTGGGGCTGTTGGCGCACTAGTTAAGGTAAGTAAATTCTTCTAGACCTTCTCCTTGATAAGCCTCTAAAGTTTGCCCTCAACACTTGCCTTTATAAGGTGGCGCTTTAGACAAAGGTTTTGGTTTCTCCTAGAATTGATGCACTAGATAAATCGCGTTGGATAAGGATTCTGAAATCCTCTTGATTTTCTTCTTGTCTGGCACACTAGATAAGGGATGTGAAGTCCTCTAGAGGGTGGCGCAAAAGATCAAAGATCCTCTAAAACACTTACAATTTATCCTTCCCCCTTAGCGCATTGGATGGGGTATTCAACATCCTCTTGATTTTCTTCTAAATTTATGATGAACTCCACTACTTCACATTGGACGTTGATATTGAATCCCCTTAAAGGGGCGCATTGGATCAACAATGTGATTTCCTCTGGACTTTTCCTTTCAAAACTCAACTTTTCTCTCATCTACAAGGTGGCGCAAGAGAACAAGACTTTGATTTCATCTAGAAATTCACTCTGAAACTTAACCTTAGATTCTTCTTGAAGAGGTCATAGTGGATTGAGGTGTTAGGATTTTCTAAGATTTGTGCATTGGATGACACCTTCTGAATCTCCCTCGTGTGGTGCATTAGATCAACAATGTGATTTCCTCTAGTTTTCGCATTGGATGAGGCATTTCAAAGTCCTCTCGAAACTTGCTTTGATACAACTCTTTTTCATCTGAAAGAGGGTGGTGCATTAGATAGAGAAGGTGAATTCTGCATCAAAATTCTCTTCATATAACCTAGGCGCATTACTTCAAGGTGCAAAAATCCTTTGAAATTCTACTTATTTTGGCACATCACTTCAAGGTGTTAAAATCCTCTTGTTTTTGTCGCACCGGATGAGACCTTTGACATCTCCTTCGAATCATCTCCTTTTGGTGCAAGAGATAGAATTTTTAAAATCCTCTTCAAGTTGGTAGTTTTTTAAAATCTCTTACCTCTTCTTTCCCTTTGGCGCATTGGTTAAGCATTTCAAATTCCTCTAGTTTTTTGCGCAAAGGATCAAGCTTTTGAAATCTTCTAAATTGAGCGCTCCGGTTGAAGGGTAAAGGATCCTTTGAAGTGGTGCATTAGTTCATGTTTTGAGATCCTCCTTTCCTTAAGCGCTTTGGATTGAGGATTTAAAATCTTCTTTAAAAAACCCTTATGCTCTTCCTCATGTTTGGTGCATCAGTTGCCCATGTGGGAATCCTCTTGACTTAGGTGCATTAGATAGAGAGTTTAAGATCCTCTAAAATTCCACTCATTGTGACGCATTACTTCAAGGCGTGGGATCCTCCAGTAAGTATGCCTTAAAACTTGAAAAGAATCATCTCCTTCTTAGGCGCATTAGACCAAGGGATTGAGATCCTCTAAAAACCCTTAATGTAACAATTCCAACCAAAACCCCTCCTTCACCTTAGGTCGCATTGGATGAAGGATGTGATTTCCTCTACAATTCGCATTGGTTAAAGATTTGAAATCCTCTGGAATTCGCATTGGTTAAGGATTGGAAATCCTCTAGAATTTAACTTTTCGCCTCACTTTACCTTCCAAAATAGCGCTTTGGTTTGGGCGCATTAGACCAAGCTCAAGAGATCCACATCTTGTTCTCTAATTGAAAGCGCCTTCCATCATGATTTTGCGCCACTTTGATGTCCTATCGCATTGGATCAACTTTTTGAATCCTCTGGAGCAGTTAGGCATTTTTTAGGGTTTGCGAGGGTAAAGGTATATTGAAAAATATATTTAAGTATAAGAATGAATTTCTTATACTTTAAATATTTTTCAATATACCTTTCAGGATGTTTGAGATAGGTCTCGAATCCATCAGATTTAACATGCAGAATATAGAATTTGGAGGATTCACTAGATTTCAGACTTAGTCAAATTTTTAGGATTTCAAGGTTTCAGGCTCCCAGACTTAGTCTTTTCAAGATTTCAAACATACATTAGGATTGATCTCAATACACAAGAACTGGATAGGATTTGATCATGATTCTTCATCATTGCAAGTTCATCCTCTAGATAAAGCCTCCTAGTCATGAAGCAAAGATCCTCTAGAAGAGGATATCATTATTGGATCGGCAGAGGAAGACAACCCAGGACATCATCAAAAAATCTCATGGAAAGCACATAGCTCCAAAAAAGGGGGGGTCCCTATTCAAAATGGGGTGATGTGTGATTTGGTCACAACACGCCTAACTTGGGAAAAAGTTATCTTGTTGTTAGTCAAGTGTTTGGTGTATTTTGGAGACTCCAAAAGATTTCCTCTTGCTAGGCGCTCTTCTTGGCAACTACAACCTTCAACTGGCGCCTAGATCCTGAAGAAAAACACTTGCAAGTGTGGGCGCACTTTCCTTGTGATGGAGCATCAAACTGGTGCCTAGAAATCATAATGCATGAAGTGAGCGCCTAGGATCCTATTGGTCCAATAGGTGTGTTAGCGCCTGAATTGACTGGCAGTTTTTTGAGCAATTTTCATGCAGGCGCTCTCCCTAAGTATCCAAAAAATGTTCTAAGTGTTGGACCTCCTCAGCAGTTTTCAGCTGCATCATCATATTTTCTTGAGGAGGAGGTCATCATCATCATGTTTGTTTCGATGATGGTCAGCATCATCATGTTCTCCGTCGACCGGTTTCTCATCGTCATCATCATATTGAAATATCGGGTGATGTTTGGTTTTTATCTTGATGATGCTGACGAGCTACAGTGTGCCCTGATTTGCTTGCGGAGGTGATTTTTCGAGTATCCGGTGATCTTCCATTTATCACCTTGCCCAGACATGATGATGATGTTGCCCTGATATTCTGAAGGGGTTATTCTCTAAGTTGTTCGACCTGACTTGCTTTTTCTTAAGGGTCGTCATCATCATCATCATATTTCTAGTTATCACCGTGTTGCTTGCGAGGGTCATCATATTTTCTGCCTTCATGATATTTCACCGGGGTGATATTTCTATCATCGGGTGATCTTGGTTATGATCATCCTGATGATGATGTTGAAGAGTTCTGAGTGCGACCCGATATTCACTAGGGTCATCATATTTTGAACGTCAGGATGATCTTAGTCAATATCATCCTGATGATGTTGTATCACTGGTTTGTTGTTTTGTCATCCTGATGATGCTGACGTCATCCTTATATCAGGGTGATATCTATTTCTCTGCCTAGCTGCATCATGATATTTCCGAAGGAGGGGGTGATATTTTCATATCACTCGGGTGTATGTTTGTTCCAGCGTCATGATGATGCTGATGTCAAGGAGATATCCGCCTGCTGGCTTCGTGCATTATCTAGTGGGGGTGATCTTTTCAAGCATCATCATATTCATATTTCGCCCTGATCTTATAGCGGAGCTACAGTGCAGCATGATGTTAGTGCATCAGGATGATATTTCCAAATATCCGGTTGTCTTCCGAATATCATCCTGATGTTGATATGATGATGACGTCATCAAGGTCCGGGGGGGTCATATTTCTAACATAGATCATCTTGTGGAGATCCCCCGATATTTGCAAACATGATGATGACGTCATCCGGATATGAGGAGGTGTGCAGTAGGCAGATATGATGATGACGTCAGCAGGATATGATGATGATGTCATCAGGATGTTCATCGGCCAGACTTTTTGTATAGGCTCAGCAGGAGGATGTTCCTCCGATGGATCAGGTTGTGCCGATTATCATGCGGTTGTATTGCGATATGATGCTGACGACAGGGTGATATTTCGGGCAACAGGATATCATGCTGCTGGAGGGTGATGATGATGAAGTCTTATACTAGTGTCGTCAGGAGCAAAAGCACCGACATCATATATGCTCATGACCTAGTATATAAAGTGTTAAGGAGGTCATCGCGGGGTGCATGTGGGATAATGTTATCCTGCATATTCAAAATATCATGATGATGAATCTCAGCGGGAAATGGTTGCGATGCAGAATTAATGTTCTTCCCAAGGCCGCGGGTTGGTGCGCCATCAATGGCGATTGTTGCAGAGGTATGGGCGATAGCGTGGGCGGATCTGGTACCCGATTGAAGGTGTACATCAGCGGACAGTGGCACAGGGCTCGAGAAATCTTCCTGTCTCCTCCCCTACCTGCTGCATTCAAGTTTGGGCGCCAATCTGGTAATGTTTGAGCGCCATCTTTCTGATACTGTGTATCTGGCAGGATTTTTGGTCAACCATGTAATTAATTGCTGAGCACCTACCTGGCTGTTATAAGCAGGTTGTGTTGCTCATTCGAGGTTGTTGAAAGTTGAGGATTTTTGGCTCTGTAATCCAAAACCAGCTGATCTGGTTGCTCTGTACAGTTAACTTGTGAGTTTATGTATCTCCTGTTGTACGATTTGGCATGAATCCACTGATTTCATGGTTGATCTTATATGAGTAATGCTATCTTAGCATGTGTTGTGTTAATTCTGTCTCCAGTATTGCATGTATTCTTCTTCTGGATCTGGATATTTGCGTAATGTTTAGATTCTAGAGCATAGAATTCCTATGTTGAATGTCTGATCTTTTAACTTCTGCTCAAGGGGTAGATTAAACTGTTTTCAGGTTGAACATTGGGAAGGGTATACTGCAGTAGGGATGCCATAAGTAGAGATAACTTAACACTTTTCATTGGGAGATATCTGTAAGGCAGATGTCATGTGTATCCCCCTGAAATCCAGTTTTAGCTATTCATGCTGATCATTCACAGGTGTATGTCTACCGACTCCAAGCCCTGGATAGGCACCAATCATGCTGTGTTCTTGTGTTATACACCATGTCCAGCTTTGCATCCAAAATTCAAACTAAAACATTTCATACTTCCACCTGTTAGTTGTAGGAGTAGGATTAGGAACCCCCTGCATGCTCTCATACCCAACCAGACATCATGTCCAAGAATGTTGCCAGCCTTGTGATCTATCATACAGATCTTGGTCCATACATGAGAGTATTCTGCCTGTTGTTGTCAAGTTAGATCTTTCTATCTTTGAGCTAATCAAGGTTACATCTTGAGTTATAGGGATACCCCCCTTGGTGCGGCAGAACCAGAAGTGAAGGGGAGGAGCTCACGCAACCTCCTGTATTCAGTTGGCTGAATCTGCCTGTGCATTAGAAGTGGCAAACCCTAATGCTGATTCAAAGAATGTCAACAAGGTGGTTTTGGGATCTGTGTCAAGTCATTGGATTAGGTTGCCAACTCAGAATGATTTTCATGCACTTAGACTTCAAGGCGCCAAAACTAGTAGGAAAATATTTGGGGGGAAACCACGCTGATAAAAGTTGGGTAAATTTAACCTCCGAGTCTGATTAGGCTCCATTTAACAACAATATTTATATCATTTCCCTTTGCTTTATGAAACAAGTAGTATGTGTCAAGTCATAGGGATAACACTATGGTCCTTAGAAATTTCTCTGTGACTTTTGATAAGATTATCTACTATTATGTGGATGCTTGATAGTATTATCTTGATCCATTGGACTAGTGTGGCTATGAGGTTGGAAAGTGTTGCAACCTCCATCCTTTAAACTTCTCCACCTTGTTATGGGTTGTTTTGAGTATTTTCACTTGCTTTCTCTTCGAGAATATTTTCTAATGATACATGATGTGTCATAGATCATTCAACTTGATAAACAACATGGACTACACATGAATCATAGTGGCTCAATAAGTTACAACAAACAGTCAGGTAGACAATAGACTATAAGGAACAAAGACTACACATGAATCCAAAACAACACCAGTCAATAAGGACATCACAAGTAACTCAACATTACTTCCAGAGGCATTCACAAAAATAAAGGGGAGAACACAACTAGAGAATGCTAGACTGTAGTAGGGATGAGTGTCTGATGCAGAGCACACAGTGGAAGCATAGAATTATTAACTTTTGAACCTTCAAACTCACTATTGGCGAGACAACATACCATCGGCAAGCTTAAAATTTCATCGGCCGATAGGCCGATGCGACCATGACTCCGTTTGATTTCACTTTTGACAAACATCACATCATTGACTCTTATCGGTTAGACAGACCGCTATTAATGACTTTATATCCTTTCACACCAATGTCTTTGTCACTCCAATATGAGACTCTAAGTCCCTTGCCTATCAGTAGGACTTAATACCATCAGCACACTCAAAAACTCTTCTGCCGACACACTGATCTCACCAATGACAACCTTCGGACCACACCTGTTGGTGAGACTCCAAACATCGGTGAACTCTAATCTCATTGGGCTGATACACTGATGGATTTTGATTGTCGGTGTGACCCCCTTCATTGGCGAATCTCTCAGCTTCTCTTCTGATGCACCGATGGGATTATCTTCTGATACACCGATGTCTTCGACTTCAAACCACACTCGTTAGCAAGACAGACCACTATTGGTGAAGCCTAACCAAGGTATGCCGATATGCCAATACGATCAACTCTTGACGTCGATACAAGGTTCTTTTGAAGGCAAAGGGCGCCTAGGCTTATGGGGCTCAATTTGATGTATTTATTGAAAGCTCAAGGTGAATTGATGCTTATTGAAAATGCTACTTAGTCCTTCATTTGCATTCTAGGCGCCATTTCCTATTGACTTATATACTCCTCCTCATGCTAGGGTGCCATAATGAAGTGGTTTAGACAATAGGTGCGCTTCACTTACTAGAGGCTTGTTCTCCTTCCACCTTAGGTGCACTTTTATGGTGGAACATGTGTCAATGGGTGCCTTGTCTTAAATGAATGCTCTCTCTAAGTTGGGCGCCCTTTTGAGGCTTTATGAGTTGCAAATTGCGCCTTAACCCTTCATGCTTGTTGCTCAATATTTGAATGTTTAAGAAAGTCTCCTTTAGGCACTCATCTTAATGACTTTTTCTCAAGGCACAATCATCCTAATGACTTGGATATTCATCCTAGTGTTTCAGGATCTCAAACATAAAGAATAACATGATGATTCTTTTTTTTTGTATTGTATATAGTTGACATTCTATGCTACTCATAAAGAATATTAATATTTTCTGTTCAACATGATGATTCATTTTTTTTTAAAATACAACTTTTATCTTTTAGTTCCAAAATGAGGTTTAGGTGATACTTGAATAACAATAGCTAGCTTATTGGATCAACAAACATCCTATGTAATACAATAGGACTTTAAATATTTGAAGTAGCCATCTACAAATATCCATTCAAACATGGATTTATAATGCAAGTATGGACGCCATCAATAAAAAAAATTTGTATTAACCAAATATCCATATAGGCATACATCAATATCTGTCAATATAAGTATAACATATATACAAAATAGCCATATAGGCTTACAAGAATGCCATATAGGCATACAATGTCAACTATATACATTACAAAATATATGTCCACAAATGCCATATAGGCATACAACAAAGGAACACAATAAAAAGTCATTCCCCTCTGGTTGGTGAAGAGAATAGATCACGGGCAGCCTTTGATCTTCTAGGGAATGGAGACGCGCATGTGGGTAGTCTACTACGAACCCGAGGGCTACTCCTCCTATTTAGTTCTTCCTGCATCTTTAACTATTACAATAAAAAGTATAGACATTAATATATAGAAATTACATGTTATAAAAATGAAACATTTAACAAAATAATCACTTACCGCTAACATATAATCTGTCTCCTCACTTGCCTCAGTAGCAGGAATAGGCCCTCGTGATGTCATGTTCTATAGAAACCATCCAGATAGAAATTAAACTTCAAATCAATAATCTTTTGATTTTTCAAAAATAGACTGTTGGCAAGAGACACTATATGGAAAAATGATTGTTGTCATTGATGGCAGCAAAGTTCATCCCACACATCCGCAGGACATGGTGTGTCTCTACCAGAAGTCAGAATGAAGATTGTTGAGGTCTGGTAAACAAGAACAGAGCTTGTGGCAAGGTCTGACAGATAGGTCCGGATCTCTCAGAGGAAGTATCTTGGTGAAGTGTAGATTTGGGAAAGTCAAGAGGACTACCTTGAGTAATAGATTCCAAGGATTTAGCCTCCGGTGATGGACAAGGAAAATGATATGAATAGTTGAGTACCGAATTCTTCAGTGACAGTGTGAACAGAGGAAGAATTGACTGATAGAACATCAGACTACTTTCCGGATGTGTTACTAATGGTGTTAAAGGTTATGAAGGCATGAATCATGTTTGGCTGACATGATTAATGATTTCTACAAGTATATACTTGATCCGCATTACTTGATGTGTAAGGATTCAGCTGACAGAACAGAGTTTGTGAGAAGATTGGCTGTTCCGGGTGCCGACTAGAAAGATAATGAAATCACTTGTGTGGATATATATATATATAGGATGTATTTAGTTGTGAGAAGTGTTTTGGATATATGTGATATGCAAAAAAGCAGAGCAGAGCAGAAGCAGTAAGGAAGGTCCGGTATGTGAAAGGAAAGCAACATAAGAGAAGAGGAAAGATGAAGTGCAGCAGATCAGTGTACTGAGCCTAACCGGAACTGAACTCCAGCATATGTGGATGCTTCCAATCAGTTCAAGTATTGTATAACATTCTTTTGTAGATAGTGTGTCTCCTTGTAGGTAGTGTGCCTCCTTTGTGAGCAGTGTGCTCGGGCAGTGAGCCCTAATTGGCAAGTGCCATTTTGTATTTCCTTATTCTTCTAACAGAGAATAATCTTTGGGTTAATCACCTTGTGGTTTTCTCCCTTAATAGGGTTTCCACGTCAAAAATACTGTGTCATGTGTTTTTCCATTTCATAATAATGTTTGCTTATTTGAATTAATGTTGCATTGATTAAAAAGAAAGTTTAGATAGAAGAAATAATTAGGATAACTGATTCACCCCCCCTCTTAGTTATCAACAATTGGTATCAGAGCTAAGTTCCTCCTAACAGAGCCTAACAGCTTGAGGAAGATCTGGGAGCTCAAATGGATGCATATGGCTTAAGAGAGCAACTCAAGACTGCCCTTGATGATCTTGAATAGTCAAACTCTGAAGTCAATGAATTAAAGGAAAGACTCAAACAGGCTGATGATTTCATGAGAGAACTAAAAGATAAATGAAGTCTCTCTATGAAAAAGAGAAAGGCGCTGCTTCAGCAATTGGCAAGACAACGTGAAGAAAATAATGCAAATGAAGAGCTGACTGAGAAAACCAAGTTATGTGAAAAGTTATCAAAAGAAGTCATTATGGTAAGACATGAAATGGAATCAGGAGTTATTAAGTTTACTCAAGAGATTGAAGAGAAAAGAAAAAATGAAGACAATCTAAGACAATCTCTCAAAGAGAAATCAGAAGATTGCCACCAGATGGATAGAATTATCAGACATCTTGAATCTGATCTTGAAGATGCTAAAGATAATGAAGAAAAACTTGAGGATCAAATTGTCTCTCTCAAAAGGGATCTTCAAACAACAAATGAGTATAAAGAAAAATTTAAGATAAGTTTTGCTCAACTTGAAGTTCTTCTTGGAAGTCAAAAGAAGGTAGATGACAAATGTGGTTTGGGATATGAGAAAGGAGAAAGCTCCAGATCTGATTAGAAGAATTTTGGATCAGAAAATTCAAGGAATAGGCCTAGAAGACCTCTGGTAAGACAACCCAATGCTCAAAGATATCCATCCTTCAATGGATACTGCCATAACTGCAATCACTTTGGGCACAAAGCTAATCAGTGCAGAAAGAGAATGAATCAGACTAATTCATCCTTCTCCGGATAGTGTTTTAACTGCAAAAGGTATGGTCACAAGTCTCATGAATGTAGAAATATGCAAATGAACAAATCATTCAATGGTAGATGCTTTGCATGCAATAGAGTAGGTCATATGGCTAATCAGTGCAGATCAAGAGGATATCAGTCAAATATGCAAAGAAATGTTGTTTGCCAAATCTGTAATAGGTCTGGTCATAATGCAAAATTCTATAGAAGCAAGAATCAGAAGAAAAGAGGTCCGATATATCATAATCAGAATCAAGATAAGGGTAAACAAAAGGTGAATGCAAATGAAGTTAGGAATGAGATGAACAAGATTTGGGTGAAGAAAAGTTTAGAGAATGTAGAGGTTGGATCTGCACCAGACTTTGGTGCTGATATTCCTTCCGAAAACTGAAAGGTGAGCTCTGGCTTAGGGGGAGACACAAAGAAAACCTTGTTCCCCCAGCCAGTTAAGTGGTGCCTGAAATTGGCACATGAGAAGCTGCGGATCAAAGGGTTTCTAGAGAAATATGTAAAGAAGGTCAGGTAAAGATCTGAGAGATCCGCAAGAAAATTTAAAAAGTTCAAATCCTTCAGAATTGGTCCGGTTAAGCAAGTCTTCCGGTAAAACAGGTTTCTCACAAGATTGGCCCGGTATGAATCCAAATTGATACAGCTTGATCTGCGGATACATAAGATGATCAGAAGGACAAGTGGATATGATGATTCATCACTAATATCGATCACAAGGGAATCATAATGATCCGGATGAATTTCTTCCTCCTTGAACAAGGAAAACCAGGCAAACCAGAATAATGTAGGTCGAGCATTTATTGCAATTTGATATTAGGGCTCGCGGAGCAATATAAGGGTTTTTCATTAATCACTCATTCATTCTGCACTCAAGAAGAAATGAAAAGCGGAGCTCTGCAATGAAATTCCTCAAGTTCATCAAAGATCACTTGCAAAAGTCATTACTTCCAGAGATCAATTCAACCTACTCCGTGAAACCGATAGGTGCAAAAGGTATTTTTCATTTTCAAATATCTCATTGCAAATCTCTTGATAATGGGTACTCTGAATATTGTAAAGATTTTTGATAGACCTCGCCCTACACTTAAGAAACATCCATACAAATCCTTGGAGGTAGACCCCCTAGGTGCATTTTCCAGTGTTCCGCATGGCGTTTTGCACACTGAAGATATTAGGGTTTATATACATGCAAACATTGAAGAGTTTGGGGAATTCAAACTAAGAGACTTATACCACAAGCAATTAATAGATGATTCTTTTGAGATCAAACCTCAGTATAAGAGCATCCGGGAAAAACACTTTGATCAGTTCATTCATTTCCCCTGCTTTAAAGAAGATGAATGGGTCCGGTATGTATTGAGTAGGGTACATGATAACTTCCTATGGCTGAATAGACCTTGCAAGATCACCAAGGAAGCAATTAGGGCAGTAACTGGTTTACATTCCTCCGGAGGAATTCCTGTCCTCAAATCTGTCAAAAACAACATTGTCACAGAGGCCACCGGATCAAAATTTGATAAGAGGGCAATGACCATTGAAGATATTATTGACCCGGATATCAAGTATGCATCTATGATAATAGGATACAAGATATATCATTCCAGTAGGGAGAATTCAGTATTTGGAACTATAGTATACACAGCCTATGAGATGCTGAGAAAAATGTAGAATATGATCTCTGTGAACTTCTCTTGAGCCAGTTAATGGAAAACATACAAAAGATCAAAAAGGACAAGAAAAACTCTTTCAAATATGGTGCACTAATAGTATGTTTATTTTTCTACTTCATGAATGAGTTGCCTAGATCAAATGGATGGGTATGGCAGAATGACAAATCGGTAGCAGTTCAGATCAGAAACTATTTGCATGGGCTTGGGGATGCTAAAGCAAGAAATACAGCCATGTGGGGATACTTCAAAAACTTTCAGAACATGATGCAATCAAGAGAAAGGATTCCCTAGTCTCTTGTTGAGAAATACAAGGACACAGTCTGCTTTATGGTAGAGACTGATCAGTGCCTAATGGAGGCAGTAGAACCAAGGACAATCTGGATCATGCCCATGGGGTATGAAGTTGATGAATAGATTGTGGAGCTGCATGTTCAACACATGCTGAGTCAGCCTGAAGATCCAAAGGCAGAAAGGTTTGGAACCTTTGAGGAGCTGAGTGTAAAGATCCATGTGGAACTCAGAGAACCAGAGATGAAAAGGAAGGTGAGAAAAGAAGTAGAACATATTGCACAAGGCCTTGGGATCTCAAAGGAGGCACTTGATGCCAACCAGGAAAAGAGAAAAAGCTGATGAAGAGAAGAAAGAGGCAGAAAAAGGAAGCAAGAAAAGTGCTTCGGTAGAAACTTCCACCCGGACTAGATCTTCAAAGAGACTAGCACCTGTCCCTGCTAAAAGCTCAAAACTGGAAGTCCAAGCATCCGACAAAGGAGAGAAAAGGTCAAAGACAAAAGCCACAAGGGCTTATGCAAGTCAAAGAGATGAAGAAGAAACCGAATTAGATGAGGGGGTAAAGGAAATAAAGAAGCAGAAGAAGAAAGGATCCGGTAAGCCCTCCACAGGCCAAGACAAGGAAGAAATAGTAGAGGAATTTGTTGAAAAGCCCACCCTGTCCCTAGAAAGTGTAATCAAATTAGTCACTGTGGATGGAAACCTTCAACCAATGGCCAAATTCTATGATGATTACAATGAGGCCGACCAAAAGATCCTGCAGGAAGCTACAATCAGGTATTTGAACATTTACAATAAAGCTTTTATTGAAATTATCTCTCTAATTCCTAAGAGTCTAGAGAAGGAGTTGGAAATGAGAAAGACCAATGCCATGGCAAAAGACCTTGAGATCTGGGAATAGATAGCTATTCAGCTATATCCTTCAATTGATCCCAAGACAATGAACATGGTATTCAAAGACTGCAAGGATGAGTTTAGGAGCAAAGCAAGGATGAATCAGCTCATGCTTGGTGAGATTGACAGGGTAGCCAAGGATACAGAAGAGATCCTCCGGAAGGTCTTCAAAAGATTTAATCTTCCTATTGTAGAGGACTTAGGTACTGACCCTTCAACCACAAGTGTTGCAGAAGAAACTTCTGAGAAAATGACAGAAGAGGTGGGCCCTGAACAGACTAACATTTCTCCTCTGGTTTCTCCTAAAGTCTCCGGATCCAAAGAAGAAGAAAAATTACAGGAGAAAGAAGCAGAGGTGAAGGAAAAAGAAGGTGATAGTGCAAAGGTTGCAGAGGGACAGAAGACTTCAGCAGAGAAAACCACAACTGCTAGTGGTTGGAATGTAGAAGGAGAGAAAACTCCAAAGGATAGCTCCAAGACTACAGAAGAGAAGAAACATCTGTCTCCAGCAAGAGACACTGCACAAACTGTCCAAGAATTTCTGAGCAAAGAAATAATGGAGATTGATGAACAGGAGCTTCTACAAGGTCCATTCAATTTTGATTCTCTTTCTCCGGTACAGACAATGAAGATAGCTTCATTTGCAAATGCTAAGGCTAATGAAAAACTCCTAAAGTCTCATATGGAAGACTGTGAGTTGATAGAAGCTGCATCTGGAGTGCTGGAAAAGATCATACCATCTTTTCAAAAGGATCCCACCACCTCCTCTTCTGGTAATCTCAAAACCTTGGTCAGCAGTCTTAGTACACATTTTGATTCTCTAGAAAAATCAGCTGAAGAAAAGGTTCGGAAGGAGTTTTTGGATAAGAGATTCTCAGAGGTACAAGGATTAATCACTAATGATAGAAGAAATATGAGTATTGGGATAAAGAGTTTAGAAAATGCTCTTAAGGATGGCGGTGAAATATATAAATTTTGTATCTCCTGGTCCAAAGTAACACTGGACATTGAGAAGAAAATAAAAGAATAGGAGGATAAACTATCAAACTTATCAAAGAATTTTGATCCTCTCTCCTCCTCTATAACAAATCAAGAATGTCAGACTATCACAGTCTTGAGTGAAATCAAGAAGTTGGAGAAGGAAAGGAAAAATAGAATAAGCAGGTTAAGTGAGCTCAGGGGGTTAATTGTCCCTAAGCTAGAGGCCATGCATGAGGCTATAACAGAAGCCCAAATTACAGCCCAGACCAATGATCCGACAGATCTAAAAAGGGCAGATGTGTTTGCATTCCTGTTGAGTGGGCATATCTCAATTTTGGATAGGATGAAGCAGAGTTGGGCGACAGAAGTTGTACAGTTGAAGACAACTTTTGTAGACATACTTAAGTATATGTAAGTATGCCATATGTATATACTTATGCGGCTAAGTATAGTAAATTTTTTAAAAATTTTGGTGTGCAGACCCTACCCTTTGCCATTGATGTCAAAGGGGGAGTGAGGAGCAGTGAAAAATGAGGAATCCAACTAAGGGGGAGCTCTGAAAAATGTATATAAAGACAGAGCATCAGCCAAGGGGGAGCATAGTGTAAACACTTAGTCATTTTTCACTAAGTGTTGCCATTTTTCACTAAGTGTTGCCATCAATGCCAAAGGGGGAGATTGTTGGCAAGAGACACTATATGGAAAAATGATTGTTGTCATTGATGGCAACAAAGTTCATCCCACACATCCGTAGGACATGGTGTGTCTCTACCGGAAGTCAGAATGAAGATTGTTGAGGTCTGGTAAACAAGAACAGAGCTTGTGGCAAGGTCTGACAGACAGGTCCGGATCTCTCAGAGGAAGTATCTTGGTGAAGTGCGGATTTGGGAAAGTCAAGAGGACTACCTTGAGTAATAGATTCCAAGGATTTAGCCTCCGGTGATGGACAAGGAAAAAGATATGAATAGTCGAGTACCGGATTCTTCAGTGACAGTGTGAACAGAGGAAGAACTAACTGACAGAACATCAGACTACTTTCTGGATGTGTTACTAATGGTGTTAAAGGGTATGAAGGCATGAATCATGTTTGGCCGACATGATTAATGATTTCTACAAGTATATACTTGATCCGCATTACTTGATGTGTAAGGATTTAGCCGACAGAACAGAGTTTGTGAGAAGATTGACTATTCCGGGTGCCGACTAGAAAGATAATGAAATCACTTGTGCGGATATATATATAGGATGGATTTAGTTGTGAGAAGTGTTGTGGATATATGTGATATGCAAAAAAGCAGAGTAGAGCAGAAGCAGTAAGGAAGGTTTGATATGTGAAAGGAAAGCAGCATAAGAGAAGAGGAAAGATGAAGTGCAGCAGATCAGTGTACTGAGCCTAACCGGAACTGAACTCTAGCATATGTGGATGCTTCCAATCAGTTAAAGTATTGCATAACATTCTTTTATAGACAGTGTGTCTCCTTGTAGGCAGTGTGCCTCCTTTGTGAGCAGTGTGCTCAGGTAGTGAGCCCTAATTGGCAAGTGCCATTTTGTATTTCCTTATTCTTCTAACAGAGAATAATCTTTGGGTTAATCACCCCGTGATTTTCTCCCTTAACAGGGTTTCCACGTCAAAAATACTGTGTCATGTGTTTTTCCATTTCATGATAATGTTTTCTTATTTGAATTAATGTTGCATTGATTAAAAAGAAAGTTTAGATAGAAGAAATAATTAGGATAACTGATTCACCCCCCCTCTCAGTTATCAACATAGACAACTATAACAATGAATGTAAATTGAAATTTACTAATCTGCCTCATACCCCTATCAATGCCATGGAGCTATGAATCACAGAGGCCACACCATGCTCCATTGCCCTTTGAACATGGGAGGTGTCTTTGTAGCCTGCATCATCTGGAAATAAAACAACATTATTCAATTACGAAAACTATAATAGTGATGCAAATCATGGCTCCTAACATACACACATGTTCATCTAAACATGGAAGACACATAATAAAGAACACAAGTCACATACAAAAATCTAGTAAGTACAATTCATTCATTAAACTATTTATTTTATTACCTCTGTAAAGCTTTGAAGTCCACCACCGCTGGCAGGTGTTGCCGTGAAATCTATAATATTAACCTATTCAACATCCAAAATCAGATATTAGAATACCATTCATATAACGATGCTATTCACATGTAATATTTATAATTGTTTACTAGTTACATACCCTGACAGTAGATGATCTAGTGTAAAATGCAGGTGGCGAACCACTATAAACTGCATCGACGCTATGACTCTGAAATTTCATTAAAATCATCAATTTAAATTAGTTAATCTTGCATTTCAAAAATAAAATTTAATAAATTAAATTCAATAAACTTGCTAATATTTACCTGAGTATCAAGGCCAAAAGTCTCACTCAGGAGGGTATCTGTCATCACCATCTGCTCAGCTGTAGATGTAGCCTGTGCACCTGTGTCCTGACTATCCATGGGGTCATAACCACGGGCTAACCTGCAAGCCTGACAAGCATGGGGTGGGACCCTACTCTTTGCACTATCTCCCAACCCACTATGTGCTGCAGGACTGGCATGCTCTATGATGCTCTGGGTCAAGGCACTAATGGACTGAAGTGTATTGACCTCAACACTCTCCTTCATAATGGAAGGGATAGAAACATGCTCATGGGTTGGTCTGTTGATTACTCATCTCACTACCCGCTGTGGGTCAAGACATGCCCCTGGTCTATCTTGTGCTAACCCCCCACCTCTACCCTGGAAGTCCCACATATCAAAATAGTTTGGCACTTTATTGAGGACAAACTCGCAGTAGAGTTTCCTCAAAAAGTATTGCGGGACCTCATTATTATTGCATGGAGGATGGTCAAAAACCATCCACCACCTTTGCCCAAAATTGTCCCTTATCGCTTGGTTGTTGCACCAATGGATAGGGAACCTCTTGCATGTAATGGTAGAGGTTGATTTGTTTGTGGGTTTGTGAAAATCGAACACAAGTCTAATTTTGTGATTTATAATTTTTTCACATCTTGGTGTGACAGCTTGTCTGCATAATAATCTCTAAACTCTCTCCTCTTATCCGTCCAACTAGTTATTTGCTTGCTAATTAAATCTACATTTGATAACATAGATTCAAGAGATTCAGCAAGCGCGGACCTATGCAAGGTTGAAGTGGAAGGATCTTTCAACCTTGCAATTATATCTTCAATTTCTTTTTTGTTGTTTTCAATTTGCCCTATTATATTTTCTTGTGTTCTAGGGGCATGTCGAGGAATGGATGGAGGAGGTTGTTCCGCAGGTATTTCCTCCTCAGGATTTTGTGGATTTTGAGGAGGAGGAGGAGGTGCATTAACATTTCCTAACAATTAATGAAATATACATAAAAAAATAACTCAAACCTACCTATTTAGAAGCAAATTCAAACAAAAAAACAAATAAAACTCACTCCTTTGGCGTGCTCGACGTCGTGGCGGCATTTTGGCGACAAATCAACAAGATTTTGGTGTTGAATTGTTTTTTCCAAAATGCGAGCGCACTTCCTAGGGTTTGCAAGCCACGGGGATAGAGGAGAAAAATAGAAATGAAATGAAATGACAAGCCTTTTTTTTAATTTATAATAGTTAATAACACGCTCGCGTTATGTATGATTTTTTTTTAAAAACCATTTGGCCACTTTTTGGCCCCCCATCTTTTTGCACTTACCCCTATATCGAACTACATGTTTTATCACCTAATGCAACATAATGTATCATTCATCCCTTTCATCCATTTATTATCTTTCCTCCATCTCTTGAACTAATTCATTTAATCCATTTCGAGAGCATACCCATTGAGGTTTTGAAATTTATCTAAGACATCAAGGGATCACAGGTTCATTGTGTAAGGAGATGGAAAAAGAGAATTGAAGGTTGATTGAAGATTGTGGCCACAACCACAAGAGGTAAAAGAAAAAAATAGAAGAAGCTACTACCAAAAGTCATTAAGCAAGCTGTTTTGCTGATCAAGGAGAAAGCACACCAGATTTGAAGAGTTTTTAAAACCTGAAGTTCCCAGCCGCACCATCAACACGACCTTCTTGACCAATTACCTCAAAAATGTTTTTTGGTTCTAGAGGTGGCACATGATCTATTTGATAAAATGCCTCATCAGAATGAGAATAGACCACAGGGCATATGAACCATTTGACAGTATGCCAAGGAAAGTTTAAATGCCACCAGATCATAAGTTTGCAATTTTTTTAAAATCTAAAGATAGATTGATGAAGTTTGGAAAGACAAAGGAGGCTCTAAGTTACAGAATTCATCATGATGAACATAAAATGGAAGATAGGTCATAAGCTAAGAAGCTTAAGTGGAAGAAGATGAAAAATCACCCCAATTCAAGAGGGATAACCCCACTCAGTCTATTGTAGAGAGGTCAAGTATATAAAGAGACTTGTAGTTGCCTATGGACACTGGAACAACTCCCACGAATGAGCTCTAGAATAAGGCCATTCAGAATCAAGAACATCAAAGCTAAATAGAGCAGTTAAGAAGGATGCAACACTATAGTTTTTGGTTTATTGTGGTTTGCAAATTTAACATGGGGTCAGACACACCATTCAAGAGATTGATAAGCTTATCATTTAAGAGATCACACATTTGATTCTCACTTTGTTATTTGCAGTTATCTACTAGTGTTTTGTATGGAAGAGGATGGGGAAGAAACCATAATGATGAATATAGAGGAAACTTTGATGGGGTAGAAAAAGGATTCAATAGAAAATAAAAATAGTAATAGATATAGGTTTGGGTTGAATTACCAGAGGCTTATCCTTACAAGTCTGCCTCCATTGAATTTTGAATTCTTTCATAGTCAGCACAATGATCCATTTCAAAGGTTAAGAGTACCATGGCCAAGGAATGGAAAGTGACAGTGAAGAGTTTAGACAATGAAGTGTTTAAAGTGGAGCAGGTTGTGGCTTTTTAGTCCAAGATCATTGAAGACATTGTAGGTATTGGAGATAGTGAGGGCACCATACCCTTGTCCAAGTTGAGGCTTCATTTCTGGTCAAGGTCTTTCAATATTGCAAATACAATGTGGATGAAATGTCAGGCTCTGTATGCTTAGATGTTATCAACCAAACATGGAGTCCTATGTTTAACCTCATCAATGTATTCAAAATTTTTCTTTCCATAGCCGTTACTTTATCCAAATCTAATAGAACCATTGAATGGAGATGCAACCTCACTTATGATGAGGGATGTAAGCAACAATATGAGCAAAAAGTAAAAGAATATTGTGAGTGATATTCAAAGGCTGAAAATTTTTCAAACTGTCCCAAAGAAAGTGATGACCAGGAAGAAGCCAGTGAAGGCACTCCAAATTGTGATAAAATATATAGAGAAGATAATAGAACAAAAGAAGGGCTGTAGGTGGGTAAGAGCAATAAAATATAGGAGGAGGATTTGTGAATATAGAAAGAAGCAAAATAAATAAATGTGAAGAGTGCGCTGGTATGGATCAAATCTTGCTATAGATTATAGTTGCTCTGGTAGTGCATAGTCCCAATGGAGCAGGCAGTTACAGCTGTGGATTTGGTTATTGGTTTTGTAGATTTTCCATTCAAAATCTATGGCTATGCTTATCTATGTTTTTCCATTGTTCTAGTTCAACTATTTATGTGATTTTTCAGATTCATGATTTTTTTTAGATGATAAGTGGACATGGATTTGCATAACATGATGGTTTTGCAAGTTTTACATGGTTAATCAAAACTTGTGGTTTTGTAGATCTGTAAACAAACTATTTCTCTCAAATTATGAATCCCTAGTGGTATTTCTAGTTGCCAGATAGTTGCAGGTTTTCATGTATGCTTTATGCATGGTTTGAGGAAGTTTTTTTTGTAGCCTTCTTTGTGTGGAGTTGTTGGTGTCATTACTACAACATTTTCTTACGGGTTCCTTTGACTACGGTTACTTATTGTAGATTGGCAAATTGGATCTGATGTGGATCTGGTGTTTGAGTCTTAAAGTCTATAGATTATCCTCTTTGATATCTCAAGTTACTGATGTGATGTTGAGTTTGCATGTTTCTTTTGGGATCTACGAGTTATGTAGTTTATGGGTATGAGCAACTCATTGGCTATAGTGGGATGACTCAGATGTGGATTGTTTATATCCACGAGATTGATTCAATGTTGATACAGTTTTTTGGTACTTTGAGATGAGAGGATGGATGATTAGAGTATCTAGTTAGTCAGTTATTGGGACTTGTAGCATGCTTATCATGATACCATGGATAGCTCGGTATCACATTTCAATGGGAATTCTTAGTAGTGAGAGTTCTATTGTTAGGAGATGGTTATCTTCATGTGATTGGAGATGTTGATTCTTGTTTACAAGATGTTTGTTATTGTGCCATGGTGGACTCTTGATTCTAGAGATTAGAGTGTTGGCATGATACAATTTCTCTTGATATAGGATATGTTCTTTGGAGATTGTGGTCTTCCTTTGTGGAGATGTTAGATCCTGATGTCATGATGTGTTCCTAGGTTATGCAGATGTGTAGTGGGAGCTTTGAAAGTAATCTTATTGGTGCTCTTGGTATTGAGTACATTGGTCATTTTCTTGGAGAGATTCATGATGGTGCAGTGTTGCTCTTGGAGCTTAGCATGGATTGATCATGGAGGTGCTCATGGATACTTGGAGACTTGGGTGAGGCTAGAGTTCTCTGGGATTAGAGAACATTTGTTGATATGGTTACTCTTTGGAGGTTTCAACAAGAAGACTGAGGAGCCTACACATGGTTATGGACGTGAGTTCGTTATGGACCTAGAGGAGATTATTCTTGGAGAGAGTCATTGTGACTGGGTGTATCGTGGAGGAGCACTCTCATTCCCCACTCTTTGTCTACTCAGCAGGTTATCTTCAAATAGGTATTGCCCATCCTATTTTTAGATGCATTTCTCTTTATGCTTTATCTTCTCATGGTTATGGACCTTGAGATATGGTTATTGGTTTTGGAGTGTTCATTTGAGGGATGTTGGCATGGTTATCTCCTTGTGCATATGAGTTTGAAGTTTAGGAGATGTAATTGGGCTTATTCCTAGTTTTGGAATGGATACTTGAGTTTGATTTTCCTTGGTTAGAGAATCTTACATCGATGTTGGTTTAATCTTTGAGAGTGAATAGTTGGATGTTGTTAAGGCTTTTCATAAATTGGGGTTTTAAAGGAGATCATACTTGGTTGTGCAATTTAGCACTTGGTGGTGTTAGTAGAAGGATGTGATATGATTTGCAAATTCTCTTTATGGTATTATGTTCCTTCTTAGAGTTTCTTATTCATCTTGTATGATCATTGGTTTGTGGTCATCTACTGTTGTTGTACTTTATTGTTGTTTAACAGCAATATGTGGTCTTTTAATGTATATTTGAGATGTGGATGACTTGGGAGAAGTGAAGGAGATAAAAGGTGAGAGAATTAAGAAGAAAATTATTTGTGAAACTATGCTCTGTTTTGCAGTAGGTTGGTTGTAGTTTGCAAATCATTGTGATTGTTCTTGGTATTACATGGTTTGATTATTTTCCACACTTTTTATCTAAGTGCTGATTAGTAGAATTGAGTTGTTTTGGTTGACATTTATCATGCTACATGAGTCCTTGGATGTATGTGTGTTTTTTATTGGACTGTAGTATTAAGGGTCTTTAGGATTTTTGCACATCAATGTCTTTGATGTGTTTGTTATCATGGAAGATGGTAATTTTTTTAGCAGGACATTGGATTATACAGGGATGAGAGCTACAGTATGGGTTGGATATGTTGTTGGCATGAGTTTACTAATGTTGTATGATTAGTTGGATGTTTTAGCAACTAGTTGTGGTTACTATTCCAGCTATGGTGCTTGATTCTTATCATCTACTGTAAGAACAAAAATCATGCACAACCTCCACGAGGACCCCTATGATGATTCAAATCCTTGTCATGTACATGTAAGCATGATATAATATCCTCTAAGTAGAAAACCTCTTGTGACGTGTCCTCTTTCTTGTCTTGTGTTGTTTCCTCTTTGTCGATTTCCCTCTCTCCCCATTTGCGATGCTTTTCGACACTTGTTGCGACACTTGTCGACTTGCATTTTCTGAGCTTTTGACCTTGCTCCTAAGCCTTGTGAGTGTCTTGTATGTGAGTTTTCACCTTTCCCCTATGTTTTTCATCCTGTGCACCTCCTAGAAGCCTTCTAGAGGTCTCCTTGTCCATCTCCCACTTTCTATTTTTAGTTTTGCCTAACCAATCCAAACCTCCCCCTATTATTTCCAAATCTCCCCCGGGAGATCTTGCCGGTGCAAGTAGAGATTTGGATTCTTGCACATGACTGACCTATTTTCAGAGGTAGAACACCTCCTTTTCCTCTCTTCTATCATCTCCCATCATGTATTTTCACCCAGACACCTTTCTTTCCGGATCTTCCCCGGGCGACCCAAGTGATCTTCCAGATCTCCCCTGGGTGACCCAAGTGATCTTATGGATCTCCCCCGGGAGACCCTACTGGTGAAAGGGGTGACCCTACTGGTGAAAGGGGTGACCCTGTCACGTTTTCAACCGTAGAAAAAATCAAGTTTCTCACTTGTTTTAGCTTTGTTTTCGCCAGTTTTTCTTCCAGTTCACATGATTTTTGATGCCTAATATGGAGTTGACTATTTCATGCGCCCACACATGCATAATTAACTCCATTTGATCTAAAATTAACAACTCAATCAATCTCATGCATTCTTCTAACTCCATTTCTTCTTCAGTGATAAGCTATCATTGTTTCATCACTCTCTAATCAATTGAGTTCATTGAGTAATCAATCCAGTTCACTCCCCAATCAATCCTTGTTAACTCTTCAATCAATTGAGTTAACTTCTCAATCAATTCCACCTCTCATCCCTTCTTTAAACCTATAAATACCCCTCACCTCTTCATTATTTTCCAAGTTGAGCAAGTTGGAGAATACCCTTGTTGCATAGCTTCAAAGCTCTTCCATGGAGGCAAATTCATTGTGCACACAACTCTTGCTAGTTTTTCTCTCCAACTTAGCATTCAAATGCTCTTACAAGATGAAGGTGCCTTTTGCTTTATTTTTTCAACCAAGTAGCATCACGCTACTTCATTCTATGCCATTGTGCTCAATTCAAGCTCTCATTCAGCTCATACAAGCTTCATGAAAGCTTCTTTTTGCTTCTTTGTGTCATTTTGTTGTCAAGAGGATCACCCGCTGCCGCAAAAGGATTCGAGGTTGCCAATTACAAGGATTACTAAGGGTAGTGGAGTCAACAAATCTTCATTTCTTCCAGGTTCCTTCATTATTTTTGTTTAATTAATTGTAATTAGATAATCAAATTTGCTCTTGGGAACAGTAAAAAATTGCTTTTCCCTTGATAATTAGATCTTGCATGTTAGATTAGTTGCTTTCATATTCCTAGATCTAAATTGTTAGAAGAAGCATTTTCTCTTTTTCTTTAGATTAGATCACTTCTAAATTGTTGAAAACACAAAAAAAATAGGTTAACTTTGCATTAGAAAAGTCATATTAGATTGCATACATATTTCCCTTTCATAGATTAAAAGCACTTTCATTTCCAAAATACTAAAAAATACCAAAAAAAATGTTGTGCATATCATTTTAGTTTGCATGCATATAGAAACCCTAGAATAGACAAAATCACAAACCCTCGATTCCATCACAAGGTAATCACAGTTAAATGATCCAACCAAACCCTTGATCACATCACAAGGTAAACACAAAGTCAAAATGTAAAGTCAAACCCTAGGTCAACTAAACCCTAGGTCAAAATTCTAGATCTGGTTAAGGTTAGTAATCACACAACTAACTCCATCCTGATTCATGAATGTGCTTAGGAGTGAGAGGAAAGTGGGTGAGGGCTATCTATGATGAGATTCAAGAGATTCATCCAAGACCACAATAGGAAACACTTGTTCTACCACAAGGAGACCCACTTGTCCTCTTGGTGTTAGAAGAAACTCGACAATGCCAGATACAACAAGAACTCTTACAACATTTACAAAGACAAGAGGACATCAACGAGAATAATTGCTTACTCACACAGAGGTGGAATCTTAGAAATCCAAACAGAAGAAGAGAAACTAGTGACCCTTCAGGTCATAGGGTTATCTCAACTACAACAACAATTGAATGAAACATACAACTAAGCACACAACAACAAAGGCCACAGTACTTGTCGACCCCTCTCCGCAAAGTCCAGCTCTCCAACGAGCCAAACCCCCACCATGTCTTGCCTCCTCTCGACTGGATAATTCCACGTGAGTGAGAATGGTGTGGCGGATCACCTCATGGCAAGGAGGGAATGGTCCGTGCATGTGCCGAAATCTAACCCAACAGCCCCAGGCAACCAGAGTCATGATTTTGAGTGTACATATTTTGGTGAACCCGATGTGAGCAACAAAAACTTTTGAGAGAGTTTCTTCACATTTTTGTTGCATCATTAAAACAATTTGGGATGGATTCAAATTCACGGGACATCTAATAGATGCCCCACAACTTCTTGGTTTTTAACAACCCCACATACGAAGACATGATTATTCAACTTGAGGAAATCAAAACTTGCCAAGAATGCAAAACATATCAAAATGACCAACTCGTAACAAGCCAAAGAAAAATAGCTACCCAAATAGACAATGAGGTGAGCTATCAAAAGAAAAGATTACAAGAAGCTTGGGGGGCACAAAAACCTCCCCATTTAATACATCAAGGTAAAAAATCCATGACATGTGAAGTGTCATCAAAAGGAACAAGTAGGGTCAACAAACACTTCACCATCAGGGAACAAGAATTATGACTACAATAGTCATATAAATTTGGGAAATGAAAATACCAACTATCCCCCAAGAATCAACAAAAGGTCTTACAACAATCGTCATAAACCTCAAGAGCATAATCATGATAAATATTGCTCATTTCACAAGAGAAGGGGGCATGATATCAAGTCATGTTGGGGTTACCATCGTTTCATATCAAACCTCCCAAATTGTCAACAAAAAGCATTCATAGACACATTCTCCCAAGATGAAGAACTTAGTCCCAAAATCCATCAGAACACCTTAGGCCTTGTGGAATTAGATAAAGATCAAGAAATTTGTGTCACCCAAGGACCAGAACGACCATATGACACTTCCAACAATTCAATTTTTTCTCACATGATAGAGCTTATCAAGAGTTCTCCTACACACAAGAAGGCTCTCTTCAAAGCCTTAGATCTAGGCCATCTAGTTCAAAATACTCCAAGTGAAAAGTGTTCTTCAACATTTGATTTTGAAAATTTACCCTCGGACAATGACATAGCTAAACAGGGTGATCTCCTCCTCCATCTAATAGTCCAAGTTCAAGACTGTTCCATTAAACGTGTAATGATTGATGATGGGTCTGCACAATCAACATGGTCTCCTTTTCACTTCTTCAAAGAATGGGTTATGACGAAACTCAAATCACAAAACAAATCCTTAGAATTCATGATAACCCAAACACTCAAACCATGGGTAAGGTCAATCTTCAAATCACATTCGGCCCTAAAATTTTCCCAACTGAATTTTATGTCATTAATGAAGAAACCACTTACAACATGATCCTAGGAAGGCCTTGGATCCATAGGATGAGGGCCATTCCCTCCACATTATTTCAAGAATTACACTTCTCGTACATGGGACAAACCCATGTCATCAAAGAAGATCCTGATCCTTTTAGCCTTTATAGAGTTGAACAAGTCAAAAAGAAAGGAAAGTCCATGGAAACCACTAGTGACCCAAAAATCAACACTTTTGAAAAAGGAGAGACATCAAAACAAATTGCAAACATAAACAAGGCCTCAAAATGTATATGGAAGGGGGCAATAGGAGAATTCCCCTTCGATCCCAACTTAACAAAATCTTATGACCCATTCAACTTAGTGGCCATTCCAATTGAACCAGACATCAACATCCCTATGGTTGAAACCATGAAGAAGAAGAACCAAATCCACACAGAAACTAGGAGAGTTAGCACCAATTCCAATTGCCCCTCAAAAGTTCAAAATAAGCAATGAAACTATACAAGAACAGAAAATGGTAAATCTAGGGGGCAAATCATCAAACAATGAAACATGTGAGTACACAAAGTTCCTCACTGAATACAAAGACATTTTCACACCAAATCTTCGAGTGTCCTTGCAAAAACTTTCAAGTGAAGTTCAGACCAAATTGGATAGGTCCAGAAATAGTTAAGGAAGACGTAAAAAATGATGCTATCTCTTGTGCATTATGGAAGGAAAAGATCTTAGCATCTCATAAAAAATCATAAAACATAAAAATACAAAAAAATTATAGAAAAATCAAAATCTCAAAAATAATTTGTTTCTTACATTTCTACATCATTCTGTTCATCTTGTATTATTGTTAGTGACTGGCTCTTATACTATTTTCTCTTCAGTAAGGAGTCTAATGTTGTCTAGATATACGTCATCTTTTCAGGGCCTAGAGAATCCTCATTTTCAGAATCGCCATTATCCCCCTTCATTCCCGATGATTCTAATAAAAAAACTAGCTCTTAGCTTTACACTGATCCCAATCTTATGAGTCAAGATGTTAGGTCTAAATGAAGTCAGTATTCAAACCTACAGTGTTCAAAGGAAGCTTGCAAGTAGACCTCCCCAATTCTTCCCTAGTAGTAGAGAAGTCCAACCAGATTACAAAAACTTTAGGTGGCGCTCAGCCCCTTATCTTTCTTGGCCAAAACATCAGGAAGATCAAAACCCTGAAGGAAGCAATCTAAAATTTAAGTGAATAAAAAATTGAGTGATCAAAATAAGAGCATTGAAAAGTGAAAATAGAGAGACCAAATTATTGCATGTCAAAAGTTCCAAAAAGTGTTCATTTCTTCAAAAGTCAAAAAATCCAAAAAAATGAGAAAAATCAAGTGAGGAAAAAAAAGAGAGATACAAAAAAAGAGTGAAAGAGAGAATCTTGTTGAATGTTCGTACTCTTCAAGGGTGGAGATCAGTCTAAGCTCGAATCCTCAAGGGTGACATTCTAATAGAGAAAGAAAGGTACAAAGCACACACACGCACTAGTTGAGCAAAACTGAAGAGTCTAGTAGTCTCTTGGATCATCTTCTACCAAGGGACCCTTGTTCTTTCCCATTTATCCTTTACCTTAGGTTTACCTTGCTTTCCATCTATGATCTAAGTCTAGTGAGCACCAATAAAATTTGCTACTTGTCTAAATTGAAAGCTTGTCAGCTTGTCTCATCTAGATAAGGATCAGTGTTTAGCCTTTAACAAAGCCCAAAATCAGAAATGCTCCATTTTCATTCCCACTCCCCACTTGAGTTTCCCCAAATCCTATCTCATAGCCTTGAATAGGTCTCTTATATCAGGACAACTCACAATCCCCTGAATCAAAAATCGTATTTAAGAGCAATCACATTGTTTGTTCCACATTACATTCATGCCAAAATCAGAAAAAGAGTCTCAAAGCAATAAAGTCAAATGTCATATCTCATGACATTCAGTAAGAGTAAATGTTTCATTTCAGCATCGCTTGTGTTCTTACATCTGCATATCATCACCTGCATTCATATATAAATGCCCAAAAAGACAAAAATAAATTGCATCATCCATATGTGATCATCCTAGGTGTGCATTCTCCTAAGAAAAATAAAATCTCTAGCCAACCGTATGCACAAGAGGGAAAGTGAAGTACAAGACGTTGACTAAAGCTATGTATAGGTCTCATCCAATTAGGTCTTGTCACAATAAATGTAAAACAATGTCTGAGCATAAGTCACTCCTCCAACAAGTCAAAAGAACAAAACTGTGTAATTAAGTCTCCCCATGCAAGGGGGAAAGGGTAGAAACTTCTTCAATGTAGGTCTCTCAAAGACCTCAAATAACATCAAGGTAAAACCTTTGCAAAATCTTCACAAAAACCATAAAATTGTGCAAAACATAAAAAATCCCTAAAAATCAAATATGATCTTCAAAAACTGCAATAAAAGGAGAATCTATTCTCCTCCTCTCTAGCTTAGCATGTCTTCTATTTTTCTTAGATTAGTTTTTGCTTTTATGCATCTTTTGTGCATTCGTTCTACGTGCATTCATTCCTACATGTCTCACTGACAAAGGCAAACAACTAGTCAAACTCAAACGATCCATGGCAAGTTTGTCATTTCAGTTTTCATTATTCATTTTGATACATTCAAATGTCAGACTAATACTAGTTATTGTAGGTACAATTGCGGGAAAATTGACAACAGGTAAGGCCTAGTTCGGGAATGGTACCTACCTTTCATGTAGATTACCGTCCCTGAGGGGGCAAATATGTAAGCACAAAAATCACGCACAACCTCCACAAGGACCCCTATGATGATTCAAATCCTTGTTACATACATGTAAGCATGAAACAATGTCCTCTAAGCAGTAAACCTCTTGATGACGTGTCCTCTTTCTTGTCTTGTGTTGTTTCCTCTTTGTCAATTTCCCTCTCTCCCCGTTTGCGATGCTTTTCGACACTTGTTGCGACATTTGTCGACTTACATTTTTTGAGCTTTCGACCTTGCTCCTAAGCCTTGTGAGTGTCCTGTAGGTGATTTTTCACCTTTCCCCTATGTTTTTCATCCTGCGCACCTCCTAGAAGCCTTCTAGAGGCCTCCTTGTCCATCTCCCACTTTTAATTTTTAGTTTTGCCTAACCAATCCAAATCTCCCCCTATTATTTCCAGATCTCCCCCTGGAGATCTTGCAGGTGCAAGTGGAGATTTGGATTCTTGCACATGACTGACCTATTTTCAGAGGTAGAACACCTCCTTTTCCTCTCTTCTATCATCTCCCATCATGCATTTTCACCTAGACACTTTTCTTTCCGGATCTCCCCGGGGCGACCCAAGTGATCTTCCGAATCTCCCCCGGGTGACCCTACTGGTGAAAGGGGTGACCCCGTCGCGTTTTTAGCCATAGAAAAACTTGAGTTTCTCACTCGTTTTAGCTCTGTTTTCACCTGTTTTTCTTCTAATTCGCATGATTTTTTATGCCTAATATGGAGTTGACTATTTCATGCACCCACACATGCATAATTAACTCCATTTGATCTAAAATTAACAACTCAGTCAATCTCATGCATTCTTCTAACTCCATTTCTTCTTCAGTGATAAGCTATCATTGCTTCATCACTCTCTAATCAATTGAGTTCACTGAGTAATCAATCCAGTTCACTCCCTAATCAATCCTTGTTAATTCTTCAATCAATTGAGTTAACTTCTCAATCAATTCCACCTCTCATCCCTTCTTCAAACCTATAAATACCCCTCACCTCTTCATTATTTTTCAAGTTGAGCGAGTTGGAGAATACCCTTCTCATCTTCACAAGCTTTTTACAAGCTTCTTCACAAGCCTTTGACCCTCTTTCTTCATTTCTTTCTTTAGTTTTTCAAAGCTTTAAAGATTTCATTGTTGCATAGCTTCAAAGCTCTTCCATGGAGGCAAATTTATTGTGCACACAACTCTTGCCAGTTTTTCTCTCCAACTTAGCATTCAAATGCTCTTACAGGACGAAGGTGCCTTTTGCTTTATTTGTTCAACCAAGTAGCATCACGATGCTTCATTCTATGCCATTGTGCTCAATCCAATCTCTCATTGAGCTCATACAAGCTTCATCAAAGCTTCTTCTTGCTTCTTTGTGTCATTTTGTTGTCAAGAGGATCACCCGCTACCGCAAAAGGACTTGAGGTTGCCATTACAAGGATTACTGAGGGTAGTGGAGTCAACAAATCTTCATTTCTTCTAGGTTCTTTCATTGTTTTTGTTCAATTAATAGTAATTAGAGAATCAAATTTGCTCTTGGGAATAGTTAAACATTGCTTTTTCCTTGATAATTAGATCTTGCATGTTAGATTAGTTGCTTTCATATTCCTAGATCTAAATTGTTAGAAGAAGCATTTTCCCTTTTGTTTAGATTAGATCACTTCTAAATCATTGAAAACACAAAAAACATAGGTTAACTTTGCATTAGAAAAGTCATATTAGATTGCATACATATTTCCCTTTCATAAATTAAAAGCACTTTCATTTCCAAAATACTAAAAAATACCAAAAAAAATGTTTTGCATATCATTTTAGTTTGCATGCATATAGAAACCCTAGAATAGACAATATTGTAAACCCTTGATTCCATCATGAGGTAATCATAGTCAAATGATCCAACCAAACCCTTGATCACATCACAAGATAAACACAAAGTCAAACCCTAGGTCAACCAAACCCTAGGTCAAAATTCTAGATCTGGTTAAGGAACTAGTAATCACATGACTACCTCCATCCTGATTCACGAATGTGCTTAGGAGTGAGAGAAGAGTGGGTGAGGGCTATCTGTGACGAGATTCAAGAGATTCACCCAAGACCACAACAAGAAACACTTGTTCTACCACAAAGAGATCCATTTGTCCTCTTGGTGTTAGAAGAAACTAGACAACACCAGATACAACAAGAACTCTTACAACATTTACAAAGACAAGAGGACATCAACGAGAATAATCACTTACCCACATAGAGGTGGAATCTTAGAAAACCAAACAGAAAAAGAGAAACTAGTGACCTTTCGGGTCATAGGGTTATCTCAACTACAACAACAATCAAACAAAACATACAACTAAGCACACAATAACAAAGGCCACAATACTTGCCGACCGCTCTCCGCGAAGTCCAGCTCTCCAACGAGCCAAACCCCTGCCATGTCTCACCTCCTCTCGACCGGCTAATTCCACATAAGTGAGAGTGACATGGCGGATCGCATTGTGGTAAGGAGGGAAGGGTCCGTGTGCATGCCGAAATCCGACCCGACATCCCCAAGCAACCGAAGTCATGATTTTGAGCGTACAACTACACAAGCCTTTTTGTTACCATTAGATTTGGTGATTGTGTTTGGATATTGGTTGATGCAAAAAAATCTTTTTGCTTCTATGAGACAATAGGCCATGGAAAGCAGGTGATTTTTTTTTTTTTCCGAGTATGATTATTTGCAGCATGAATCAAACTTCAAGTGGGAGATTGTTCGGATGTGAAGTCCGACTATTCATTTCATCTCCCCTATTTTGTCCCTTCGTCTTCCTTGAAGAATATTGCATATAAATGGGGGAAAAACTTTATGTATACTGCTGCGATCAATAATAAAATTAATGCCCTGAGATCAATAATAAAATTAATGCCCTGCTTCCTTCCTGTAGATGTAACCATATTGGTGAACCAAATTAAATTCTTGTGTCTCTGTTTATATTTGTGTAGGTTCTATGTGTTCTTTATTTGTATTATTTCTTAATAATTCTTTTATCATAACGTGAATCCCTACTTTAGCTATTGTGCCATGGTCATGATGGTTGCGCTTGTTTCTTCCATAGCTCTTCATTCTTTTTTCCTTCTTTATATTGCAGTCAAGCAGGCAGCTAATTGTATGAGCACACTATCATTCAAATAAATGAGCTCTCTCCAAGCATTTAACAGATTGTTTTTATCATAATATAAATCCTATTTTAGGTTGTAGCGCACCATTTTTTCTTATGCTACGCATCTTTTTTCAATGGTTGCACACAATTTTCTTGGTTGGGCACCTTTTTCATGGCTTGCGCATCATGTTTATGGGGTTGCGCGAGGTTCTCATATTCTGTTGGATTTTACGAAGAGTTGCACTTGATTGTGTTGGATGTGAAGTCCGACTCTTCAATTCATATTCCCTGTTTGTCTCTTCACCTTCTCTTGAAGAGAATTGTATATATATGAGGGAAAGATCATATGCATGATGCTGCAAATAATAAGAAGATTATTGCCCTACTTTCCTGTGGATGTAGCCACATTGGCGAACCACGTTAAATATCTGTCTCTGTGTTCTACTTTGTGTGTTGTTTATTTATCTAATTTTTTAACAATTGGTATCAGAGCAGTGAGATCCAGGGAGAGTAGGTTGGACAGGGTTTACAAGGTTGAAGTTGTTGTTTGAAGACCAAAGGTTTTGCACCATATCAGAGCAGTGAGATCCAGGGAGAGCAGGTTGGACAGGGTTTACAAGGTTTGTTGCAAAGATTGCTAGGAGCTTGAGAATCTGTGTTTCCCAAAATGGTCAAGAGGCGTGTGTAGGAGGACATGCTACAGGGGTTTGGTTTGCAAGTTTTGCATATCATTGTGGATGTTCCTTGGTACTACATGTTTACATTTTCTATGTGATGCTGTTAGTAGACTTGGTATCCCTTGATCACTTGTGATGGTGCCTTATTTCTGGAATGTTAACGAAGCGACGCATTGTATGCGCTCATTCCAGGTTTGCATTCATCTGGACATTTTTGGTATCCCTTGATCACTTGTGATGGTGCCTTATTTCTGGAATGTTAACGAAGCGATGCATTGTATGTGCTCATTCCAGGTTTACATTCATCTGGACATTTCTGGTATCCCTTGATCACTTGTGATGGTGCCTTATTTTTGGAATGTTAACGAAGCAATGCATTGTATGTGCTCATTCCAGGTTTGCATTCATCTGGACATTTCTCATGCAGTGGGAGCTCTTGGATGTACAATAGGCCATGGAAAGCAGACTTCAAGTGGGAGGTTGTTCAAATGTGAAGTTGCAGCATGAATCGAACTTCAAGTGGGAGATTGTTGGATGTGAAGTCCGACTCTTCAATTCATATTCTCTGTTTGTCTCTTCACCTTCTCTTGAAGAGAATTGTATATATATGAGGGAAAGATCATATGCATGATTCTGCAAATAATAAGAAAATTATTGCCCTGCTTTCCTGTAGACGTAGCCACATTGACGAACCACGTTAAATATCTGTCTCTATGTTCTACTTTGTGTGTTGTTTATTTATCTAATTTTTTAACAGATTGAATGGATTGCATTTGATTTAAAATTATTTATGGCTGGCGCCATGTTCTGAATGATCTTTTACTGCTTACATAGCTCTTCATTCTTTTTCCCTTCTTTGTCTATGATGGTTGTACTCTGCTTTCCTCTTTGCAGCGTTGGATTCTTCTTGCACTTCTTTATATTGCACTTAAACTACCATTCAAATCACTGCACATACCTTGAGTTTCCTGTCACCTTTCTTTTTATGTATAATTCTATTGCATCCGTTCTTTATACTTGTACACTTGTACAATGGTTATGCAACGGTCCTATGACTGGGTGCCAAGTTGACTGCATCTTTTGCAATATCTAGTTTCATATATTGCTCGGCTAGTATTTATATAATCTTGAATATATGAATTGTATTTAAATCATTTTCTTTCCATATACAAGTGGTGTGCCTACTTAGTGATGGGACCATTAGTGCTGTTGATGTCCCCTTTGTGTTCCCCCTTAACTTTACATCAAAGTGGTAGAGGCTGAACTTAAGCTTGTTTTGTCTAAAAAAGTAATATTTATGACATGGATTGTGATAATGGACAATGGCTTTTTCATTTGCTGTTGACAACGGTGGCTATGGGTTCGATAAAGTCTCTAAGATAGTTTTGAGAGAGTTATAGGCTCTTTGGAGAAGGCTGCTTTCTTTCAACCCGTCTTTGACTAGATAATACGATTTAAAACGTAATCCGGCCTGGTCGCATCAATGAATTTGTTCCACAATTGAAATGAAAGGTAAGGAAAGTTTGCAGGATCTTAGAGGCTACCATAAAAGGGAATTCAATATAGACTTCAGAGATGGAATTGTACATATGGATCTTTGGAATGCTGTAGTTAAATTATTAGCATGTTCTCGTATGAATCAAAATGAAAATTTGGAAATGGAGTGTGAGAAATGCACAACATTATTGGCGGCTCTTAGGAGAAGTGTACTTGCATATATTGAATCTTAGATTGTGTGCCTTCATTCTATTGGGCATTAGAGTCAAACCACTTTACATGAAGAATTTTAGACAGTGGATTGAACGTAAAGCTTAATATCTCACATAAAACAATGAAATTCATTAGGAGGAACTCTACAATATAATCTTAAATTTTGAAATGATTGCAACCAAACTCTTATCGTCTAAACTCATACTGACACAACTCAATCATGCAATTCCAAATGGACCAAAATCTTGACATGTATAACCTCTCAAGATGAAACACTACAACAAACTCACTAGGACAACTCTAAAACTGCCCCTAACTAATAGATTGTGTAACATTGCATACCATCTACGACCACTGTGCTTTATTCAAAACTATTGCTTCAATCCCAACTTATTTCATAAAAAGTTAACATACTACTATATACAAGATAAAACACAACAGGACATGTTAGTTCACTAGAACTAAGAAATAGCTACCCAATCTAATGATTATACTCCATGCAATAAGCTTTGAAGCCTTGATAGACCAAATGAATTGTAAAAAGAAAAATAGAAGGAACTAGTACTTTTTTTCCTTTTAGTGTTTAGGTGTTTGTACCTTTGACTTGCTTTGTCATTTTCTCTAATATGACTACCCTTCTTTGAATTCAAATGTAGTTAGGAAGGCATAAAATTTTGATGAAGAAAATTTTCTTGCTTACACTCAAATATGTGTGACCTCATATCATTGATTACATATAACTCATGGTTTTCGTGAGCCACATGGCCCAAGAGAGTCTCAAGGTTTAGCTAGATAGAAACCATGCTCCCAAGGATGGTTCAGAATCTCTTTGTTTGCATGCTTAAGATGCATTGATTGTGGTTTTTATTTGTGACTTCAAATTCTTTTATATCAAAGTATAAAGCACAAAAGTCTTCATCATGGCCAAAATGTGATATGGCATCTTTGATCTCACACTCATTACTATAAAAAGATTTACTAAGTGCTAAAATAAGAGCTAAATCATTATTGTTTGACTCCAAATTTGAGCCAAACTCTTCTTCTTCAAAATTCTCTTCTTGGTTTTGCATGCTCAAGTGTTTTTCTTAACTGAGATGTGAACATTCTTCATTTATTTCATTGTTTCCCTATTCTATAAAATTGGGTAGATCTTCAAAAAGATCAGTTTCCTCATATTCTACAAGATGACTAATGATCTCTTGCCATGCTTGTTCCTCATAATGAAATATGGAAACATCCTTTTACAAGTTAAATATGTAGGATCATCCTTCATTGCAACCAAGATACCTTCCATATCTTCATTTTTATGAGCTCTTCAATGTTTGGTCTTTCTTCCACTTGATATTTCGCTTGTCTTCCCTTCATTGTTGAAGGTTTATGTCATCTAATAGCTATAACTCCTTTTTAATTTCTTCAGAAAAAGCATTGGAAAAGCCTTTAAATAAGCTAAAATTTAAAGGATTTAATGAAGAAACTAGTTTTACACTTTCTACATGCACATGATACTTTTTTATTTGTTGAAAACATGCATGAACAAAACCTCTTATGTATTTTTCTGATTTTTGACATTCTTTTACTCATTATGGATGTCTACTATGCTCATTTGATAGAAAATATGCTTCTCAAGATGATCCCACAATAGTGTGTGTCACTTTTTGGTCAAAGTGGGATATTGAAATCAATATTTTTAATTAAATTTTCACCTTCTATCACTTATAACAACTAAACTGTTAAGAATTTAAGGATGATGTGAACTAGTAATTTTTAAGATTCTGTATGTAAATTATATATATATATATATATATATATGATTTGTGAAAATTTTTAATGTTTTTTCTCTTAACAATATTTTAAAAAGTGACATTATTTCATCTTAGATCCATTCTTCCATCAAACAATTCTAAAGGTGTTTGTGATATGCAGTTGGTCTCACACTCCACATCGGGCTTTCCTGCTCCAATGGTGCAATGATAAATTTTGCCATCTCTACAACCAAAATAATCCCCGCTAGCTGTTGGATTACCTTCTCATCAAGCGTTTTTTAATGAGGGGTTGCATTGAAGGCTGAAGGCCTTGTTCATCGCTGAGTTTGATTTTGATACGAGGAACCATTTCTTAAATGGTTATGCCATTGGTTGTGGTTATGGCTACATAGACTTCCTTCTTTATGTGCTACGCCTTTTTGGCATGGGCTGTACTGGGTGATTTAACAGATTCCTTTATGAGAACGTGAATTCTTGCTTTAGCTATTGCGCCATGGTCATGATGGTTGCGGTTGTTTCTTTATAACTCTTCATTCTTTTTTCCTTCTTTTATCTTGCAGTCAATCAGGTGGCTAACTGTATGAACACACTACCCTTAAATTCAATGAGCTCGACCCAAGCGTTTAACAATTTTTTTAATCATAACATGAATCCTGTTTTAGGTTGTAGCGCACCATTTTTCTAATGCTACGCATCTTTTTTCAATGGTTGTGCACTATTTTTCTTGGTTGCACACCTTTTTCATGTCTTGTGCATCATTTGGATTTTATGAAGAGCTACGTTTGATTGAATGAATTGCATTTGATTTGAAATTGTTTATGGCTGGCGCCATGTTCTAAATGCTGCACCATGATCTTTAGCTGCTTACACAGCTCTTCATTATTTATCCCTTCTTTGCGTCTGATGAATGTACTCTGCTTTTCTCTTTGCTGTGTTGGATTCTTCTTGCACTTCTCTACATTGCAGTTAATTGGGAGGCTAACAGTTTGAACAAACTACCATTACCTTGAGTTTCCTACCACCTTCCTTTTATATAATTCTATTGGGCCTGTTCTTTATGTTTGTACATTGGTTGTGCATTGGTTATATGGCTGGGTGCCAAGATGACTGTTGTGCCACCTTTTGCAATATTTAGTTTCATATATTGCTTGGCTAGTATTTATATAATCTTCAATACCTGAAATGTATTTAAATCATTTTCTAGCCATATACCAGTGGTGTGCCTGCTCAGTGATGAGACGATTAGTATTGTCGATGTCCCCTTTGTGTTCCCCTAAACTATACTAAAGTGGCAGAGGATGAACTTAGCATCACTTTGTCTACAATTAATATTTATGACATGGATTCTGATAATGGATAGTGGCTTTTTCATTTTTTGTTTACGATGGTGGCTGTGGGTTTTATAAAGTCTCTGAATATACTTCTGTTTGGCGAAGCTTCTTTCTTTCTTTCAACCCCCCTCTTTGACTATAGATAATACAATTTAAAACCTATTCCGTCCTGGTCCCTGTAGAGGTGTTCGCATCAAGGAATTGGTTCCACAATTGAGATCAAAGGTAAAGAAAGTCTTCAAGATCCCAGAGGCTACCGCAGAAGGGAATTCAATACAGATTTCAAAGATGGAATTGCACATATAGATCTGTGGAATGCTGTAGTTAAATGACTAGCATGTCCTCATATGAATCAAAATGAGAATTTGGAAATGGAGTGCATGAAATGCAATATAGGTATCATAGCTAGTCCTTCATTATGTTTACAAGGAAGGGGTATCAAAGCAGGTCATTTTTCTTGTGCCTAAGTTTGCTAACATCTCATGGTGTACAATGCTTTTCTAATAAGCTCCAAGATGCAGGGATGGAGAGTAAGTTGAAGCCTTATTATGGCTCAAAAGAGTCAGATCCAAGAGCTAGATTCAATTGAGAGAGAGCTAGAGCAAGTGTCAAAACCAATCCATTGAGGAGGTGTGTAGAAGCTTCAGTTGTTTGTTGGGCCATGCAGTTTGAGTTCTCTATGTAGGGGTCAAACTCATTCAAGGAGAGTTATATATCGGATTAGTTGGGCTAATTCCACCAAACGCTTTCTTACTTCATTCTAGAGAGGATGGAGGTTCGTGTTAGCTAAGCTGAGCATGGCGTTTCTGATTAATATTATGGTTACTCTAGAAATAGGAGGGCTAAAAAGAGGATCTCTCATTCCTACAATGATTATAGTTCATTAGAGAGTTGCTATGAGTGAGCTACAATTTAATTCCTTCAAAGAGAGAGGTGCCACAAGTGTAATAAAAGCTACTAACCATTTAACCAAGGCTCATCCATGCCATGAAGAAATTAACACATATCTAATCAGCCTTAGAGATGGATTGCTCTTAGTTTGCATGGAAGATGTTGGAGTTCTCAATTTGTTTTTGCTTTCAAACCAAAAGCTCCATAGTTAGGAGGGTGTGATTTAAAAAGTGGATAAGTTTAGGTTGACTAGAGGGGTCAAATTGCAAGTCACCTACAATAAGATTCTAGGACATCTGCAATAATGCTATAAGTTCGCATGTAGTGACATTGCAAATTCTTTGTGGTGTTGCAAATTCACCTATAGTAAGAGTCACAAGTTTTTCAATCTATTGCAAGTTCACCTATAGTAACATTGCAAGTAATATGTTTCACTCCAATAGTCTTGACAATTTTTAGTGTTGTCTTTACTCTAGTTATATGGTAGAATACACTCAACAACTTCAATAACTTTATTTGGGGTGATAATATTATTTTTAGTAATGTTGTAGGGCATGTAATCGAGCAAGTTTTGGTAGTGTCTAGTAGTTAAGCAAAGGATGAAATTGCTAGTGGGTGCTTATTACCAGTAGTAGACAATGAGATGGTTGAAGAATTTGAAGGGTCATCTTTAAGGGTAGTGACCATTTACCCTATCTTTAGTGGGGAATGTTTTTCCACTTAATTGGTAGTACATTATCCTCTTTGGCATGGTTATTCATTCACCGTAGAATTGATCATTTTCTCTCTTTTAGAGTGGCATCTATTTTGTTTCCTTGTCAATGTGTCTTCCTATGATTTGCACAATCATTCCTCATCTTTGGCACATTTGTTCTTCTTTGGAAGACATGCATTTCATCTTTCTAGACGGTCATTTTCCTATTCCTAGTGGTATCATTTCCATGTATTGATCATGACTATTTACCCTAGCTAGGCCAATGATGGTTTAAGGGTCGTATCTATTTTTCCATGGCTAGATAGATGGTTCTTTGAGTGACAACTATTATCCTTTGTGGGTGATGTCAATTTACCTATTATACTTAGTGACCATTCATGTTTGGGTGGCATGAATATAAAGGAATAGAGGCAAAAGGTGAAAGAATCCCTATTTTATAGTGTGGAAGGCCATGTTTTTGGGTCAGATTGGTAATGTTAGTTGAAGCCAAAGAGTCTAGCTAGTAGAGATTGCTATTTATTAAACAATTTAGAAATATAGTTATTATTATTATTTTTTAATAAAAGGTGGAGACCACCAGACATATATTAATCATAAAATATCATAATTACATAAGAAGCCCATGAATACGCAGGGCCAAAATTACAAAAGAGCCCCTGTCGGGCCAAAAACACCAAAAAGACTATAAACAAGTGACCCAACCACATCAACTTGAAAGAGAAACGAATAGCCTGAACCAACAAACACAGACCATAAAAACAAAAAATGTTACAACACAGGTGAAGTGGATCCTGTCAAACTCCCACCCTCGACTCCTCCTTACCATCAGATGTATCACCAATCACCCTTGAGTGCCCTCCATGTCCTCTAGCAACCAATGGTTGCACTTAATCAGAATCCAAAGCCTCTAAATCCTCTGCTGTGGCATCCACTTCAACAATCTCCTTCGGCAAGTACGAAGCCCAATCAGGGGCATCATCATTGTTGATATCATATTCGCGCCGAGCATCATTCCACCTTTAATTATTATTATTATTACAACTTTAATTTTTCTAAGTCCTTCATCAATATTCATTATTAAAATTTAGTTACCTAAATTAATATATTTCCTTAATATATTATATAATTTCATCTACATATTATTATTATATTATAACTAGCTATAGCTTATAATTTCTTTAATAAATTCTATTATAGAGAAGAACTACGACTCACATCATTTTTTATATAATTTAATAAGGATGGATATTATAATTTTATTTTATATTTTTATAATCTCCATACTTTAATGTCATAATTAAGTAAACAAATACAATAATTTTTATACTCATATTTATAAAAATTAAAATCAAACAATAAGATTTGGGAAGAATATCTATCCTTAATAGATTGTTTTAATTACAAATGATCTAGTTGTAAAAGGTGCTATTAAGTTCTAATGTGAGATTGTTATAATGATAAAGGCATGCTAGCCCAAAAAAAGATTTGGTAATGGTATGGCTCCAGATGGTTGATAACTTACCACTTCATGCCTTGCTCCTTTCATAGTTACAAATTTCAGGCCCTTATAAATAACACTATAATCGCTCACATCAATCTATCCATTCATCCATGGATACCGTGCTTTCTAAATTAGAAGCTTCAATGCATTAATGGAATATCTTGTACTAATCACAAGAACAACTATATTTACATCTCCACTACAACCAAGAGTGTACACTATTAATTAATTCTCACAATCCATGTATGAGATCCAATCTTGAGGATAAAATCACATGTGTAGTTCAATCTAGGATTAGAAAACTAGTGATAAATGGGCCAAGAAAGTTCCGAGTAGAGTTATGTATTACTTAATAGAGTGTTGGATTCAAATTTGAGCTCAATTAACATGACAAAAGAGTGAAATTATGCATCCAAGACATCCAAGTAAGTGGCATAAAATGAATGGGAAAAAAGTAAGATTCTTGAGCTTTTGTCTTATACAAGGGTGAAATTCTAAACCTATGTCACCTAACTTGTCTTAAAACAATTATGACTAAAATGTTTGTAACGTAAAAAATTGTGCACCCTCACAATTTCACAGTGTTTTGACTCGCTTTGGTGTCTGCTATTGTAGTATGTTTCTAGGGCCACTCGAGCCTAAACTTGGCCTATTTCACCTCTAACCAAGGTTTGCCAAAACTTGTATTATGCATTTATTTCTCTTAACCTTTCAAGAACACATGCTGAATATTGGCAAATATTCTATGGACATGAACATGACATGTAGACGTCCTCACGACGCACTAGTGTCCAAATATTCCAAAAATTCAAATGGTTGATTCTCCCACCTTATTTAATTATGTCGGTGATAATGCTAATGCGACAGTGAAACATCCCTTGTAGCATGCCCAACCCTCTCTGATTCATTCATTCTTTCATGTAGAAGAGCTCCTCTTTTCTCTCTCACATACTTCTTGAAAAAGATATTAAAAATTGTGAAGAAAATTCTTTTCTTGGCTCATAATTGAAGATATTGGTGATATTGATGCTCTTTTAAGTGGTAACACCTTCTTTTCTAGCTTTAATGAAATCTCTACTAGCAGGCTTAAAGGCATTGTGGAGGCTCTCTTCCAAGGGTTTGGAGTTGTTTGCATACAAATTTGGCCCTCAAGGAGCTTGTAACCTCCTCCATTGCTTAACATCCTAGTAACATTGTTTCATTTGTAAGAAATAGTGTTATTTATTGGTTCCATTGCATATTATTTTGTATATTCATTAAAAAACTTGTGGTGTAGACCACCACCTTATTTTACCTATGTACACTAGGGCATTCTTCCTCATAGTCTAGGGTTGATACTCTTAGTTTTATTTTATTTGTCATTGTTGTTATTTCCTAGATGGACTTAGGGAATAGGAGCTCACATGATTATTTGTCTTTTTCCATATTGGCTACCCATGGAGGTTGAAAGACCAAAATAGGGGCTTGACCTAAAGGCAAGCTCCCAAGTAGCCCTAACCATTTTTCTTGGTCTTTTTTATTGTAAGTACTTGAAGAGATTCAATCACACGAAGGTTTGATAATCTCTTTCTCTTTTTCTTCCTCTATTTCATTTTGTCAATTAATTTTTCTTTATTAGTTGATTCAATGAGTTTATTCATCAATTTGGCACTTTATTACATTGTTGGGTGCTCATTTTAGTTTTGTGTGTAGACTAGATGAGCTAACAAATCTAGACAAGACCCCATAGTATATGATTTCTAGGTTTTGTTACTGTACAGATGACAGCATGATGCACAAACATTTGTGCTACGCGCTAATATCTTGGCATGAGACTCTCTCCTTCCAGTGCCAAGTTTTTTGGTATCTCTTATTTACTATTCTACATTCATTTCTATAATCTAATATATAGATTTTTAGATTTTACAGTTTTACTATTGTACCTTAGTGTTTTTGCTTATCGAAATTAGTTAATTTCTAAGTGTATCTAGCAAAGTAGAGTCTAGCTACAATTATTTTGTTCTTCCTAGATTGGATAGCAATAGAGTACACTTATTTGAAGCTAGTTAGACTCTCATGTAATTATTAAGAAATTGACTTTTGTTAGATAGTATTGTTTTATCTTACATTAGAACTAAAATTTTCTCTATTACAATGTTATTTCTAGCTAATAATGTATTCTAGCTAGATTTGTTTTTCCCATAACGTTTTTAGCTAGAGATGTTCTTTGGAGGCATATGCAACATAACTTTAGTGCTAAATTACAATTTTTTAAAAATTATTTGAAAAAATTAATGTTATTGCCACTTGTACTCATGTAAAGTACATTTAAAAAAAAATCTAAAAATATCCCTTTGAAGATATAAAAGTACAATTTAAAAAACAATAATATTTTAATTAGTGTTTATATTTTATTTTTATTTTCACTAAAAATAGGTCATTAGCACCCAAACATAAAATGAATTACTTTATTAAGAAAAAAATACTATTTTTTAAAATATGGAAAAAAATTGGAAAACTAGAGAAAATTCTTGTTAGGTTGATATAACTGATATTTGTTTTAGACAAATAGTCATAAAAATTTGACATCGAAATAAAATGTTGTGTTTTTACCAAACCTAACTTTTAACAATTATTTAAAATAATATATTAAAATCATTATTTTTATGCATTCACTAAAATTTAAAGTTCACAATATGTTAATGGACCCTTGGTCTATTGGTGAAGTTGAATGGTTTTGAATGAGCCTACCAGTGATCAAGTCTTGTTGAGTGCAAGGCATCAACACCATAAGGGATGATGTCGAGATCATGAGTTGGGTGACTTTGGTTGAATGGATACCCCTTAGTCCTTAGCTCTTAACCAAAGAGGTTTCAGGCTGAGGGTCATGGTCCTTTATTGAGTAGCTAAGAGATTCTAGGGTTTTAATTTAAAACCCTCCAAAAAACTTCACAATATAGAAAAGCATCACAAAAAAAAAAGAAATTTGCTATAAAAACTATGACATTGTATCTAACAATTAGTTTTAGAACATCTTTTTGGCAACTAAATATACTAATATGAGTTCTACAAGAAATAATGTCCAAATAATTTTTAATTTTTAAAAATGCAAACATAAACTACATTAAATTTTATAGTTTACATAATTTCAAAATTTAAAATATATGTAAGTTTCATATGCTTCAATTTGAAAAATGGATAGCATTGCTAATTTCCTTTATAACAAGGTAACACATTACTAAAATTTCACCCACAATAATATTTTTTATGCTCAAATTTACAAATTGAAGTCAAATAATAAGACTTTGTTGAAAACTCAATCTTTAATAGATTTTATTTATCATCTTAATAGCCATATTTAAATCATTTGAATGTCAGTATTAATGTCTAAATATGGGATTGTTATGATGGTAGAGGCTTGCCAGCTAAGAAAAATTTGGTCATGGTCAAAGCTCTAGATGGTTGATAACTAGGAACTTGATGCCCCGCCCCTCTCACTGTTGCAAATGTCAAGCCCTTGTAAATTACACTATAGCCCCCCACATCAATCTCTCCATTCATCCATGGATACCATTCTTTATCAATTGGAAGCCCTAATGCATTAATGGAATATCTTGTACTAGTCACTGGCACCTTTAAATCCACATCTCCACTGCAACCAAAAAGTGCATACTATTAATTAATTCTCACAATCCAAATATTTATTAAATACATATTTTTAAAAGGAATGATTTTCTCTGTTACACCTGTAGACTAGTATTTTTAATCCTACTACCATCATTCTTTGATATATTGGGAACATAGTGGTTATGTAGATGTCATACCATAGTATATCACTATATGGAGCAAAAAGTCAGCACATTATAGTTTAGATGATGATATTTCATGTCATAAATTAAGATCAAGAAAGTATATTTACTTCAAAGAGTCCCATATATAATCATACCTGCATTCATCCCATGCATAGGGCAGGCTTGTCACATTTGCATGAAGAGCACTTTGCACTTCAGGTGTGTTAAGGTATGCAAGTACATAACCAGGACTACATGGATCAAATCCATCCAATCCATCTTTAGGGATAACATCCTGCAATAGAGATAATCTAGTATTTTTTTTAGAATTTATAATATGACCTAATGTTATTACATAACAAAAAATTGTTAAAGAAAGATTCTTAAAAAACCATGTATGTACTTAAGTACATTTTTTCTTACAGTCAAAGTAGAAGATGTCCATATGGGGTTAGGATGGGATGGACAAAGTGGTGCATATATATTATAGTGGTTTATCTCTCCTCTAGCTAATTGTGATTGATTGTAAAATGTGTCACTAGAAGTTAGGAATCTTGATTTAGTTGTAATACACCGCAAATGTGTATATGCTTCATCTGAGATCAAAGCATGTGACCATGCATAGTCAGCCCACCCACAATTGTCTATCCCATCATTCATTAATCCATTCCCAATCTGTATAAACATAATTTTTCAATAAGTACAAATTTCTACAAATGTAGAAAATTAATTCATATATTATAATTTAAACCATTTTTTCATAAAAGTAAATATGCTAATGTCTATCATATATATAAACATAACGATCAAGATTAAAAAATACACTCATTTTATTTTTTTCTCAAATAAAAATAAAGTTGCAATACAATATTATGATAAATAATAAAAAATAAAAATAAAGTTGAAATACAACATTATGATAAATAATAAAAAAATAGAACATTTTAAAAGATTTTACATTAAGTGTTTTTGAGTGCAAGGCTCTCGACACCATAAGGGATGAGGCCCGGATCATGCCCTGGGTGAATTTGGTAGAATGGATACCCCTCAGTCGTCGGCTCTTAGCTGAAGAGGTTCAACCTAAGGCTCATGCTCCTGAATTGGGTAGCAAAAATAAATTTGTGGATGAACTCCATTAAAAAAATGTATTTATAAAAAATATGGGTGGATGACTAATCAAAACATCATCACTTTATTAAATGGTCATAGCATAATGCAATGTTGAAATTTGTACACCATATAATTTTTTCTTTTATGTTTTAAATTTATTTTAATTAGTTTATTTTTATGTAATAACAAGTGTATAAGTGGTGTAATTTTTGTTAAGAATTGACATATAAATTGAGTCATATCTATGTCTATTTGCACTCATTCTTAAGAATTAGTTCCATTCTTGAGTTTGACCCATTTCCTATCTTTGGAAAGATATCCACCTCCATTTGAACTCATTCCTAGGAACTAGTTCTATCCTCTAATTTGAATCATTTCATATTCCTAGAAAGATCTATAATTTGTAGAAGTGATCTAAGTCACTTGTAAAAATGACCCTTGATCTTTTAGAATTCAAATTCAAATTTTGGGTCCACATGTTTACCCTCCACTTAACCATTATTGTCGACTTCAAGGACAAAACATTTTATTTGCCCATTTGGAGTTGTATTTAACGACTAATCCTAATTCATTTAAACATCTAGTGAATATATGGAGTGGTCATCGCTTGTACACATCAAGGAGCTAAAGAAGAATTATGTACTGACATTAATATTGCACCAACATTCTAGAACATATAGCATGATTACTTGTTTTTTATTATTGCTCAAAGCCATTGACACAAGGGAAGAATTATCCTTGTCACATGCAAACTCTTGATTGCATAACCAAGTCTCTATTCAAAAATAAAAGTGAATAAATTTCAAGATTGAAAATTGTACAAATCAAATTCACAGAGATAAAATAGATCTACAATTGTACGATTGACTTCATGGTTGCATAGAACATATCTACACTTACAAAAATAATCCAAATAGAAAATTATCTTTTTTACTGATTTGTATACATTCACCTACCATATCCTTTTTTTTTGGTCTATTTTGTGCGCCGTTGGACTGTTTTGTAATGGGATGGGCACCCTAGTTTTTGCCACTTACCTTTATCAAAAACATATCATTTTTTTATTAAAAAATAAAATCAATTTAACATGCTTAGCAAAACCTATTTCTATATCAAACTAAAAACTGAATACCTTAATTTATTTATTAAAATTTTAAATATTTAATTCAATATCTTCATCAATCTTTTATTCTTTATATATATATTTAATTGAGTTACCCAAGACTTATGGAAGGGATTCAATTATAAATTGGAAAGTTAACTATAAAACACAGTTCATCTATGAAAACAATCCCAATAATAAATACACTTCGAAGGGCTCACAGACCAACTTAATAATTTGTAAATGTGAAGGAAACGAACCATGACTCCCTTCAGATTTATAAAAGATAAACGGGAGCTATTATTCGTAAGGATTGTGTCAGCCAATTCAGGTACATAAAAGCCTGCACACAAAAAAATAATAATGAATGACAAGTATTTATTATTTACTTTTTGAATTGGTTTGAAAATTAGAAAAGAAAAAACTTTTCTGAGTTCGGACAGAAAGACTTACCAGCATAGCTTTCCCCTGCGATATAGAATTCTCGATTCTTATATTGTGGAAACCTTTCAAACCAATTCAGTAGAAATGTGTACGAATCCCGAGCTACAGTATTTACCCGCCACATCAAAAATATCTTTTTCCTTAGCAAATTGAAACAAAATTTATATATAAACTGTGATGCATTCAGGCATATAACAAAATCAAACCAAAATACGAGTGTTCTCGTCAGTGCCGTTTCTATAATCAGAAGTGGTATTGGAGTATGAAAATCCAACCCCGGCAGGTGATTCCAAAAACAGGGTGTTTGCCACTGCCAAAAATAGATTGAAATGAAAGTTGATAAGAAACATAAATTTGGTTGGCTCAAATGTGAAGAGAAAAAAAAGAAAATGTGAGCACGAAAAGAAAACCTTTGTTCCACGCATAGGGATTGCTAGAAAGAGTGGCGCCATCAGCCTGAACGCGGAAGGGTCCCAGCTCCGTCATTGCTCCCATTCCAAACGATGAGCATCCTGGCCCTGAAATTTATCTCACGCCTTAATGGGGGATTTCATGTTGTGAATTTTAATAAGCGATTTGATATAATGAAGAGTAAGGCAGTAATAGTACCTCCATTAAGCCAGAGAAGGAGAGGTTTGGTAGAGGGCTCTTGGGTGGCCTCAGAAAAATAGTAAAAGACTGTGCAAACGTTACATTTTTTGGTTGGCCGGGGAGGGCAATTATTTTGTCATTCTCCTGCAGCCCATCTTGAGCGTACAATTGAGTGGTAATGGAAGGAGGCGTCCATTCTTGCACAGCAGACCTCCTTTTCACCACAAATTCTGAGGGAACTCGATGCCGACTGAGGTGGTGGGAAGGACCAACCAACAGCGCTAAAACTGACATTAGCAACAGGTTTATTAAATTTTTCACTTTGAATGAATGAAGAAGCTCAGATTGCCTGGGGAGCAATAGAGGATGACATAAATAGAGGTGATTATGATTAATTGAGAGTGTTTGGATGGACCCTCTCCACGTAAACAGCCAGGTGGCTACGTTGATGCGGAGGAAACGAAGGCAATTGTAGACAAGAAGTCGGCAGCAGCCTGGTTTCATCGATCGTCGGGGCTTCCGTGCATTCATTTTCTGGGGCACGGTTTATTCTGACAGCGTTCATTTTGTAGTTACTGGGGCACGGTTTATTCTGAACGAATAGCGTTTACCGTTTATGGTTCAATGATCTTTTTATTTGGTCCACAAGCCATTCTAAATGTGCACACATCTTGTAACTGTCAAAAATTTGGTAGTCTGATAAATTTTTTTTTTTGGGTAGTTCTTTAATTTTTTTTTCTCCAAAATTTAAAAAAATAGCACGATTAAAATTAAAATATGGTATGGGTGGTTGGTGTTTCATTTATCTTAGGTGTATTTTAAATATGACATTCATTTAAAATCCTATAACACCTTTATCGCTCTTGTTTGTAAGCATTTGATTTTTTAGAAACACAGAACCACCTTCATTACAGAGGATGATTTTGTCTTCCTCTCCAAGCACACCATAAACACTGAGAATCCCAGTGGGATGGTGGATTGCAAGCAACCCAAATCTTCCCGCTCCTTTCGTTGGATGATCTCTCCAGGCACTCGACACAACCTCCACATGGTCTCTGTAAGTTAATCCTCCCAAATCTAACAACAAATTGGGTGAGATAAGATCTAATTAGAAAAATTCTTAGGAGATTTCACATGCATGGTTTCGAATCTATGTTGCAAGAAGCACAGTAACAAAGTGATCATCGATCCTGCTGCTCTAGGCTCAGAAAATGGAGATGAGCATAGCGCAAGTAGCGGCTTCATAAATGGACTGACTCAAAGAACTGACTTGCAGGGTCCCAAAAACAAACTATAATAGTATAAACATAGCTAAATTGAATCAATCAAATGATGGATCACTTAATAGTTATTCCCCAACAACCAACATTTTTGAACTCTCGCCATAAATTACAAAAGTTGTAGTACATTAAGTTGTATAAAACAACTTGCAATTCCAATTAGTCTGTCTACATGTACAAATCTCTTAGAACTCTAATTAAACAATAATTTGGTGAGTGGAAGCATTCCACCAGAGCTGAGTTCCTTGCATAACTTGAAAAAACTCATCATCTCCAACAATAGTTTGAGTGGTATTATACCTCAAGACTTGGTAGATTGTACTGCACTTAAAACCTTAGATCTTGAGCAGAATTTTTTAACTGGCACTATCCCCAAGTCCATGAGTAACGACACAAAATTACGTTTATTATCTCTATCCATGAACACGCTTGAAGGTCCAATTCCATCTGAAATATTAACATTGACCATATTACAATATCTATATTTGGGTTCCAACAAACTCAACGGTAGCTTCTCCATGGAGATTGGCAAATTATGGAGACTAAGGGTATTGTCTTTCATAACAATAGTCTTGTACAGGTAGCATTTCCATGGCCCTGGCGAACTATTCGTCTTTGTAGAGGCTAAAGTTGTCTTCCAATTCCTTGTATGGCACCATTCCAGCAGAATTTTGTTCACTTAGCCAAATACAGGACCTGCGGTTCACTAATAATAGCCTTGGAGGATCAATTTATTCGCTCATGTATTGCACCCATGGACCTTGCCATACATGTGTTGTAAAGATTTAAAACTTATGAACCCATGTTCTTTGCAATAAATATCTTGTAAAATGTAAATATTTGCCAACTGTGATTAATTTCTCAACTTATATAGTTTTCACTGATTGTGGAATCACTCTACAAGAAAAATGTCTAAGAATGAGGGTTTTAGATGTGAGAATGTTTCATAAGGGCTATGTGGTGAGTTACTATGGTTTGCTTCTAAGTGAATTTTCATGACATTGGTGGGCAATACTTTTTCAGGGCTTCCAAAACATGCAATCTTTGTGTGCTTGTTTGCCTTTATGTTGGATATAAAGGATAGAGATAACAAGATTCACAGTTACCACAAAGTATTGAGATCATTTGGGTTGCATATAAGTTATATTTTAAATAAGAATCTCTAACAACAAATGGTATTTTTATGTTCAACTACTAGGGATTCCATGATAAAATTTTGGACACTTCTGATTAGACATATTGATGTGGTGAGTTGTGTGATGAGTCACACCTCGAAACCTTAGGTGTAGATAGATAAGAGTCAATTTTAATCTCCTTTTGATCTCAAAAGTTTGTACTCAATTTTACCTTTGATGAACCACATTGCTATTTCATAATAAGTCCATGTCTTGAGTTTGAGGATAATACTTGTTTTAAAATTTAGTGGGTGATTAAAGAAAACTATCTAATGCCATACTTGTGGATGAGATATGCACTATCTTCAACTTTAGCATAAGGGTAGGTCATCTTGTGCCTGGATGCCATTGTGAGCATCAGGAAATAAAATCAATTGCACAAATCTTAAGGAACATACTTTATAGAAGCCTACATGTAACTATATATTTCATCATTACATAATTTTCAAACAACACAAGGTTACATACCACATGAAGTGTTCATTACAACATACATAGTTGTAAATAAGTTTAAGACCTACTCCATTTGAATGCTTCATACATTCCCACTAATAAAGGAATATAATGACAAGTTTAGTTGCATGTATCTATAATTCATTTTCTTCCAACTACTGCTATAAAAACTAGATTATTTTTTATTAAATTTTCCAGATAAAAGCCACCTGAATGACAATATAAACAATAATGCAATTTTTATATGGAAAACATATTGTCAAAAAAGTTAAAACTATGCATCATGGAAGCCTGACATTTTTAATCAAATTCTTATCAAGTTGCTTTATACATGTTATTACACTCTTCACACAAAGTGAATGTGAAAGTTTACACACACAAAGTGAATGCTAAAGTTGAAACACAATCTTCACACAAAGTTAGTTCAATCATTCCACACATAGTTTGTTAAAAAATGTACACTTCATACATATATAAGGTAAACACTAAAGTTCAAGCAGGTTGTGAATGCCAAAGTTAGTACACTCTTCACACAGTGACTGTGAAAGTTCACACACACACACACACACAGAGAACAAGAAAATCAAATCTAAGTGAAAGGTAAAATTCAAACACACTTCATACAAAGTGAATGCCAAATTTATTTCAAACACTCACACACACAAAAAGTGAATGCTAAAGTTCAAGCACACACTTCACACAGACGTGCACACACACAAAAGTTCAAAATACCAATTTTCAATTTAGACTAAGTGAATATGAAAGTTCAAACTTACCTCAACACTCAAAAAAGAAATAGATTTCATAAGTGAATGACAAAGGTAGTTCACTCACATTTCATACCAAAAAAAATAAATTCACAATTAACTCAAACAAATTAAGGAAATGTCAAAGTTCAAATGTATGCTTCACATAAGCAAAGTGGATGTCAATACACAAACAATAAGTGGCTCAAATCCAAGTGAATGTCAAAGTTATCTCACTCACACACACATTTTAAGTGAATATAAAATTTATTTCATACACATTTCATACACATAAAGTGAATGTCAAAAGTTCACTCAAATAATAAAGGGATGTCAAAGTTCAAATGCATACTTCACACAAACAATAAATGGATGCAAAGTGTACACACTAAACAAAGTGAACTCCAAAGTTCAAATAAATAAGTGGATGCCAAAGTTCAAACACACATAGAAAGTGAATGCCAAAAGTTCAAATAGTAAGTGCACACAAAGTAATGTTTAACATTCAAACACTTCAAACAAACAAAGTTCAAAGACACTTCAAACAAACAATGGATGGATGTCAAAATTTAAACACACACACAAAGTAAATGTCAAAGCACAAACATACACTTCACACAAACAATAAATGCAAACAAAGTGAATTTTGTTACCCTCTCAGTTGTTGTGCTTGATGTCAAATACACAAACTCTTAGGTTTGTGGTACATTGACAGTTGCATTGGTTTGATGCTGCATCATGATAGTTATTTTTGATTTATGTGATAATGAGCTTGGACATTTGGTTGCCATCTTGGTCATACTAAACTTAGACATTTGGTTGTTATTACGGTTATCATTCTTTGCATGTCAGAGTGGCAGAGTTGATTTTTTGAGATCCTATTCTATCTTCCTACAGATTGAGTTGTATTGGTAAAATTGATACTCTCTTTGATGACATTATAATAGTTGGCACATGATGATATTATGCTAGTTGACACATGCTATCATATTCTCAATATGACTGTTGGCTCTCATGATCTCTTGATGGGTTCTTGGCATATAACAATTGGCTCTCCTGATCTCTTGATGTTGGATACTCTCATGGTGGTATACAGTCGGCATATGATATTCATACGATATCATGCTGATGACGACAGAACAGTTAGTATGGTATGCACTTGCACTGAATAGTTGTATGATATCATGTCACATTTGATGATGACAGGACAGTTGGTATGGTATGCACTTGCACTTCAGTTGTATGACATCATGTCACATTTTCATACTATACTTTTTATGCTGATGATCCTTGACACAGTTGGCATGAGCAGTTTGATACATTAAGGCTATTGTGATAATGCTAGACAATGAAATTTGATGCTAAGCCTATGTGGCTAAGTGATATTACATGCATAAAGGGTCATAAGGGCTTCATAATGTCATTTGTTTATCTGAAAAGGTTGTTCATTTGATGTATTGGGTTAAGGTGACTAAAGGTCACTCAAGACATACCATGATCATTTAAAATGTTTTGTGGCATATCAATTTAAATTCTAAACTTTATTATAGAAGGTCACATTCGAGCCACGTAATGGTTTTAACCTAATCAACAAGTTTTGGTTTTAATAATAGGTAACAAGGTTCATTTTTCACTATGTTTTCACCGGGCCACTTGGGGCACACCAGGATCTCAAGTTACAATGTTATCATCGGCCAAAAAGCTTTGACTATGAATCATTTTGCAAAGTGCAAACTTTGGTTATGCACTTCTCCGAGCTAGGGTTTGACTCTGTGATGTGAAATTGTGAAAGATTAAGGTAAAATCCATGGATTATTTTGTGTGTTGACTGCTTCGTGAAGTAACAAAGCTGAATGTGGACTAAGAAAGTGAGGCCATTGCAGTTTGGTTCCGCAACATGACTTTCAGGTGTTGCCGTTTCTTTTGAAATTCTATTCTACCTTCAGTTTTACTCGTGCAAATTCCATTAAGGTTTTTAATTTTTTTGCATTTATTTAACAAAACAAAAGGGTTTTCATTTCTGGTAGCAACAATTTGAAGGTAGTTTGATGGTCAAGTGGTTAAATTGTGATTACTTTACTTTCACTCTTGTTTGAGGTTTAAGACAGTTCAAAGATCTTAACTATTATTTCAGTTATGCTTATGATGGAAAATTTGTTTGACTGTGATTAAGACTATGTTTAAAGAATAACATTGCATACTTGTTTATTTTTTAGTTAAGAAACAGTGAGGGTTTGACAGTTTCTTAACTTTGGTTAAAGGGTTTAAGGATTATTGTTACCCATGGTTAGGGTTTGACAGTTTATCCTAGAGTTTCTCATGACCATGAAGACAATTTATTGGTAATATGTTTTGGCATGTACAGTTTAACAAAGCTTTCTTTGAATGTCATATTTGATTAAAGATTTATGTTGTAATACTTCAACTGTAGTTAAATATATCCTATTTTAAAGGCATTATATTAAGCCCACATGGGTCTATCCAACCACACATCTATGATAGTTACCTGTGCAGTTACAAATTGTTTGAGATAGTTGAAAAAGGACAGTTATCTTCTCAAAATATTTAATGAGAGAAAGAAAGACTTTGTATTATATAAAATGGCATATTGCAAACACCTGAGATGAGGTTGATGATATGTGTTTATTGTACCATCATTGAAGTTATGTCAGAGTGTTGTATTGTTACTTGAATCTCAAATAATGAGATATTCAAGACTTGGATTGTAGTGGAACAGAGTAACCCTCTGTATTGTTTCATATTATTCATTGTATTTATTGAAATATACCAGTGAGGTACAAATAGCTAGTGATGCAGTGAAATGTATAAGCCAGTGAGGCATTGATGCTAGTTAGTTAGACACTTTTCTGTAGCCAGTGAGGCAAAATTTTGGAATAAGCTAGTGAGGCATTTTGAGTGGTTTTTATTCCTCATGAGGGTTTTCCACCCAGGACAATATTTGTGTTATGGGTTGTTATTATCACTGATGTGTTTGATCCTCGTGTTCATTTGCTTATCATATGTCATTCAATTTTAAAGTTATCCTAAGATGTTTTGGTCTACATGAACACATATATCATTGTCTAAAATGATGTTCTCTACTCATCCTCATTATGGTCAATCAAACTTTACAAGTTAATCTCTGTATGTTTGTGTGTCTAATATGTGAACACCTTTACTCTTAAGTCTGATGTTCACGAGTCAATGTGTATCATAGATTATTTCATAATATTGTGCTAATGCATTCTTGACATTGATCTGTCAGTTTTAGTTGTCATGATATCTATCTTAACTTAACCAAAGCTATCATGATGTTCATAGTTAACATGATGCCTCATCTCCATTCAATAGAAATTGGCTTTGTTTCAAAGTTCTGAAAGATTATTTCAAGGTCTGAAGATCTTGTTAAAATTAGTATACCACTGATTCACCCCCCTCTCAGTGGTATTGTACTCCAACAAATTCAATTTTAAACAGACAAATTGAAACACATATTAGTCAATGCAAAATTTCAAACCCATGCTTTACACAAAAAATAAGTATATCAAATTAGAGTGACAAAGTGAAACAAATATAAGTCAATGTCAAAGTTCAAACCCATAATTCACACAAACAATAAGTATATCAAACTAAAGTGAATGCCAAAGTTGCACTCCCCACAAACAATAAATAGATTCCAAAGTGAAACATGCTAAATAAATGTGTTTAAAATATAACTTACTAATAGTATAACACTAATTATGACAATGTTAATAGATTGCATTGTGGTTGAATGGGAGGCCATAGTTCTCTAATAGTTTCTTTATGATTTGGTTCTATAATGGTTCACTCATGATTTAGTTCATGTTGTTATTCATTTAATATCATTCCATTATTTTTATTTGCCAAAAAATAATTGAATTTGTTATAGTAATAATAGTCGTGTCCACCAACTACAATTATAAATATAAACTATATAGTGATAGGCCTATAAATATGTGTGCCTATCGGCCATTTGATAGCACCTTTGGTGCTTTTACTAGTTTTAATCCTATTTTGTATAAGGATTCTTCTCGTATAACTTAATTAAAAAAAAAAAATGAATACTGTCATTATTACCTTTCAAAATATTAAAAAGATAATAGTACAATATTCAATAAAAAGATAGGTGGTAGAGGGATGTACACTCACAAGGTCTATGTGGGACATAGTCAGAAAACAAAGATGACATATATCAAAGGGTTAAACCCACAAAGAAAAAGTACTAAGTAGCTAAAGGAGTACTAGTAGGAGCATCCACCTGAGTTATGATTTTTCCCCCATTCCTTCTTCCCCTTCTGGTAGCAATACTCCATTCTTATAAATTCTACTTATTCTCAATATATCCATCATCATCTTAATATCACTCTTATAAATTCTAGAATCCTCTCTGTTTTCCGAAATGTTCTTTATCAGACTTATTTCCCCTATCTCTCATGGTTTTACACCAAAGTCATTATTATTATTGGTCCATACTTCTTTGAAAACAATTCATTCAAAAGAAGATGGGGTCATAGGAGAGTTATCCTTTACCTTGTCTTTTTCCAAATCAGTTTGGGGAACTTCACCCTCCCTCTTCTCCTCTTGAACCAATTTATCATCTCTCCACTCTTTACACTCCATTGCAAGATGACCAACTTCTTAGGATCTAAAACATCTGATGGGAAGACACTCATAATCCAATTCTTGGATCCACTCTTCTAAAATTGAGAATAATTTTATAGAGTGTTTGATAGGTTTGCTGAGGTTGATCTTAACACAAATTCTAGCATATGTAGCCAATTGATTGCCCCCTATCATGGTTGAGAAGAAAATATATTCTCCAATTGTGTCCCCAATCATTGTGAAGATTTCTTCTAACCATAATTCCTAGGGGGTTGTATATTCTTAGCCAAAGGGGAGCATACTAAATCAACTCCGAGTGAGGATCAAAACCTGGTGTCCAAGAGTGAATATAAAGTCCTGCATTCCCCATGAACCATAGCCCTCCTTTGAGCATTTAATTCCTATCATATTCTGATTGGAAGGCAATCTATAGAAACCCTAGCACCAAGAAGCTAACTTTTGATTTAGGGAGATGCCATTTTTGGTTTATCCAATCCTTAATACTATCCATCGACAACCAAATTCCAATGAATTTTGCTATCACAACATTCTTTTTCAACTTTTGTAGCTTCAAATTCAGAAACTCATTCTAAATGTAAATACTTGGCACCTATTTGTCAACTTCTATATTAACATTGCCAACAACAAATCTTTTGCCCTTTTCTTTTGATTTGAATATTTGTTTTGCATATTTTTGAATATGCTTCCTTCATCACCGCCCCTATCCTTTACTTTGTTGTCCTTCTCACTCACTCCTAGAGGGGAAGATCTTAGCGTTTCTCTTTGCTCCTTGCCATTTTATTTATGCTTCTCCTTCTCCTTCTCTTCATCCCATTTTGCACAAAATGCACCTTTTTTCCAAATTCTCTCATTTCGCCAAACCTCCCATGAAAGCATATATACTTGTTCACTTTGTCCATTAGACTATTTTTTTAGCTCCATGAGCTCATGAGAGATATTTTCTATCCTTCATCCATCTCAGTAGGTTTGACTAACCCAATGGGGTGGGTTAGTAGTGAGATAAAATTACACATTTGATTACATTGGACAACTTGAAAGGATGCACTTTTTAGAGGAAACAGAGATAGCATAGGCATGGGAGGTAACTTTATAATAGTTATTAGATTTTTCTCATCCCTAATAGCTAAATCATATGATTGAGGAAGTGTTTGGGCTCCTAAAATTTGAAACATAACTAAAATTTTAGAATCTAAATCTTTTAGAAAATACAAAAAAGAAAAACCTAGAGGTGGCTAATTACTGACTAGGAATTTCTTCCATGGTTTATTAAACCATGAGTTGAAGTCATGCATGCATGCTATAAGGGACCTTTTTATTACCATGGAATGCTAAAGAAGAGAGCTCATATCCACATCCTCCTGGAACTAGTTGAACCAAGTTGATTCCAAATTATAACTAAACCAAGTTGTAGAGTCTTGAACCATTCATGTGCTTTTCTCTTGAGAGACAAAAAGAGGTATTTAGAGAGCCATATTTTTAACAATGATATATTGTGAATGTTGCACAAATTTACATAATCTTGAGTGTGATCTAAGGAAGAAATTAAGCCATCCCCATAGAATTTAGGTAGTTCCTTCAATGTTACTTTAGGAATTTGACACCATTGTTGTTGTTGCAATGAACCACTTGAATCCCATGCTACAAATATCAAATTTCTTGCTGGTATATTGGGAAGCATGTAGATATAAGACTACAAGGTTGAAGATGTGAGATCCTTCGACCAATAAAATCAGTAATAGAGTTGATAGGTGGAGGATTCATGCTCATGCAAGCTGATATTTTTATGATTTACCAACAAAATCACAAGATGTAGACTGAGGTTTTCTTACTCAAGTCCCATTGGGCATGCTAGAACTATTGATCATCAAATCTACACCTGTGTGTAAACCTGCACCAACACATGGGAAGTTTACAAATATGGGACATGGTTTACAAAATGACCTCCAAGATTTTACAAGTTGGCTCTTCATGATATTTTCAATGAATTCACCTCACACTTTATAGGTGAAAATGAGAGAAGGAAAACTGAAAATGAAAACCTACTTTATTAAGGTGATACACCAATTAAAGATTTTATGTCTGTATGAGACCAATTCCATAGAATTTAACATTTGTCTGAATAACAAACATAACTACAATAGAGAAGGGATGAGATTTGCATGGTCACCAATCTACATAAGGTTAGATGAATCCTAAAAATATAAATCAAGATTGGAACAAAAGATAGAAAGATGGAGGAAAATAAAAAATAAAATCACAACTAGGCACAAAAAATAGAACATTTTGTTCATTATAGAGATATTGTGAATACTAGATACAAAAGACAAATTTGCATATTTACAAAGTTACTATTGATTAATACAATGATACAAAGCATTTTTTCCAAAACACCCGAATGTCAAAATGATAGAGTTTTGCTAATAAATCCTCCTTTTCTAAATCAATCATTTACATATTTATAGGGAAATGGAGTAGAAGAAAAGATATGAAGAAAAGCCAGAAAATTTGAGAGAAGAAGCCAAAAGAATAAATCCCACGTAAAAAATAATCTCCATCATTTGTTCACAACTCTGGATGATCAACACTTGTCCTCTTACTTTAGTTTTCTCATTTTAATTCCCCTCATTTTTCCTTCCCTACATATGTAAAAATATCCATTTTCCTTGTATGAGGTTGCAACCATAGTTCCACAGGGATGCGTCCCACCTAAATATCGATGTTTCCAAGATAGGGACACCCCCTAGCCACACCTCCACTGCTACCTCGAACCATCGTCGTCCTTGGGATGTTTCCCTCTGAGAGGGGACGTCTCTAGTGTGTCCCTTTAAAAAGGGGATGTTTGGGAGACTCTGGGACATCCCCGAGACATCCAGGGGATGCCCAAACATCCTTTGACCCCCCAGGAAATGCATAGGAATCCCCTGCATTGGTAGATGCCAAAAAGTGTTATTTTTTAAATTCCAAAGAGATTTGTGTTAATGAGCCCTCTACCCTAACCCTAATTTCTAATGTGCCCCACCCCCACCCCCACCCCCAAGACCTCCCAAAATCTAATAAAAATCCCTATCCCTCTCATTCCAAATCACAAAAAAACTTCTTTGAGTGAAGTAGAGAGATGAAAGTAGAGGCATCAAGCTAAGAGGGAAAAGTTTGTAAGAGTGAGAGAGCATTAGGAGATGGACAGTGAGATCAAGAAGAGGATATAGTTCAGCTAAGAAGATTCAAGACCTTAAAGTTCATCATTTGAGCCACAAGGTAGGCCCTATCACTATGCATTTTATTCTTTGAATTTCTCATTTTCATTTGTATAATTAATAATTGTATTGTTCATTGATTCATGATTCATTTCTAGAATCTAAATTGAAATTTTTTATAATTATTTGTGATTCATTCAAATGCTTAAATTTTTAAATCTTCATTCAAATGAAAATCAAATGCTTAAATTTCAAATTTATTTTTATTTCTAGGTTGTAGCTTTGTAAGTTTTTTTTCAATATTAAAATTAGAATGTAGAAGTAAAATTAGGATTTCATCTTGTGTATCCTTTGCTTTTGTGCTTCGTGCAACCTAAAGTAAGAAAAACAAAGTGAAATCCTTGTTTGACCAAGTATTTACAATTGTCAATTTATGACATCAACATTTAGGTTTTTAAATTTTTAATTACTACATAAATATTTGATTAAATTATAAAATCAATCATTAAATTTGAAAGTCAAATTAGGATCTTAACTTTTGTGTATCCTCTACTTCTGCACTTTGTGCGACTTGAAGTAAGAAAAAAAAAGTGAAATTCTTGTTTGACAAAGGTTAAGAATAAGGATTACTATTTGTGTATCCTCTGCTTCTGTGCTTCGTGTGACCTGAAGTAAGAAAAACAAAAACAAAATCCTTATGTAATAATCCCTTGCATTATGCATGGTTTGAATTTTAATTTTTAAATTATAAACTTACCAAAAAAATTATCATTTCTTGTAGTGTCATTATGAGTTCTCATAGCATGAGTGAGGATGAGGGTCAACCTCAAGAGGATGAGGTTGAAACTGAAACTAAAAATGAATTTGATTATGCACCTGGTGATCCTAGTTCAGAAGCAAGGAGGGGTGGTTGTGAAAATCAAACTAGTTCTGTTGGGAATCCAAATTATAGTTTCCCTTCACAAATCCTACAACAATATGCTAAGGGTCTCTTTGATTTGAAGCAACCTTTAAAACTATTTGCAAGCAAGGTACCAGGAAATCCTAGGACATCTGGGGGCACAAGGAAATGGAAGTGCAACATATGTGACCTTGAATGGTTTGACAACATGACTAGAACAAATTCTCACCTCCTTCTTACCAGAGGCAAAGGTGTAGATGTGTGTGATAAGGTGGAAAAAAAATTGAAATTTAGGGCTGAAATATGTAAATTATGGGGTTCTAATGAAGAAGATCCACCTACATCTATTACTTTGCCACCAAGGGGGAGGGGTCATCAGAGACAAAGTTCTACTTCTACTACTTTGGAGAGGTCAATGAATCCATCTAGTTCAAGGGCAATAGAGCCTAAGGGGAAACACAAGGTGACTAGTGATGCTTCAAATCCACTAGCAGAATTATTCAATGTGCAAGCAAAGGATGAGGCAGATGATGCCATTGGCAAATTCTTCTTTTCCAGTGGCATTCCATTCCATGTGGCTCACTCTCCATATTATAAGGAAGCTATGGCAAAGGTAATAAGGGCGTGACCATCATATGTGCCACTAGGGGAGACTAAATTGAGGACAACAATCTTGGATAAGAACTATTCCAAGTTTAATATTTTAATGGAGAAAATGAAGGATACTTGGGGCACAAGTGGATGTAGCAACGTCATGGATGGTTGGATAGACATTAGGCATCGTCCACTCATCAATATCATGGTTACAAGTATAGTTGGCCCCCTTATTTCCTTAGGGCTATTGATTGTTCAGGGCATTCCAGATCCTCAAAGATGCTATAGAGGAGGTTGGGCCACAAAATGTGGTGCAAGTAGTGACAAATGCAACCCATGTGTGCAAAGCTAGATGGAAGTTAATTGAGGCAGCCTTTAGACATATTTGGTGGACTCCTTATTGTGTGCATGCCATGAATAATGCACTCAAGGACATGGGAAAAATCAGCTAGATCAAAGGACTTGTTAGTGATGCTAGATATGTGCAGATGTTTATTTGCAACCACCACACTGCACATGCACCCTTTAGGACCTTCTCCAAGAAGAAATTCTTGAAACCAATAGAGACTAGGTATGCATCATACTTTATTCTTTTGGAGAGGATGCTTGAGTTGCAAGAGGCATTGCAACTAATAGTTATGACAACAGAATGGAATTGGTGGCCTAAGTCAAAGACATAGAAGGGATAGAGGGTGAAGGAGGTGGTGAAGAGTGATGTTTTTTGGGCTAATGCCAAATATATTGTCTCCATCATTACTCCAGTCTTTAGAGTGATTAGATCTAGGGATGCTATTGCACCTAACCTTGGAGAGACACGTATGAGTGCGTTGATACTATGCTTGATCAAGTGAAGGTTTTTGTATGATAGAAAGACCCCACATTGCAATTCTACACTGAACATATTCAACTAACCATTCATCATTGATGGGAGAAGCTCAACACTCCCTTGCACATGGAAACCTATGCATTGAACCCAAAGTGGTATGTGAGAATGCCTGGTAGAGTTACACCTATACAAGATGTTGAGGTGAAGGGAGGGTTCATGAAGGCCATTCAGAAAATGTATGATCCTATAGAGGCCAGCATCATTCGTACTGAGTGGACAAAATTTTCCACTCTTAGGGGATATCCACAGGAGGCCAAAATAGATAGGGTTACATTGACACATAATGAGCCTATTTTGTGGTGAACTTTGCATGGGCCTACTTCTATGAATATCGATCTATCCATTTAATTGTTATCCTAGGTTTCTAGTTCTTCTACTACTGAGAGGAACTGGTCTACTTATAGCTTCATCCACTCCATTAAGAGGAACAGGCTTACCTCTAGGAGGGCAGAGAAGTTTGTGGCTGTACATAGTGCCTTGCATCTCATTGATCGCAACACACTTATGTACAAGGAGAGCCTAGTAGCCAGATGGGATGTAGAGCTAGAGGAGCCAGCACTGATTGATGATGGTGCTACATAGATAGGGCTTGTTGGTATTGGTTTGGAGGAAATTGAGCATGTGGAGTCTAGCAGTTCTAGTGATGAGGAGTTTAGCAAGAACTTTAGGGATGATTAGCCATTAACTCATTAATATTTACTTTTAGTATTAGTATTTTGTTTTTGAACATTGTTGATACTTGATTGTAATCATGAATCATCATTATAAAACTTTGAAAACTCTAAATTGGATATTTTGATTTTCAATTTCAATGTTCAATGTTCATTGGTTCAATGGTTCAAACAATAAAACTTGAAACTTCATTGTTAAAAACTTAAATGTAAATTTTTGATGTTTAATGCAATATACTTATTCTTTATACATCTTTTTATAACTAATTTTTCAAGTACTATATGTATTTGCACCACTCCCCTGCCGCCCCCCTCGCCGCTGTCCCCCTACCATCCCCAAACTTAGACCCCTTGTCCCTCTATCCTCAAAACCCGTCCTTGCATCCCCTGATCCCCCCGCCAGGAAACTCCATGGAACTATGGTTGCAACATTGTCTACTTGTTATTCTTTCCCATGAATTGCTCAAAAAATATCTTAGATGAAAAAATCTTAGCTTTACATTTTGTGAGATGTAATTAGGGCAAAGATATTATAAGATGTTAAACTCTTATAAAGCTTTTGCATCATTTATAGCTTCATATTTGATCATATGAGTATTTACTATGCTTTTAGTTAGGGCAAAGATATTAGAAGATGGTAAACTTTTATAAACCTTTTGTATCATTTACAGCTTCATCTTTGATCCTATGAATATTTAGGATGTTTTAGTGTTCCTTTATCTAATAAAAGAAGTGAGCTTTTATTTTACATAAGAGAGGCCCCTACATAATGCCTATAAAATATTAGGCATAACTTAAAGATAAGTAGGTCCACTCTTGTCCTTAATTCATTGTCAGCTTCACATTTTTTTGAAAAAGCACCAGTAATTAGATCTGTTCTTTGATCAAACAATTCTAAAGGTGTTTGTGATATGCAGTTGATCCCACGTTCCACATCAAGACTTTCCCGCTCCAATGGTGCAATGATAAATTTTTCCTTTGGAACTAAAATAATCGCTGCTAGCTACATTGGATTATTTTCTCATCAAGTGCATTTGAATGAGAGGTTTTATTGGTCTACTTTTAAATATCATTCACTTCAAAAAAAAATTAAGGTTAATACTATGTTTTATTGTGAATGAGGTGTAAATTTACTACTAAGTGTTTGACCATGAATGATATTTAAGTAGAGTGGTTGCATTGAAAGTTGAAGATTCTGTTCATCGTTGAGTTTGATCTTGATATGAAGCATCATTTCTTAAATGATTTCCTTCTTTATGTGCTATCCTTTTTGACATGTGATGTGCCACTCTACTTATATATCATCTACTTTAATAGTGAAACATGTTGGATAACTGATGTGGCACAGCCACATGTGCAGTTTCCATTTTAGAATTTCTATTTTCTTAGTTAGTTTCAGTTAGTTGTTTTTAGGAATTTTCCTTTCTTCTTTGTTGCATGTAAATCATGCTATCTTTGGTTTCTTGTTTCTATTTTTTCTTATAGTTTCCTTTGTAAAAAATAAATACAATGTAATAAAGAGCTGTAGCTCTCTAGTTTTTATCAATAGCAATAAAAGTTTATTCTCTGTGTCTGCATCTATCCTTTTATGGTTTTTTTTTGTTTGTCTGCTGTCATATTTGTTTGTTTAAAAAATCTTCATTTGGTATCAAAGCAGGTTAATTTGTTAAAAAATTTATCATGTCAAATTCTAACTCTTTGCCAATCCCAGAATTTAATGGATCTGATTATATTTATTGGTGCATCAAGATGACAACTTTTTTGATAGGTAAAGATTTATGGGAAATTGTAGAAACAGGATATGAAGAGTCAGCTGATTGGAATGTTCTTGCAGCCAATGATAGAACAGCTAAGAGGGAAGCAAAGAAGAAGAATGCACAGGCTTTATTTCACATTCAAATAGCTCTTGATAAGAGCCTATTTCCAAGAATTGTAGGTGCACAGACAGCTAAAGATGCCTAGAAGACTCTAAAAGAAGCTTACCAAGGTAGTGATCAAGTCAAAGTTGTGAAGTTGCAGACATTAAAAAGAGAATTTGAGAATTTGAAGATGCAAGAAAGTGAAAATGTGAGTGATTATTGTGTAAGAGTAAAAGATGTGGTTAATAAAATGGCTACTCTTGGAGAAACTATGGACAATGAAGTTGTGATAAAAAAGGTGTTGAGGTCTCTAACACCAAGGTGGAACAATGTTGCCATCATCATTGAAGAAAGCAAGGATTTGACTGCTCTTCAGTTTGATCAGCTTGTTGGATCTCTCATGTCTCATGAAGAAAGATTGAGAGATTCATCTGGAGAAAGTAATGAGAAGGCTTTTGCTTCCAAAGTACAAATTACAAAGAATGAAAATGCTTGCCCAAGTACCAAAAAAAATCAAGGCCAAGGCAAAGGTCAAAATCAGAACTCTTCAAGCGGAAACAGAGGACAAAGAGGTGGTCCAAGAGGAAGAGGTAAAGGCAAATTTGATAAAAGAAATGTTCAATGTTATCACTGCAATAGGTATGGTCACTTTGAAAGGGAATGCAGATTAAAAGAAGGTAATAACAATAGAAGTGCTAATTTTGCTAATGAGAATGAAGAGGCTTCTCCTAGTAATTTATTCTTATCATATGACAAAGCTAAAAATAGTTCTAAAGAAGTCTGGTATTTAGATTCAGGTTGTTCTAACCACATGTCAGGAAGTAATGAGATTTTTTCTACAATGGATAAAAGTTTCAAATCTAAAATTAAGCTTGGTGATGACAAGTCCTTGGAGGTTGCAGCTAAAGGTGCTATGGAGGTGAATACAAAAGAAGGTAAGAAATGTGTGACTGATATTTATTACACTCCACAATTAAAACATAATTTATTGAGTGTTGGGCAGTTGTGTGAGAAGAATTATAAGGTGGTATTTGAAAATCAGCAATGTGCAATTTATGATAAAAATCAAGGCAATAGGGTGGTTACAGTAGTGCCTATGTCAAAGAATAGGATGTTCCCATTGAAGTTTGGTGAACATAGCAGCCATCTTGCCAATATGGCATATGAGGATAAGAGTTGGTTATGGCATCTCAGATATGGACATTTGAATTTTCATAGTTTGATGTTTCTCACTTTAAAAGCTTTGGTTTATGGTTTGCCTAAGGTTCAAGAACACAAGGAAGTTTGTGAAGGCTGTGCTAAAGGAAAACATGCAAGAGAGTCATTTCCAAAAGGCAATGCATGGAGGGCCCATTACCCACTTCAATTGGTTCACTCAGATATTTGTGGTCCTATGCAGACAAAGAGTTTGGGTAAGTCATCATATTTCATTACTTTTATTGATGATTACTCACGTAAGTGTTGGGTTTATTTTTTGAAGGCCAAGGAGGAAGCCTTTGATACATTCAAAAGGTTTAAAGCCTTTGTGGAAAATGAAAAAGGTTGTAAGATCAAATGCTTAAGGACAGATCGTGGAGGAGAATTTTGCTCAAGAGATTTTAAGAATTACTGTGATATGAATGGCATCAAAAGGCAACTCACCACTGCTTACACACCTCAACAAAACGGGGTAGCTGAAAGGAAAAGCCGTACAGTGGTGGAAATGGCAAGGAGTATGCTACATACCAAAGGATTAGACAATTCTTTTTGGGGTGATGTAGTTGCTACAGCAGTGTACATTCTCAATCAGAGTCCTACTAGCGCACTTGACATGATGACTCCGTATGAAGCCTGGTATGAAAAAAAGCCTAATGTTAATCATTTTAGAGTTTTTGGTTGTTTAGCATATGTTCATGTGGCTGATCAAAAGAGACAAAAATTAGATCCCAAAAGTGAGTCATGCATTTTTGTTGGATATAGTGAGCAAAGTAAGGCTTATAGGTTGTATAACCCTCGCACTAATAGCATTCTTGTTTCAAGAGATGTGATTTTTGATGAAGGGGGAGTTTATGGTCATCAAAAAGACCATGTTCAGAAGTCTAAATCTGATTTGAATGGTGGTATTATTGCTGATATTGATCATGAGCAGCCAGCTAATACTTCAATTCCAAGTGCTATACATCCACCAAATAGCCCCTCATCTAGTTCTTCAATTTCAAGTACAAGTCCAAATTCAAGTCCAAGTCCTACAAGGAAGGTAAGAAGCTTAAGTGATATCTATCAAAGAAGTACAATCCAAGCACATGAAGAGAATCCTATAGGTGAAACAATAAATTTTGCTTTATTCTCACAATCTTTTTTTGAACCATCAAGTTATGAAGATGCATGTGTTAATGAAGTTTGGGTGCAAGCAATGCAAGAAGAGATGGATGCTATTCATAGGAATGGTACTTGGGAGCTTACAGAGCTTCCTCATGACAAGAAAAAGATTGGCACTAAATGGGTCTACAATACTAAGTACCATAGTGATGGGAGTGTTGAAAGACACAAAGCAAGATTAGTTGCGAAAGGCTTCACATAGAGGTATGGCATTGATTATGAAGAAACATTTGCACTGGTAGCACGACAAGAGACTATTAGAATGTTGATTTCCCTTGCAGCCCAAAAAAAATGGAGCATTCATCACATGGATGTGAAAAGTGCCTTCCTGAATGGATACTTAGATGAGGAAATTTATGTGGAACAGCCACAAGGTTTTGAGGTGCAAGGAAAAGAACATCATGTATACAAGCTGAAGAAGGCCTTGTATGGCCTCAAGCAAGCCCCAAGAGCTTGGTATGCTAGGATTGATGGGTATTTTCAGCAAAATGGCTTCAAGAGAAGTAAGAGTGAGCCTACCCTCTACTACAAACAAGAAGGTAATGATATTATTATTGTGAGTTTATATGTTGATGATTTGTTGTATATGGGCAGTAGTTCTAAGATGAAGGATGAATTCAAGGATGCTATGATGAATGAGTTTGAAATGAAAGATTTAGGCCTTATGCAATATTTTCTAGGCATGGAGGTTTATCAAAGTAAGGATGGAATTTTCCTTTGTCAAATAAAATATGCCAAGGATATGTTGAAGAAGTTTGATATGGTTGAATGTAAACCAGCCTCCACTCCAATTTCTCATGGAGTTGTGTTGTGTCAAGAGGATGGTGCTGAAAGAGTTGATGGGACAGCTTATAGAAGTGTTGTTGGTAGTCTAATGTTTCTAACCCACACAAGGCCTGATATTGCTTATGCAGTTTCTCTTGTTTCAAGGTATATGACAGAACCTTCTGAATTACATATGAAGGCTGCTAAAAGAATTTTGAGGTATGTGAAAGGAACTCTTGCTTTTGGCATTCATTACTACAGTTCTAAAGGATTTAATCTAGTTGGTTTCAGTGATTCTGATTGGGGAGGTAGTGTGGATGACCGAAAGTCTACCTCTGGTAATTGTTTTACTTTTGGTTCTAGTTTGGTTTCTTGGAGTTCAAAGAAACAAAGTATAGTTTCTCTTTCTTCCACAGAGGCAGAATATGTTGCAGTCACCTCTGCAGGTACTCAAGCATTATGGCTCAGAAAAATTCTTGAAGAGATTGGAGAAAAGCAAGTTCAACCTATAGTTCTTTTTTGTGATAATATGAGCACAATCAAATTGGCAAAAAATCCCGTGCATCATAGTAGAACTAAACACTTTGATCTAAAATATCATTTTATCAGAGATTTGGTTTCTTGTTTCTGTTTTTTCTTATAGTTTCCTTTGTAAAAAATAAATACAATGTAATAAAGAGCTGTAGCTCTCTGGTTTTTATCAACAACAATAAAAGTTTATTCTCTATGTCTGCATCTATCCTTTTATGGTTTTTTTTGTTTGTCTGCTGTCATATTTATTTGTTTAAAAAAAATCTTCAAAACATTCAATAACAATTTTACTTGATTTAACAGATTCTTTTATCAGAACAGGATTTCTTACTTTAGCTATTGCACCATGGTCATGATCGTTGCGCTTGTTTCTTCCACAGCTCTTCATTCGTTTTTCCTTCTTTATCTTGAGTTTCCTGCCACCTTCCTTTTTATATATAATTCTATTGCACCCATTCTTTATGCTTGTACAACGGCTATGCAACCCTTCTATGGCTGGATGCCAAGTTGACCGCTGTGCCATCTTTTGCAATATCTAGTTTCATATATTGCTTGGCGAGTATTTATATAATTGTGTGTGAATATCTGAACTGTATTTAAATCATTTTCTTGCCATATACAAGTGGTGTGCCTGCTCAGTGATGAGAACATTAGTATTGTCGATGTTCCCTTTGTGTTCCCCCTTAACTACATCAAATTGGTAGAGGATGAACTTAGCAGTACTTTGTCTACAAGTAATATTTATGACATGGATTCTGATAACAGATAGTGGTTTTTCCATTTTCTATTTAGATGGTAGTTGTGGGTTTGATAAAGTCTTCGAAGATACTTTTGAGAGAGTTATAGGCTCTTTGGAGAAGGCTTCTTTCTTTCAACTTGAGTCTTTGACTATAGATAATACAATTTAAAACCTATTCCAGCCGGCTGATCTTAAATGTCATCCACTTCAATATTTAATGGTAAATTCTGGCCAATGAAAAGTTTTCCTATATTTAACACTTTTTGTTGTGAATGAAATAGAAAAATGCTATTGGCTGTTTGACCGGTTCAACTCTGAAAGTGGATGACATTTACATAGAGCGATTCCGGCCTAGTCCCTGTTAAGGTGTTGGCATGAAGGAATTGGTTCCACAATTGAGAAGAAAGGTAAAGAAAGTCTACAGGGTCCTAGAGGCTACCACAGAAGGGAATTCAATAGAGACTTCAAAGATGGAATTACACATATGGATCTTTGGAATGTTGTAGTTAAATGATTAGCATGTCCTCATATAAATCAAAATGAAAATTTGGAAATGGAGTGCATGAAATGTAAAATAGGTATCATAACTAGTCCTTCATTATGATTACAAGGAAGGGGTATCAAAGCAGGTCACTTTCGTCGTGCTTAAGTTTGCTAACATGTCATGGTGTACAGTGGTTTTCTAATAAGCTCCAAGATGCAGGGATGGAGAGTAATTTGAAGCATTATTATGGCTCAAAAGAGTCAGATCTAAGAGCTAGATCCATTTCAGAGAGAGCTAGAGCAAGTGTCAAAACTAAGCCACTGAGGAGGTGTGTTGAAGCTTAGGTATTTTTTTGGCCATGCAGTTTTGAGTTGTCTATGTAGGGGTCAAACTCATTCTAAGGAAGGTTACCTACTACGTTAAAGGGGATAATTATACCAACCCTTTCTTACTTCATTCTGGAGAAGATGGAGGTCTGTGTTAACTAATCCAATTGATATTATGGTTCCTTCTAGAAATATGAGGGATAAAAAATGGATCTCTCATTCCTAAAATGATTATGAAATGATTATAGTCCATCAGAGAGTTTCTATAAGTAATCTAGAATTTAATTCCTTCCAAGAGTGGTTCCACAAGTGTAATAAACTTGATACTAGCTATTTAGCAAGGATCATGAATACAATGAAGGCATTAACACATATGTAATCAGCATTGGAGATAGATTGCTCTCAATTTTCTTTTGGTTTAATAAGATTTTAGGAATCAAAAGCTCAATAGTTAGGAAGGTGTGATATAAAAAGTGGATAAGTTTAGGTTGACAAGAGGGGTCAAATTGTAAGTCATCTACAATAAGTTTCTAGGACATCTATAATAATACTACAAGTTCATGTGTAGTGGTATTGCAAATGCTTTATGGTGTTGCAAATTCACCTATAGTAAGAGTCACAAGTGTTTCAATCTACTACAAGTTTACCTATAGTAACATTGCAAGTAATATGTTTCACTCCAATAGTCTTGACTATTTCTAGTGTTGTCTTTACCCTAGTTATATGATAGAATACACTCAACAATTTAAATTGGTTTATTTGGGGTGATAATATTACTTGTAGTAATGTTGCGTGTGTAGTCAAATGGTTAGGGCATGTAATCAAGCAAGTTTTGGTAGTGTCTAGTAGTTACACAGGATGAAATTGCCAATGGGTGTTTATTGGTCGTAGTAGGGAATGAGGTGGTAGAAGAATTTATAGGGTCATATTTAGGGGTAGTGACCATTTACCCTATATTTAGAGGGGAATGTTTTCTAACTTCATTGGTAGTGCATTGTCTTCTTTGGCATGGGTGTTCATTCACCCTAGAATTGACCATTTTCTCTCTTTAGAATGGCATCTATTTTGTTTCCTTGCCAATGTGTTTTCCTATGATTTGCACAATCATTCCTCATCTTTGGCACATTTGTTCTCCTTCTTTGGAAGGCATGTGTTTCATCTTGATAGATGGTCATTTTCCTATTCCTAGTGGTATCATTTCCATGTGTTGATCATGACCCTAGCTAGGGCAATGATGGTTTGAGGGTCACACCTATTTTTCCATGGCTAGATAAATGGTTCTTTGAGTAACTACTACTATCCTTCATGGGTAATGTTAATTTACCTATTATACTTAGTGACCATCAATGTTTGGGTGGCATGAACCTAAAGGAATAGAGGCAAAAGGTGAAGTGCCGAGGAAGAAAAGCATCCCTATTTTATAGTGTGGGAGGCCATGTTTTTTCGGTTAGATTGACAATGTTAGTTCAAGCCAATGAGTCTAGCTAGCAAAGATTACTAAAGCATTCTATTATACATTTTTTTTAATTATCTATTAAACAATTTAGAAAGATAGTTAATATTACTATAACTAATTCATTTTTTTCTAAATCATTCATCAATATTAATTATAGTAATATTAGTAAAATTTAGTTACCTAATCTAATATATTTTCTTATTATATTTTATAATTTCATCTACATGTATTATTATTACATTTTAACTAACTATAACATATAACTTTGTTTAATAAATTCTATTATAGAGAAGAACTACAACTCACATCATTTTTTATATAATTTAATATTACAATTTAATTTTATATTTTTATACTCTTCATAAATTAAGGTCGTAATAAATCAAACAAATACAATAACTTTTATGCCCATATTTATAAAAATTAAAATCAAACAATAAGGTTTTAGGAAATAGCTACCTTTAATAGATTGTATTAATCACAAATAATAGTTATAAAATGATTTAAATGCTGATATTAATTTCTAAATGTGAGATTGCTATAATGGAAAAGGGTTACCAGCCAAGAAAGCATTTAGTTATGGTTATGGTTCTAATAACCTAGCACTTCATGCCTTACTCCATTTTAAATAACACTAGATAGCCCCTCAAATCAATCTATCCCTTCATCCATGGGTACCATGCTTTCTAAATTAGAAGCTTCGATGAATTAATGGAAGATTAATGGATACCATGCTTTCTAAATTAGAATATTCACTGACTAGAACAACTACATTTATATCTCCACTACAACCAAAAGTGTATGCTATTAATTAATTCTCACAATCTATATATGAGGTCTAATCTAGAGGATAGAATCACATGTAGTTGAATCTAGGATGAGAAAACTAGTGAGAAAAGGGCCAAGAAGGTTTTGAGAAAAGGTATGTATTACTTGTTAGAGTTTTGGGTTCAAGCTTGGGTTCAATTAACATGACAAAAGAGAAAACTTTTGTTCTAAAATTATGCATAAAAGAAATCCTATTGGAGTGGCTTAAAATGAATGGGGAAAGGGGTATTGATACATGAACTTTTTTCTTATACAAGGGTGAAATTTTAAATTTGTCATCTAGAGTTGATTTTTAGCACACTTCACTTAATGTATTTTTGATTAATATGCCATTTCTATCTAATAATGTGTTCTATCTAGATTTGTTTTTCCCAAAACATTTTATCTAGAGATGTTTTTTGGAGGTAAATCTTGTTAGAGTGAATAATTTATCTATTCACTATAGCTTAAGTGTACTTAGGTTGATGAGGTTAGACAACATCTTGTCTAATTGAATGTGCAACCTTTTAGCTCCTAGGTTAGAGGTTACCTAGTTGTTTGGTAAACCTCATGTGCATACCTTTTGAGGTTGGAAGACTTTCCATCTCACCTCAAAAGACACTTTGTAGTCATCTAACACTTGTCACACAAGGTTGTTGGTTTGCACATTCCAAGTGATCCAAAGGTTGACACCTTATAGGACACTTGTCTACTTGTTTGTGTCACATCACGGGGCACTTGTCAATCCATGTCCAAGGTGGATTGCCTCTTTCATGCCTATATAATGAGGCATTCTCACATGTAAATTTGCAAGTGATCTATCACTATAAGTTTATGCTCAATTAGGTTCATCAATACCATCGATTTCTTATCTCATATTGTTGATTTCCATATTGTGAGAGCGTAGATCAAGTTGTAGAGTATCCCTCGCTATTCCAACATGGTATCAGAGCTATGTTGTAGACACACTCTCTGTTTTGAGGAAATCAGGAGGTGAGGTGAAAATCGGTGTGTCTTGGAGTGAAACGGATCTCACGAGCTTCAATGTAAAAAAAATTGATTGTTTTTGCCCCTAACCCAATTTTTTTTCAAAAAAGCAAATTCTTTTTAGAAAAATCAAATTTTGAAGGAGTTTTGCATTTTTGGGCCAATTTGGGCAATTTTTTTTTAGCAAAACAATTTTTTTTACAAAGGGAAAATTTGCCCTCTGCAAAATTGTCGTTTTCGGTTCGATTTTGTCAAATCTTTGGTAGATCACGTGGCCTATTCGGCCTTTGCCAAGATTTTTTGGTCGATTTCATTGTATTGTGCAGGATTTTCGTTGTAGGCTCATTGATTGGGCAAAATCTGTCATTTTGAACGAATTTCCGAGTATTGTTTCTTTGGCCTCGTGGGGTAGGCTCTGCACCTTCAACATTGGTCTCTCTGTGATCAAATTTGGCCCTAGTTTTTGTCGTGGGCATTCGACGCTTCACTCTATATTTGTCCTTCCAGGTCGTGCACAGAACTCGGCCTCTCTGCAGGCCGTTTGACTTCTAAAGTCCACACCCATGGTCGATGATACAGACATTAAAAATTGTGTTTTGTGCACTGCTCATGCTCATCCATTGAAGAGGCACTCTACTTGTTCAAGCCCTTTCAACGGCCTCCACAGGACTTGTTTGAAGATGTCACGTTTGGGGTTTCATGTTGCAGATCGATTGTTTTTTGTTCTGCCACTATCTGGTCGAAGGTTCACTTGGTGGACTAGGCAACACCACCACTTGTTTCTCCACAACCCACACCATGATTGTTCTTCCATCCAAGGCAGTCGCCATTCACGCTTCAGCACCGAAGACATCTTCATTTGTTATTGGGTGCTGTTTCTACAAGGCCGATGCCCTTCCATAGTGGTTGATGCCTTTTTCACTACATGCTTCTCAAGTAGCTATTTACCATAGAGTGGTCGCCTTCCTTGGAGTGGTTGACAACGGTCTTCTTCTCACAGTCGGCCATATTTAATTTGTGGTCACATTTGATACTTGGTGGTGGTTTTACAGAACAAAATTACCACTCTACTTAAATACCATCCACTTCAATGGTCAAACAATCAATAGCCATTTTACAGATCATTCACAACAAAAAGTGGTAAATATTTGTCCTATTTTTATTGGTCAAATTTGACCTTTGATTGTTGAAGTGGATGATATTTAAGAATAGCCCAAAATTATTGTTTTCAAGCTTCCACGGAGGTCACGCTCTACCACAGTCCCATTTGGACTCTACAACCGGTCTCTGTGTCTCTAAATCAGTCAACTTTTGGTGACAAATCAACCACCAGGCCCTCCACTTGGCTTTCATTCAACATTTTCTGCTAGGTTATCATTTAAAGTTCACTGTTCAATGTTTTGTACAACATCCAGCATCTCTTTTTCAATTAGCATTTGCGGTTTATGTGGAATTGCTTAAGGTTTCATTAATTATAACATTTTATGTTACAAAGTTTGTTGAGGTTTGCATTAAATTTTCTGTTAACGTTTTATGTCAAACATAACTGCCAACATTCTTTTTTACAAGTCTTGTAGCATTAACATTAAATATTACATATATTGTAACCATAATTGTAAACCTGCCAGCATTATATGCTATAGTCAGCGTTTGTAATAACCCTTTGTATTTCCCTTATCAAAGACGGAGAGTGAGGTCCAGGTTGGTAGGAGGCCAATTCCCCCTCACATATCAAACCATTGTATTGTACATTTCTTGCTGATTCCAACAAGTCTTTGGAAGGATAGATTTTTTCTCTCCACCTAGGCGTTTATTGCTTCTTCAAGTGCAATTTTTAACAATGTAGGCCATATTTATGAGAATTTGTTATTGTAATAACTTTTCGTCAATAGCTTGGAATTGAGCACCATATTTTTGTAAAAGTGCTTTTTTTCAATTTCCCACATATTGGTCATATCTATTTTGTAAAACGCACTAAGTTATAAAGTCCAAAATTTTGGGGGGTCACCTAATCAAGGGGAAAATCTCATAATTTTAGGGGGGTCAACACTAGCATTTGATTGAATGTATGTTGCTTTGGATACTCCATATCCTACCTACAACATCAAATGCACCTATTGTGGAAACCAACATGACGACACAATGTGTCCTTATTTCTCATAGGTTGCTTTCAAACTCCTCTGTCAGATTGCAAAACCACAAACACATGTTGCTACATCCGAATCCTGAGTTGATATCTCCATGGCTTCTAGTGATTCATTGTACAAGGACATTGATCTCATCTTTCCGGATCCGCCAAATTGGGATGCATATTTGGGAGACATCATTGAGGACATTCGTCTTCTTTTCGATGACAACTTTGATGAAGTTTCATTAGCCTTGTCTTCTTCCAATATGATTTCTCTTCCTTCGCCTACATCAGCTTCTATAGTGACAGTATCAGATTCTTATGGTTCTAGTTATCACCATAGATCTATGGTTCCTATGGTCCCTACTACAGAATCTTCTATGATACCCGATTCATTCCATCAGCATTCGTCGCATGTCAGCATTGTCTTAGAGATTATTGAGCAATCTTTGAAGACATTATGGGCATCATCTGAGTCTTTGAATCATGTGCAGACTTCAGAGACTTTCCTACTTCTTCCTATATGTTTCTATTAGGAATGGGAAGATTCCTTGCACACTTCTATGGTTCGATTTCTTCTTAAGGGGATAAATGCGGTTCAATGTTCATGGATTCTCTTTAGCATAATTCATCAAGCATCTACACACACTATAGCATATCTTATGGCGGGGATTCCAAGTCTCTCTTTGTATCTCCTATTTTGGGGAAATATATTTCACACATGTGATAGAAGTTGTCCTAGGGGGTAATGATATAAGTCCTTCACTTGTTTGCTTTTCATGCATTTTGTTTCTCCTTTTGGAGAGAAGTTTTGTTCCCTCAGGGTTTTCTCCTTTACTCCACTTTATGAGAAACTTTATACATGGGTACCTAACATGGCCTAGTAGCTGGGACCCATATTTATGTATCTCTTACACTTTTGTGATCTCCCCAAGTATCACTTAAGGGGGGTGTTAGAGTGAATAATTTATATATTCACTATAGCTTAAGTGTACTTAGGTTGGTGAGGTTAGACAACATCTTGTCTAATTGAATGTGCAACCTTTTAGAGGTTAGAGGTTACCTAGTTGTTTGGTAAACTTCATGTGCATACCTTTTGAGGTTGGAAGACTTTCCATCTCACCTCAAAAGGCATTTTGTAGTCATCCAACACTTGTCACACAAGGTTTTTGGTTTGCACATTCCAAGTGATCCAAATGTTGACACCTTATAGGACACTTGTCTACTTGTTTGTGCCACATCACGGGGCACTTGTCAATCCACATGCAAGGTGGATTTCTTCTTCCATGCCTATATAATGAGGTATTCTCACAGTAAATTTTTAAGTGAGATCAATATAAGTTTATGCTCAATTAGGTTCATCAATATCATCGATTTCTTATCTTGTATTGTTGATTTCCATATTGTGAGAGTGTAGATCAAGTCGCAGAGTATCCTTGGCTATTCCAACATATGTAACATAACTTTGATGCCAAATTACAACTTTTTTGAAATTATTTAAAAATTTAATGTTATTGCCACTTGGACTCATGTAAAGTACATTTTTTGAAAAATCTAAGCAAAAAATATTTTGAAGATCTAAAAGAACAAATTAAATTTTTTTTTTTTTATATTTTAATTAGAGTTTATATTTTCTTTTATATTTTCACTACAAATAGGTCATTAGCATGCAAACATAAAATGGGTTGCTTTCTCAAATGAAAATACTATTTTTTAAAATATGAAGAATATACATAGCACTAGAGGAGACAATTCTTGTTAGTTGATATAATTTTTATTTGTTTTAGATAAATAGTCATAAAAAGTTCATGTCTAAGTAAAATGTTGTGTTTTTAGCACACCTAACTTTAAACAATTATTTAAAATATTTTATTTATTGAAATCATTATTTTATGCATTCACTAAAATTTAATGTTCACAATATAGAAAAACATCAAGACAAATGAAATTTGCTATAAAAACTATGACATCCTATCTCACATTTAGTTTTAGAACAATTTTTGGCAACTAAATATATTAATGTTGATATTACAAAAAAATAATGTGTAAATAATTTTTAATTTTTAAAAATACAAACATAAACTACACTAAAATTATGCATTTTATAGCTTTGTAATCATTTTAAAATCTAAATTATATGTGAGTCTCACATGTTTCAATTTGAAAAATGTATAGAATTATTTATTTCCCTTATAATAGGGTGACACGTTACTAAAATTTCACCTACAACAATATTTTTTAAGCTCAAATTTATAATTTGAAGTCAAAAATAAATTTTTGTTGAAACCTCAATCTTTAATAGATTTTATTAATCATCATAATAGTTGTATTTAAATCATGTGAATGTCAGTAGTAATGTGTAAACATGGGAATGTTATGATGGTAGAGGCTTCCCAGCCAAAAAGAATTTGGTCATGGTCAAGGCTCTAGATGGTTGATAACTAGGCACTTGATGCCCTGCTCCTCTCACTGTTGCAAATGTCAATCCTTTATAAATTATACTATACCCCCCCACATCAATCTCTCCATTCATCCATGGATACCATGCTTTATCAATTGGAAGCCCCAATGCATTAATGGAATATCTTGTACCAGTCACTGGCACCTGTGCATCCACATCTCCACTGCAAACAACAAGTGTATACTATTAATTAATTCTCACAATCTAAATATTTATAAAATAAAAACTTTTTAAGGGAATGTTTTTCTTTGTTATACCTGTAGACTAGGATTTTCAATCCAACTGCCATCATTCTTTTATATATTGGGAACATTGTGGTGTAGTAGGTGTCATACCATAGTATACCACTATTTGGAGTAAAAGATGAGAACATTATAGTTTAGTTGATGATCTCCTATGTCATAAAATTAAGATCAAATAAGTATGCTTACTTTAAGGAGTCTCATATATAAACATACCTGCATTCATCCCATGCATAGGGCAAGCTTGTCACATTTGCATGAAGAGCACTTTGCACTTTAGGTGTGTTAAGGTATGTAAGTACATAACTAGGACTACATGGATCAAATCCATCTAATCCATCATTAGGGATAAAAGCCTGCAATAGAGATGATCTACGATTTTTTTCAAAATTTATAATATGACCTAACATTACTACACTACAAAAATTGTGCAAAGAGATTCTTGTTCAAAAAAACATGTATATACTTACGTACATTTTTTCTTACAGTTGATGTAGAAGATGTCCATATGGGGTTAGGATGGTAAGGGCAAAGTGGCGCATATATATTATAGTTGTTTATCTCTCCTTTAGTTGATTTGAATTTAGAGTGAAATGTGTTGCTATAAGTTAAGACACGTGGATTAGATGTAGAACATCGCATATTTGCATAGTCTTCATCTGACATCAAAGCATGTGACCATTGGTAGTCAAACAAACCACAACTGTCTGTCTCAGCATTCATTATACCATTTCCAATCTGTATAAACATAATATTTCAATAAATACAAATGTTTAAAGATGTAGAAAATTAATATACAAATTATAATTTAAACTATTTTTTCATAAAAAGAAATATGCTAATGAATGCACTCATTCTGAAATTCCTTAATATATTGCATGTCTATTATGTATACAAACATAATGATTAATATTGGAAAATATAAACTTGTAATGATTACACAATAATTACACTTAATTTATTTTTTTCTTTAAAAAAAATTGAAATACAACATTATGATAAATAATAAAATAATAGAATATTTTTTAAAAGATTTGACATCAAAATTACATCATATGCAATCTTTTAAAAAAGTAGAACTTGAAATACTCTAAAATTAAGTATTATATGAATATTGTTAACATCAGACTAAAACAATTAACATTAACATAAGGCGTTGAAAATGAAAATGTGTTTATAAAAAAAATGGGTAGATAACTAATCAAAACATCATCACTTTATTAAATGGTAAAATTTGTGTACAATGTAATTTTTTTAAAAAAAATTTTTTAATTAATTTTTTTATATAATAACAAGTGTATAAATGGCGTATTTTTTTTTAGAGTTGACACACAACCTAAGTCATACCTATTTTTATTTGTATTCATTCTTAAGAACTAGTTCCATCTTTTGGAAAGATACCCACCTCTATTTGCACTCATTTCTAGGAATTAATTCTATCCTCTAATTTGACCTGTTTTATATTCCTAGAAAGATCTATAATCTATAATTTGTAGAAGTGATTTAGGTCACTTGTGGAAATGACGGTTGATCTTTTAGAATTCAAATTCAAAATTTGGGTCCACATGCTTACCCTCCACTTAACCATTATGGTGGACTTGAAGGACAAACAATTTTATTTGCTCTTTTGGAGTTGTATTTAAGGACTAACCCTAATTCATGTAAACATCTAGTGAATCTATGAACTAGTCACTCCTTGCATACATCAACGGGCTTAAAAAGAATTATGTATTGACATTAATATTTCACCAACATTCTAGACTATACAACATGATTGCTTGTTGTATTTGATTATTGCTAAAACTCATTATCTCAACATCTTTATGGGGTTTGACACAAGGGAAGAATTATCCTTATCATTTGCAAACTCTTGATTACACAACCAAGTTTCTATTCAAAAGTAAAAGTGAATAATTTTCAAGATTGAAAATTGTACAAATCAAATTTGCACAAATAAATCAATTCTTGGATTTCATGGTTACATAAAACATATCTACATTTACAAAAGTAATCCAAATAAAAAACTATCTTTTATACTGATTCCAATACATTCACCTAACATATCTTTTTTAATTAAAAAACACATCAATTTAACACAAGTAGAATCTAGTGAGGCTATCCTTAAATATCATCCACTTCATCAGTCAAAGGTCAATTTTGACCAATAAAAATAGGACAAATATTTACCACTTTTTATTGTGATTGAGGTGTAAAATTGCTATTGATTGTTTGACCATTAAAATGGATGATATTTAAATAGAATGATCTATTTCTATATCAAATAAAAACTGAATACATTAAATTATTTATTAAAATGTTAAATATTTAATTCAATATCTTCATCAATCTTTTATTCCTTATATATTTATTTAATTGAATTACGCAAGACTTATGTAAGGGATTTAATTATAAATTGGAAAATTAATTGTAAAATACAGTGCATCTATGTAAAAGCAAGTAGAGGAATCGCACCATAACTCCCTTGAGATTTATAAAAGATGTACGAGAATTGTTGTTCTTAAGAATTGTGTCCGCCAATTGAGGTACGTAAAAGCCTGAGCACAAAAAATAAGAATGAATGAGAAGTGTTATTTATTTATTTTTTGAATTGGTTTGAAATTAAAAAAAAAAAAAGAAAAAATTGGATTCGGACAGAGACTTACCAGCGTAGCTTTCCCCTGCGATATAGAATTCTCGATTCTTATACTGTGGAAACCTTTCGAACCAATTCAGTAGAAATGTGTACGAATCCCGAGCTACAGTATTTACCCGCCACATCAAAAACATCTTTTTCGTTAGTAAATTGAAACAAAATTTCTATAAATAAACTGTGATGCATTCACGCCTATAACAAACTCAAACCATAATACCAGTGTTCTCGTCAGTGCCGTTTTTATAATCAGCGGTGGTATTGGAGTATGAAAATCCAACCCCCGCAGGTGATTCCAAAAACAAGGTGTTTGCCACTGCCAACAAATAGATTGAAATGAATGTTAATTGAATGAATGAATGGATGAATTTTAATGACGTTTACAAGACCAAACAATCTAAAGAAACAAGAGCCGCAGCCCTGAGACATTTTCAAGATGGATAGGAAAAAAAAAGACCTTGGTTCCAGGCATAAGGATTACTAGAAAGAGTGGCGTTATCAGACTGAACGCGGAAGGGTCCCAGCTCCGTCATTGCTCCTATCCCAAACGATGAGCATCCCGGCCCTGAAATTTATCTCACGCCTTTATTAGCTTTGCAAAATGAAGGATCACATGCTGTCAAATTTAAAAAGCAATATGATATGAAGAATGAAGAGTAAGGCAGTAGCAATACCTCCATTCAGCCAGAGGAGGAGAGGTTTGGTAGAGTGGCCTCAGCAAAATAGTAGAACAGAGCTCTGCCCGCCTTTGAACACTCTCCTGCAGGCCGTCTTGAGCGTGCACGGCACTGAAGGTCGATGAATATTCAATGGTAATGGAAGGAGGCGTCCACAGAAGACCTCCTTTTGACCAAATAGTCTGAGAGAACTCGATGCTGACTGAGGTGGTGGGAAGGACTGACTAACAGCGCTAAAACTGACATCAACAACAGGTTTATTAAATTTTTCATTTTGAATGAATGATTTGGCTGGTGAGCAAGAGAGGGTGACATAAATAGAGGTGATTATGATTAATTGAAGGTGTTTGGGAGGGTCCTCTCCACGTAAAAAGCCGGCCGGCTACGTTGATGCGGAGTAAACGAAAGCAATTGTAGACAAAAAGTCGGCAGCAGCCTTGTTTCCATCGTCTGTGATCGTCGGGACCTCCGCGCATTCATTTTTTAGGGCACGGTTTATTCTAAAAGCGTTCATTTTGTAGTCATTGGTGCACGGTTTATTCTAAAAGAAGAGCGTTTATTGTTTAGTGGTTCGATGATAATTTTTAGTCTATATTGTATAAGGATTCTTCTCGTATAACTTACACTGATATTATTTTTTTGAAATATTAAAAAGATAATAGTACAATATTCATAAAAAAGATGGGTGGAAGAGAGGCATACTCATAAAGTCTATGTGAGACATAGTAGGAAAACAAAGATGACATATATCAAAGGGTCAAACCCACAAATAAAAAGTACTAAGTATGTAAAGGAGTACTAGTAGGAGGGTGGTTTTTATCATTGGGGACTAAACTTATATCAATAGACTCACAACCAGTGAGAGCACCCTCTTTCTTTGAAGAGTCATTTGTAGGTTGTTGAACACAAATAGGAAAAATTGCTAGCTCCAGGCAAGGAAAGTTGCTAGAATTTGGCCAATTGGTCAACTAAGAGCACCATGCCCATGAGAAGAGGTGAATGGTGGCCAAGAAGACTAAGACCAACCACAGGCAACATTATTCCTAATTTCCAAAGGTTGAAAGCCACACAATTGAGGTCCACGATCTCATTTGGTAGATTGGCTACGACCACACTGGCACCCTTGAGGAGGGGAGGACCTAAAGGAGGTGGAACTCTGGTAACAATGCATGGAGCATTACCTTAGTAATCAAGAAGCTCCTATAGATGCTCCACTTCAAGTGCAACCTTGCTAACTTGAACCTTGTAGTGGAGGAAAAATTACACCTTGATTAAAATATATTAACCAAGAGAAATTTTCACTACAACTCCACTAGGATCCTATCTAGTTTTGCGACCTACTTATTTAGATAGAGTAATGTCAATAGACCCACTTCGCACTAAAGTCCATATGAAAAAGAAACTAAACTAATTTCCTGGAAGATGAAGAAAAGTTGATAAAGTAATGGAGATGAACTACTATAAACAAAATGATGAAATTTGAAGTACAAAATCGAAAAGGAGGGACATAGAGGAACCTGGTGTCAGAAGATGGAAGCCACTACCAAGGATGCCAGTGCATCACAAGGATGTATGTGCATTTCGCTATAGTCTTGAAAGAACAAAAATTAAAATATTCCAGATCTGGTACACTTGTAGTCCCCTGTACAACAACAAATAAGATACCAAAACAATAATCTCTAGGTGACCAAAAAAAAATCAAAACTGGAAAGAGATAATGATAAACTCAAAATGAACATGAATAAATGACAAGGAAATAGAAGGGATTCAAGCAAGAGATCACAAAAATAGAAATGAAGGATGAAACTCTCTGCTCAAACTTTTAATCCTTTAAGAAAAAGAAGAAATGGTTTGGGATGCTTGGGAGCTTGCCTTCAGGTCAAGCCTCTATTATGGTCTTTTGACCTCCACGGGTAGCCAAGATGAAAATTCTTAAAGAGAAGTGTGTGTTGCTACTTTCTATGTATAAATAGAATGGAATAGCAACAATGACAATAAATATTTTGTAAATGAAATGGATAAAAAATAATCTACTCAAAAATGAAATAAGCAAACTAGTGCAATAGCTTTTGAAGAGAGAAAGGAGAAATGAGAGGTAGCCACACAATGCAACTAGAAACTATGGATTACATAATAACCAGTAAATAAAGAGAGTACTATGATACTCAATCACATGTTTTAATAGAGGTGCAAACTGCTCAACTAAAGTAGAGTAACGCAACAAGCAATGGCCTCACAAAACTCAACAAAGGAAGTCACAAAACCCTCAAAGAACTCACATGAACATGCAAAAAAGAGCACGACTATGAAGGAGGCTTGAGAAAGTATAATATGATGTTGTAGAGGATCACAACGAGAGCCAACTTCACCAAGATTCACAAAGTTGCAGAGCTGAGAGAGTTCATGAAAAATTGCTTTAGAATCCAAGATCAATTTAAAAATGCATTGTTAGAGGGAAAAATGAGAGATAGGGTCAAAGACAAATGTTTTGGAAGGTAGAGAGGCATTATGAGAATCTTGAATCATAGCTGAAGGTGGCCAGTAATGCCCATAAATGATCACTTGGCACCACATAGGCATGTGAAACTAGCCCATAAATGATCCGTGCTAAGCGTTAGCATCCAAGTGACTCTGGCTCTTGGTCACTTGAAACACCATGTAGATGATGAGATAAACAATGCACTAAAATTATTTTTCACAAAAATAAACACAAAAGGCCAAACATAACACAAAAGCATATGTGTGGTTATGAGAAAAGGATAAGGAAATGCTAAAGTTGATCAAAAAACATATTAGGGGAGAAGCAACCACTGCTAGGGATGTTAGTTTGTCATGAGGATGTTTGTATCATGTTGAAGTCCTAAAAACATGAAAGATAAAAGATTCTAGGTTTGGTACACATCAGTCACCTACATAGCAACAAACAAGATACCAAAACAATAATCTCTAGGTGACAAAAATAAATCATAATTGGAAAGAGATATATGATAAACTCAAAATGAACACAAATAAATGACAAGGAAATAAAAGGGGTTTGAGAAAAAAATCACAAAACTAGAAATAAAGGATGAAACTCTCCACTCAAACTTTTTAATCCTGCAAGAAAAAAAAGAAATAGTTTGGGTTGCTTGGGAGTTTACCTTGAGGTCAAGCCCTTATTTTGGTCTTTCAACCTCCATAGGTAACCAAGATGAAAAATCTTAAAGAGAAGTGTGTGCTGCTACTTTATATTTATAAATACAATGAACTATAGTAGTAACAATAAATATTTTGCAAATGAAATGTATAAAAACGAGTGCAATATCTTTTGAAGAGAGAAAGGAGAAATGAGGGATAACCACACAATGCAACTAGCAACTATGGATTACATAATAAAAAGTAAATAAAGAAGAGTAATATGAAACTCAATCACCTAAACATGCACAAAAGAGCATAAATTATCACTTGGCACCACATAGGCATGGGACACTAGCACAACATAGAGACATCTATGCTAAGCATTAGCATCCAAGTGACTTTGGCTCCTGGTCACTTGAAACACCATAGGATGATGAGATAAACAATGCACTAAGATAATTTTTGCAAAAATAAATACAAAAGGCCAAACATAACACAAAAACATATGTGTGGTTACAAGAAAAGGATAAGCAAAGGCTAAAGTTTACCTAAAAACATACTAGGGGAGCAGACACCAAAATGAGTGCAAAACATAGCGTGAAATTAAAGGGTATGCAATTTTTTATGTTACATTTAGCCCACACTTTAGTGGTCTTATGACCCTAGGTGATATTCTATGCTAAGTAGAAAAGGAAATAACATCACAATTTTTATCTCAAATAGGATACTATAGAGGCTATAAAGTGTTCTTCAAGATGAGGAGTGAATCCCCCAACTAAGAACCTATAAAAGAACAATATTAGACAACAAAAAACTTGCACAAGAGGCAATGTCAAAACCACACATATAAATCTGTGCTAAAATAATTAGATCAAATATGATTTTCCTAAACATCAAGGTTAGCAAACCATGCAATCTAATGTGCATTCTACAAAAATCTGTCACATTCTAACACCAATCACACACAAGAAAACAAAGAAAGTAATACAAAAGGGGAATTTCTACACACTGCGAGAGCTAGAAGGATGCAAAATTATGGTTCTAGGGCTAGCACACTACAAGTGCTAGGAACTATACAAAACTATTGTGGTCCACTAGGACTAACAAATTGTGTTGTTAGGTGGCTCACAAAGAGTACTAAAGGGTAGCTGAAAAGGGTGGTTAGTCTAAACAAGTGCATCTTCTTAGGACCATAAGCTAAAACACTACTAAGAATAAATTCCTCAAGGAGTATACCATCAATACATGATGTGTGTGAAAGTGGAAAAATATAAATGTATGCCCCCACCTTAAAATAATTGCATAAAGCAATAGTATGCAATTGATTTTAAGGTAGAATAAGGGGAAGAGAGTTTTAGGAAACATATCTATATGGGAAGATATGTTCGCAAAGATGCATCAAGAAAAAGAAGGTGCCCCCAAGGAGAGGAAACAAAAGCAATGTTGTAGGCATGATACACAAAAGCTTGTGTAAACATGGTATGACATCGACATTTACACAAACATGTATGTCATATAAAACAAGCAACATCACCAATAACACAAAGGGATCTATGTACTTTGGGGTCAGTATGCATTTATAGGAAGGGAATCATAAAGAGACAATTGAGAGAATCATCATTTTTCCTAAGAATGTACAACTATGAGTACAAAGAAAGAATATTACAAGAAATCAAAAGAAAAATAACAAATTTGGGTCAGCATAAAAGAAAGCTAAATCTTCCAACGCTTTACATTGTCTCCCAAATATTGAAATAATCAAGTAGATGACAGATTGAAGAATGTCACATTTTTGTTCCTCCTATATCCACATGTCTATAAGATAATGCAAGAGGTACTCCCTCTCGTTGTACACACATTCAATTTCACAACACAAACAAAGACTCTCTGCTCCATAGCATAAAACAATACAACTCACACATAATATAATAAAATGCATACAAGAGACTCATATTTTATTTCATTTCAAATCTGCAACAAAAACAAAATCACAATTATGGCCTTCATGGCCTCTCACTGTCAAACTACAAGGAGACATCTCCTCTTCCTTTTCACAGCACCTCTACGCTGCCAAGCACTCCAATACACTCCACAACTTGTACACATTTTTGTATTGAAATCAAGTCTCATGGGAAGATTGCTCTTTCCAATCCCCTATAAATCTGCAACACCAATTTCTACTTATTTCATGTTGGAGCAACCTCTTCTCCCAATTTCTGACACCCTCCTTTCTCTTCCTTCTCTCTATTTCTTTGGGCAATGGATATATATATCTTTTATCTACTCAATATGTAGAGTTTTTCTCTACTTTGTCAAACCATCTCTAACTTCCCAAGCGTTCCCAAATGATTCCTTGAAATAAAATAAATAAATACTTGTTTTTCTAGGAGATTTTTCCTATGTTTGGCATTGCATCCTCACCAAAGCCTTCAATCCCTTATATCAGATATCATGCTTTCTATCCTCCTTTACCTGGAGCTTCTTCTCTCTCCTTTCTACCTTTTTCCTCTACAAAGGGCACTACTTTTCTTCCTTCCTATGGAGTGACTCTTCACCTTTTCTTTTTTTTCTTCTGCACCTTTTTACCTCTTCAACTCCTTCTTGGCCACTTCCTTTTAGTAGTGTGCCTTTGCACTCTCATTGTATTTCCCTCTGGCAGTGACTCTCTGCAACACATTGGTATTTTTTTCACTCTTTTTTGTTGCCTAGACTCTCCACAACCTATGTATTTGGTCTTTTTGTATATTGTTTAAATGTTTTGGAATATATAAAGACACAAATCAAATGTCTTCTAAAGATGAGGTGATGCCAATTGGTAGGATTAAATCTTTTGACATTACTTATGACTTTTAAATCAACATGACTTCCTTTCATGTATGCATTGCATAATGGCGTTTTTGTTTGATGCCTTGGTATTGTCAAAAGGGAAATATCAAAGTCATAAAATATGGCTGTTATACGCATTGCCATTTCACAGTTTTCAACATCTTGAAGTGGCAACAAAATCTAACACTTTCCTCATCTCCTAAAGATGTAATAAAAATTTGTCCAGAAAATTCCATTTTTGCAAAATTAGATGCTGGTAGTTGAGATTTTTAAAGTGCTTTGTTTCACCTAAAAGGTTTCCCAACTATACATTATGACCCTTTCAGGTCTTCAGTAAAAGGATTTCAATCCAAACTTCCAGAATCATGAGATTTTAAACTTTCCGTAAAACTACTAGTGCCAACTTTTGGCATTAAAATCTCCCAAATGGTGAAAGATATGCCTTCAATTCTTTTTTCACATTTTGAAAAATATATTCAAGAACATGCCTGTCAAAGGATTTGTCATCAAACCTCCAGGATCTCCCAAAATAATTATTTCTGTGAAATCAATATGTGTGCTGAAACTGCTACCTAACGGAAACTCAATTATTGCTAATTTGAAAGCATGAAGTGTTCCCAAAGCTGAGAGATGCCAAATGAAACCCCCAAAAAAAATTAAAAATGGAAGAACTAATATTTTTTGGTTGATGCTGATCGCCAATCTGCCCTGATGCTCCTACATCAAACACGCTGGGTAAGAAGTTTGTGAGCATCGCTCACAAAGGTGGAGTTGAATGGTAGAACCATTCTTTCATATTGCAAGCAATCTTCAATAAATTCCATCATTGAAACATGTGTACAAAATTATTTTTTTCCTTCGTCTTTTTCTAGAATCTCATCGAAACAAGTGCCGTCCTCCTCCAACAATTATGCACTCTCTTCCTCCTTCCTCTCATGGACTCATATCCACCATGAACCATCCTCCTCCTCCAAAGAATTTCTCCTCTCCTCTCCTCCTTTGTGGGATCCAACCCACCATCATCCGGCCTCCTCCACCAAACAATCTAACCACTCTTCTTCTCTTTCGTGGGTTTTGAACCATCACAAACTGACCACCTACACCAAGTCTCACCTGAAGCATCCTCTACAACTTCTACATGCAAATATACATTTGCATACCAACCTAAACCTACATTCTTCTTTTCATCTACTTGCAATTTCTTATTTACTTCAGCAAAATAAAGATTCACATAAACTCCCTCATTACAAAATTCAGAAAAATTAAAACTTACCTCTATAAACTCTGTTGTTACAATAACCTCTTTCACCATGTTTGCTACTGCACTTTCATTCTCCTTCAAGTGTTTATTCAACTTGAACAACTTCTCGATCTTCTCAATCTCTTCCTCAAGCATTTCATGCTCTTCAACAACAACTAAATTTGTAGCAACCTTACACAAATTTACATGGAAATTGAATCTTTCCATGTATCTACTTTCTTCTTACTCTACATCCTTATTTTCATCATATCAAATAAATTGAACTCAAAAATCTCAAGTTTTACCTTAGTTTCTTTCACTGCTACAATTTTTATTTCATCTTCATCAGTTGCAACACTCATCTTCTCATCCTTTTCTGCAATGACAACTTCTTCATCACCATCTACTACAAATTTTCCTTCTTTACTCTTGGCTGCAACATTTTTATCTTCCATTGCTATTACCATCTTCATGTCCTCCAAAGAACTCACAACCTTTGTTGCGACTTCTTTTACCACATCTGCTATACTGTCCAAAAGGTATGTTCCTACTGATGTAACTCTTTCATTTTCTTCCACATCATCTGCTACAACTTTCTGCTCTTCATGTTCAGCTACGATCTCATTACTTCTTCTCAACTCTACAAGAGAGAAGGAAGATCCACATCAGCAAACAGTTGGAAGCCTATTGTCTTCTAGTTATTCACTCAGATAGTCCATGGGAGGGTGAAGTTCTCTCAAGTGACACCCATGTGTTGTCATCATAAGAGGTGTAAAAGGCCATTGGGGTAAAATGTAAAAGGTTGTTTGTAAAGCAATTGCAAAGTGATAGATGTCACTCATCTTAAGAATATGTGTTCGTAACCTTTTCTATAAATGATGAAGTCATTGCAATTACAAAGGGTGACGGTACGAGAAAAAAACTTTTTGATAATTATCTTCAATTGAAAATTCTTTGTTTGTTCTATAAGAAATCTGTAATCCTATAATTCTTTTCTTGAAATGGAACATATGAGAGAGAGCTTTTTGATTCACACTGTCTCCATCTAATGTATCTTTTATTTCTTTGAATAAGATAGCTAAGGGTTGTTTTATTTTTTGAATCGGGTAGCAAAAATAAATTTGTGGATGAACTCCATTAAAAAAATGTATTTATAAAAAATATGGGTGGATGACTCATCAAAACATCATCACTTTATTAAATGGTCATAGCATAATGCAATGTTGAAATTTGTACACCATATAATTTTTCTTTTATGTTTTAAATTTATTTTAATTATTTTATTTTTATGTAATAACAAGTGTATAAGTGGTGTAATTTTTGTTAAGAATTGACATATAAATTGAGTCATATCTATGTCTATTTGCACTCATTCTTAAGAATTAGTTCCATTCTTTAGTTTGACCCATTTCCTATCTTTGGAAAGATATCCACCTCCATTTGAACTCATTCCTAGGAACTAGTTCTATCCTCTAATTTGAATCATTTCATATTCCTAGAAAGATCTATAATTTGTAGAAGTGATCTAAGTCACTTGTGGAAATGACCCTTGATCTTTTAGAATTCAAATTCAAATTTTGGGTCCACATGTTTACCCTCCACTTAACCATTATTGTCGACTTCAAGGACAAAACATTTTATTTGCTCCTTTGGAGTTGTATTTAATGACTAATCCTAATTCATTTAAACATCTAGTGAATATATGAAGTGGTCATCGCTTGTACACATCAAGGAGTTGAAGAAGAATTATGTACTGACATTAATATTGCACCAACATTCTAGAACATATAGCATGATTACTTGTTGTTTTTTATTATTGCTCAAAGCCATTGACACAAGGGAAGAATTATCCTTGTCACATGCAAACTCTTGATTGCATAACCAAGTCTCTATTCAAAAATTAAAGTGAATAAATTTCAAGATTGAAAATTGTACAAATCAAATTCACAGAGATAAAATAGATCTACAACTGTAAGATTGAGTTCATGGTTGCATAGAACATATCTACATTTACAAAAATAATCCAAATAGAAAATTATCTTTTTTACTGATTTGTATACATTCACCTACCATATCCTTTTTTTTTGGTCTATTTTGTGCGCCGTTGGACTGTTTTGTAATGGGATGGGCACCCTAGTTTTTGCCACTTATCTTTATCAAAAACATATCATTTTTTTATTAAAAAATAAAATCAATTTAACATGCTTAGAAAAACATATTTCTATATCAAACTAAAAACTGAATACCTTAATTTATTTATTAAAATTTTAAATATTTATTTCAATATCTTCATCAATCTTTTATTCTTTATATATATATTTAATTGAGTTACCCAAGACTTATTGAAGGGATTTAATTATAAATTGGAAAGTTAACTATAAAACACAGTTCATCTATGAAAAAAATCTCTATAATAAATACACTTCGAAGGGCTCACAGACCAACTTAATAATTTGTAAATGTGAAGGAAATGAACCATGACTCCCTTCAGATTTATAAAAGATGAACGGGAGCTATTATTCGTAAGGATTGTGTCAGCCAATTCAGGTACATAAAAGCCGGCACACAAAAAAATAATAATGAATGACAAGTATTTATTATTTACATTTTGAATTGGTTTGAAAATTAGAAAAGAAAAAACTTTTCTGGGTTCAGACAGAAAGACTTACTAGCATAGCTTTCCCCTGCGATATAGAAATCTCGATTCTTATATTGTGGAAACCTTTTTGTTAATTTTTATGTAGCTTGGACAGGTGTTCTAGTCTCGGGTGGTGATTACGAGGCTGGAAACACAGTTGGAATAATTATCTCCATAACTAGAAAATTGATTTCTCGAGAGACTTCTAGATATTAGGGTTTGTTAGAGTCTAATTAATCCTAGCCATTGATTTAGATTAAATCATGGCCATTGGTTTTCAATGAGGGGATTATAAAAGAGGATCAATAGGCATTTGGAGAATACAGATCTGAGAAGTATTTGCAACGATAGCAAATAAATAAATTTGTAGCAACAGCAAATTAATTTGCAGTGAGAGCAAGGGCGCAGCGATAGTGTTCGAGACAGCAGTAGTGGAATTTCTATAGGAGAAATTGGGAGAAGAATTTCCGGAGGAGAACATTGCCGGAGCTCTGCCAGGAAGAGGCAAGCAGTCTATGTATCTCTTGATTTGATTTAATAAATTCCTCATCTGCAGTACTGGTTTTCCCTTTGGGGTTTTTCCAGGGACAATTTGTCCAAAATATTGTGTTTGAATTTATTTTTCTGTCTCCGTGATTTTCCGTGAAGTTGCAGCTATGTTATTATTTAATATTTGCTATAAATTAATTATTTTTTTGGCAGCCAAATAATCTAACATAAGATAGGAAATTAATAATCAGTAGCTGCAATAGATTTTTCACATGGTATCAGAGCGGATCTGAGGGCAGAAAAGGAACAGGGAGAAAGGAAAAAAAAAAAAATCTAGGGTTTATAAAACCTAGTTTGACCTCTTCAAAATTATTATTTTCTTTTGAGATGGCCTCAGCAGGTTTAAGAGATCAGGACAGATTGGATGGAGCCTCAAATTTTGGTGTCTGGAAAGCCAGAATTTCTTTATTGCTAGAAGAGAATGGTATCAAGGAATATGTGACCACTGTTGTACCTGTACCTACAGATGCAACACAGCTCTTAGCATATAAGAAGGAAGATGCCAAGGTGAGGAGGCTGATTCTTGATGGTGTTAAGGATCATATTGTTCTGCATATTGCAGAGTTAGATACAGCAAAGATGATGTGGGACACCATTATGAATCTATACCAGAATGCTACCCTTAACCAGAAGCTGGTTCTCAGAGAAAAGTTAAGGAATACTCGGATGAATAAGGGAGAAGACGTCACAAGTTACCTCACCAGACTTAGACTTGTCAAGGATGAATTGGCAGCTGTTGGAGACAAACCAAAGGATGATGAGTTAGTACGAATAGCCCTGAATGGGTTTACTAAGTAGTGGGATGTTTTTGTTCAAGTTATTAATAGACGAGACACCTTACCGAGTTGGGATCGACTATGGAGTGACTTCACTCAGGAGGAGCTTAGACTAAGTCTTGTCAATGGAACTAGCAATAATAGTCAGAAAAGTGAGGTGGAATAGGAAAACATTGCCCTAGCAGGAAAAGGGAAAGCGAAGAAGGGGTCTGGCAAAGGATCAAATGCAAAAAGTGAGAAGAAGGACTTGTCTAAGGTCAAATGCTATGGTTGTCACGAGTTCAACCACTATGTCAGCGATTGCCCACAAAGGAAGAAAAATGAAAAGAAAGGCAAGAAGCAAACAACAGCTTCAGCAAGTGTAGATGAGCTTTCTAGTAGAATGGAAGATGAGTTTGCACTCATAGCTTGCCTGACTAGCTCAACCTCACAGGGTGTTTGGTATATATACAGTGGGGCGTCATTTCATATGACAGGAGTTAGAGAGTACTTCTCCAGCTACAAGGAGGAGGACATTAGATTCCAGATTCAGATGGGGAACAAGTCCAAGTGCGATCCAGTTGGGAGAGGGACTGTTCTATTTTAGAGGGAGAATGGCAAGCCTATTTCCATTCATGATGTGTTGTATGTGCCAGGCTTGGGCATGAATCTAATTTCCGTATCTGTCCTTTAGGATAAAGGCTACAATGTACTCTTTAGAGGGGCGCATGTTTTAATCAAGCATAAGGATTGGAAATCACCCATAGCTATTGGAGTTAGGAGCGGCCGACTTTGTAGGTTGCAGTTTGATACTCCTAAAGCACTAATGAGCAGCAGTAATCCTAGAGATCAAGGAGAGCTATGGCATAGAAGGATGGGCCATATACATCATGGAGCACTTAAATTGCTTCATGAGACAGTGACAGGTGTTCCAGACGTGAGCACAGAGCATGATGATGTATGTAAGGGATGTGTATTGGAGAAGTTTGTGAAAGCAGCTTTTCCAAGGAGTGACACCAGATCCAAGGGGGTTCTTAATCTAGTACATTCAGATATATGTGGACCAATGTCAACGAAGTCTCTCAGAGGATATGAGTACTTTGTTACTTTTATTGATGATTTCTCCAGGAAGACCTGGATATACTTCTTGAAGACTAAGGATGAGGTCTTCAGTCAGTTCTAGGAGTTCAAAGCTCTTGTGGAGAATTCGACAGGCAGGAAGGTAAAGGTTCTTCGGTTAGACAATGGAGGTGAGTACAAAGGGAAAGAGTTCCAGGAGTTTTGTACCAAGGAAGGAATCAAGAGAGAGTGGACCGTTCCTTACAACCCGCAGCAGAATGGGGTTGCTGAGAGGAAGAATCGTTCTATATCGGAGGCAGCAAGGGCTATGTTGTATGACCAAGATATGCCACATTACTTATGGGCAGAGCCATGCAGTACAGCAGTATACATACAGAACAGGGTTCCACATAAGGTATTGGGCAAGATGACACCAGAGGAGGCATTTTCAGGGAAGAAGCCAGATGCCAGTCACTTCAAGATATTTGGGAGTTTGGCGTTTTGTCACATTCTAGGGGCTACACGTTCCAAGTTAGATTAGACTGCAGAGAGAGGGTACTTTGTGGGGTACAGTGAGACCTCAAAGGCATATCAGATATTTATTCCAAGGACTAGGAGGATTATAGTCAGGCGTGATGTCAAATTCATGGAGGACAAGGCATATAGGAGGTCTAGAGATTTGCCAGCAGATGATCAGAATGAGCAGCCAACAGAAGCTCCAAGGATTGTTCAACCAGAACAGGGGCAGTGAAGCACGAGTACAGTTACTAGTACAAGCACAGGCTCAGGTGTTGGGAGTTCGCGGAGTATGGAGCAACAGATACAACAAATCCAAGAGACGCATCAAGAAGATATGAAGTTTGATATTTCATCCTCTATAGTTGACAGGAGGAACCATGAGGTTCAACAGACACATAAGGATACTCAGGAGTTTGTGGGAGCTCCTAGGATGAGTAGTAGACAATGGAAACAACCAGCCAAGTATAATGACTATGTGGCATTGGTTAGTCAGTTGGTAGATAGTGAGCCTTCCAGCTATCAGGAGGCTGCACGGCAACAGGTGTGGCAAGATGCGATGGTTGAGGAATATACCTCAATAATGTAGAACAATGTGTGGGAGGTTGTGCCTAGACCGACAGATAGGGCAGTGGTTGGATCATGCTGGATCTATAAGATTAAACATGGTGCAGATGGTAGCATCGAAAAATACAAGGCAAGGTTCGTGGCCAAGGGGTTCTCTCAAAATGAGGGAATAGACTATGAGGAGACATTCGCTCCAGTGGCCAGGTATACTTCTATATGAGCCGTAATCTCACTTGCAGCGCATATGGGATGGCAGATTCATCAAATGGATGTCAAGACAACATTTCTTAATGGTGAATTGGCAGAGGAGGTATACATAGAACAACCAGAGGGCTTTGTAGCACATAGCAGCGAAACCCACGTGTGCAGATTGAAGAAAGCTTTGTATGGACTCAAGCAGGCTCCCAGGGCATGGTATGAGCGCATTGATAGATACTTGTAGGGAATAGGCTTTGTGAAGAGTGAGGCGGATGCTAACTTTTACTACTTGATGGTTGGGGGTGAAGTTCTCATTCTTGTTCTATATGTGGACGACTTGTTTTTAACAGGTTCACTAGGGCTCATAGAGGAGTGCAAGAGGGACTTTGCAGCAGAGTTCGAGATGAAGGATTTGGGGCTTATGCACTACTTTCTAGGCATGGAAGTGTGGCAGACGGATGGAGAGATTTTCCTTGGACAAGGGAAATACTGCATTGAAATCTTGAAGAGGTTTGAAATGCAAGATTGTAGAGCCATGTCTACACCTATGATCACGAAATGGAAGAAGGTAGACGCATCCAAGGAAAAAGATGTAGACCCCACCTTATACAGGATGTTGATTGGATCTCTCATGTATTTGGTCAACACTAGGCCAGATATATCCTTTGCAGTAAACTCTCTTAGTCAGTTCATGGTTGAGCCGAAGAGAGTGCATTGGACAGCGGTAAAGCATGTGTTGCGGTATTTGCGTGGTACAATCGAGTATGGGATCAGATATGCTCGAGGTGATGGTATCAAGTTGATAGGCTATACTGATGCAGATTGGGTAGGTAGTGCAGTGGACAGGAAAAGCACTTCAGGGTGCTGCTTTAGTTTGGGATCAAGAGTTGTCTCTTGCTACAGCAAGAAGCAAAAGTCCGTGGCTTTGAGTTCTGCAGAAGCAGAATACATAGCAGCTAGTATGGCAACGTGTGAGGCTATACAGCTTCGGAAGTTGCTGGTAGCCTTATTTGGTCAGAGGGTTGAGACTACCGTGATACACTATGATAATCAAAGTTGCATCAGATTATCAAAGAATCCAGTGTTTCATGATAGGTCTAAGCATATAGACATCAAGTATCATTTCATCAGGGATTGTGTACAGCGGAGGATTGTTCAGCTACAGTATATACCTACAGATCAGCAGGTAGCAGACATTTTGACAAAGGCATTGGGGAAGGCGAAATTCATCTTCTTCAGAGATAAGTTGGGTGTTATGCAGAACACCTTCCTCACTAAGAGGGAGTGTTAATTTTTATGTAGCTTGGACAGGTGTTCTAGTCTCGGGTGGTGATTACGAGGCTGGAAACACAGCTGGAATAATTATCTCCATACCTAGAAAATTGATTTCTCGAGAGACTTTTAGATATTAGGGTTTGTTAGAGTCTAATTAATCCTAGTCATTGATTTAGATTAAATCATGGCCATTGGTTTTCAATGAGGAGATTATAAAAGAGGATCAATAGGCATTTGGAGAATATAGATTTGAGAAGTATTTGCAGCGATAGTAAATAAATAAATTTGCAGCAATAGCAAATTGATTTGCAGTGAGAGCAAGTGCGCAGCGATAGTTCGAGACAGCAGTAGTGGAATTTCTATAGGAGAAATTGGGAGAAGAATTTCTGGAGGAGAATATTGCCGGAGCTCTGTCAGTAAGAGGCAAACAGTCTATGTATCTCTTGATTTGATTTAATAAATTCCTCATCTGCAGTACTGGTTTTCCCTTCGGGGTTTTTTCGGCTGTGTTATTATTTAATATTTGCTGTAAATTAATTATTTTTCGGCAGCCAAATAATCTAACATAAGATAGGAAATTAATAATCAGTAGCTGCAATAGATTTTTCACACTTTCAAACCAATTCAGTAGAAATGTGTACGACTCCCGAGCTACAGTATTTACCCGCCACATCAAAAATATCTTTTTCGTTAGCAAATTGAAACAAAATTTCTATATAAACTGTGATGCATTCAGGCATATAACAAACTCAAACCAAAATACCAGTGTTCTCGTCAGTGCCGTTTCTATAATCAGACGTGGTATTGGAGTATGAAAATCCAACCCCGGCAGGTGATTCCAAAAACAGGGTGTTTGCCACTGCCAAAAATAGATTGAAATGAAAGTTGATAAGAAACATCAATTTGGTTGGCTCAAATGTGAAGAGAAAAAAAAGAAAATGTGAGCACGAAAAGAAAACCTTGGTTCCACGCATAGGGATTGCTAGAAAGAGTGGCGCCATCAGCCTGAACGCGGAAGGGTCCCAGCTCCGTCATTGCTCCCACTCCAAACGATGAGCATCCCGGCCCTGAAATTTATCTCACGCCTTAATGGGGGATTTCATGTTGTGAATTTTAATAAGCGATTTGATATAATGAAGAGTAAGGCAGTAATAGTACCTCCATTAAGCCAGAGAAGGAGAGGTTTGGTAGAGGGCTCTTGGGTGGCCTCAGAAAAATAGTAAAAGACTGTGCAAACGTTACATTTTTTGGTTGGCAATTATTTTGTCATTCTCCTGCAGCCCATCTTGAGCAGCACAGCAGACCTCATTTTCACCACAAATTCTGAGGGAACTCGATGCCGACTGAGGTGGTGGGAAGGACCAACCAACAGCGCTAAAACTGACATTAGCAACAGGTTTATTAAATTTTTCATTTTGAATGAATGAAGAAGCTCAGATTGCCTGGGGAGCAATAGAGGGTGACATAAATAGAGGTGATTATGATTAATTGAGAGTGTTTGGATGGACCCTCTCCACGTAAACAGCCAGGTGGCTACGTTGATGCGGAGGAAACGAAGGCAATTGTAGACAAGAAGTCGGCAGCAGCCTGGTTTCATCGATCGTCGGGGCTTCCGTGCATTCATTTTCTGGGGCACGGTTTATTCTGACAGCGTTCATTTTGTAGTTACTGGGGCACGGTTTATTCTGAACGAATAGCGTTTACTGTTTATGGCTCAATGATCTTTTTATTTGGTCCACAAGCCATTCTAAATGTGCACACATCTTGTAACTGTCAAAAATTTGGTAGTTTGACAAATTGTTTTTTTGGTAGTTCTTTAATTTTTTTTTTCTCCAAAATTTTAAAAAATAGCACGGTTAAAATTAAAATATGGTATGGGTGGTTGGTGTTTCATTTGTCTTAGGTGTATTTTAAATATGACATTCATTTAAAATCCTATAACACCTTTATTGCTCTTTTTTGTAAGCATTGATTTTTTATAAACACAGAACCACCTTCATTACAGAGGATGATTTTGTCTTCCTCTCCAAGCACACCATAAACACTGAGAATCCCAGTGGGATGGTGGATTGCAAGCAACCCAAATCTTCCCACTCCTTTCGTTGGATGATCTCTCCAGGCACTCGACACAACCTCCACATGGTCTCTGTAAGTGAATCCTCCCAAATCTAACAACAAATTGGGTGAGATAAGATCTAATTAGAAAAATTCTTAGGAGATTTCACATGCATGGTTTCGAATCTATGTTGCAAGAAGCACAGTAACAAAGTGATCATCTATCCTGCTGCTCTAGGCTCACAAAATGGAGATGAGCATAGCGCAAGTAGCGGCTTCATAGAATGGACTGACTCAAAGAACTGACTTGCAGGGTCCCAAAAACAAACTATAATAGTATAAACATAGCTAAATTGAATCAATCAAATGATGGATCACTTAATAGTTATTCCCCAACAACCAACATTTTTGAACTCTCGCCATAAATTACAAAAGTTGTAGTACATTAAGTTGTATAAAACAACTTGTAATTCCAGTTAGTTTGTCTACATGTACAAATCCCTTAGAACTCTAATTAAACAATAATTTGGTGAGTGGAATCATTCCACCAGAGCTGAGTTCCTTGCATAACTTGAAAAAACTCATCATCTCCAACAATAGTTTGAGTGGTATTATACCTCGAGACTTGGTAGATTGTACTGCACTTAAAACCTTAGATCTTGAGCAGAATTTTTTAACTGGCACTATCCCCAAGTCCATGAGTAACGACACAAAATTACGTTTATTATCTCTATCCATGAACACGCTTGAAGGTCCAATTCCGTCTGAAATATTAACATTGACCATATTACAATATCTATATCTGGGTTCCAACAAACTCAACGGTAGCTTCTCCATGGAGATTGGCAAATTATGGAGACTAAGGGTATTATCTTTCATAACAATAGTCTTGTACAGGTAGCATTTCCATGGCCCTGGCGAACTGTTCGTCTTTGTAGAGGCTGAAGTTGTCTTCCAATTCCTTGTATGGCACCATTCCAGCAGAATTTTGTTCACTTAGCCAAATACAGGACCTGCGGTTCACTAATAATAGCCTTGGAGGATCAATTTATTCGCTCATGTATTGCACCCATGGACCTTGCCATACATGTTTTGTAAAGATTTAAAACTTATGAACCCATGTTCTTTGCAATAAATATCTTGTAAAATGCAAATATTTGCCAACTGTGATTAATTTCTCAACTTATATAGTTTTCACTGATTGTGGAATCACTCTACAAGAAAAATGTCTAAGAATGAGGGTTTTAGATGTGAGAATGTTTCATAAGGGCTATGTGGTGAGTTACTATGGTTTGCTTCTAAGTGAATTTTCATGACATTGGTGGGCAATACTTTTTCAGGGCTTCCAAAACATGCAATCTTTGTGTGCTTGTTTGCCTTTATGTTGGATATAAAGGATAGAGATAACAAGATTCACAGTTACCAAAAAGTATTGAGATCATTTGGGTTGCATATAAGTTATATTTTAAATAAGAATCTCTAACAACAAATGGTATTTTTATGTTCAACTACTAGGGATTCCATGATAAAATTTTGGACACTTCTGATTAGACATATTGATGTGGTGAGTTGTGTGATGAGTCACACCTCGAAACCTTAGGTGTAGATAGATAAGAGTCAATTTTAATCTCCTTTTGATCTCAAAAGTTTGTACTCAATTTTACCTTTGATGAACCACATTGCTATTTCATAATAAGTCCATGTCTTGAGTTTGAGGATAATACTTGTTTTAAAATTTAGTGGGTGATTAAAGAAAACTATCTAATGCCATACTTGTGGATGAGATATGCACTATCTTCAACTTTAGCATAAGGGTAGTTCATCTTGTGCCTGGATGCCATTGTGAGCATCAGGAAATAAAATCAATTGCACAAATCTTAAGGAACATACTTTATAGAAGCCTACATGTAACTATATATTTCATCATTACATAATTTTCAAACAACACAAGGTTACATACCACATGAAGTGTTCATTACAACATACATAGTTGTAAATAAGTTTAAGACCTACTCCATTTGAATGCTTCATACATTCCCACTAATAAAGGAAGATAATGACAAGTTTAGTTGAATGTATCTATAAGTCATTTTCTTCCAACTACTGCTATAAAAACTAGATTATTTTTTATTAAATTTTCTAGATAAAAGCCACATGAATGACAATATAAACAATAATGCAATTTTTATATGGAAAACATATTGTCAAAAAAGTCAAAACTATGCATCATGGAAACCTGACATTTTTAATCAAATTCTTATCAAGTTGCTTTATACATGTTATTACACTCTTCACACAAAGTGAATGTGAAAGTTTACACACACAAAGTGAATGCTAAAGTTGAAACACAATCTTCACACAAAGTTAGTTCAATCATTCCACACATAGTTTGTTAAAAAATGTACACTTCATACATATATAAGGTAAACACTAAAGTTCAAGCAGGTTGTGAATGCCAAAGTTAGTACACTCTTTACACAGTGACTGTGAAAGTTCACACACACACACACACACACACAGAGAGAGAGAACAAGAAAATCAAATCTAAGTGAAAGGTAAAATTCAAACACACTTCATACAAAGTGAATGCCAAATTTATTTCAAACACTCACACACACAAAAAGTGAATGCTAAAGTTCAAGCACACACTTCACACACACGTGCACACACACAAAAGTTCAAAATACCAATTTTCAATTTAGACTAAGTGAATATGAAAGTTCAAACTTACCTCAACACACAAAAAAGAAACAGATTTCATAAGTGAATGACAAAGGTAGTTCACTCACATTTCATACAAAAAAAAATAAATTCACAATTAACTCAAACAAATTAAGGAAATGTCAAAGTTCAAATGTATGCTTCACATAAGCAAAGTGGATGTCAATACACAAACAATAAGTGGCTCAAATCCAAGTGAATGTCAAAGTTATCTCACTCACACACACATTTTAAGTGAATATAAAGTTTATTTCATACACATTTCATACACATAAAGTGAATGTCAAAAGTTCACTCAAATAATAAAGGGATGTCAAAGTTCAAATGCATACTTCACACAAACAATAAATGGATGCAAAGTGTACACACTAAACAAAGTGAACTCCAAAGTTCAAATAAATAAGTGGATGCCAAAGTTCAAACACACATAGAAAGTGAATGCCAAAAGTTCAAATAGTAAGTGCACACAAAGTAATGTTTAACATTCAAACACACTTCAAACAAACAAAATTCAAAGACACTTCAAACAAACAATGGATGGATGTCAAAATTTAAACACACACACAAAGTAAATGTCAAAGCACAAACATACACTTCACACAAACAATAAATGCAAACAAAGTGAATTTATGTCAAATACACAAACTCTTAGGTTTGTGGTACATTGACAGTTGCATTGGTTTGATGTTGCATCATGATAGTTATTTTTGATTTATGTGATAATGAGCTTGGACATTTGGTTGCCATCTTGGTCATACTAAACTTAGACATTTGGTTGTTATTATGGTTATCATTCTTTGCATGTCAGAGTGGCAGAGTTGATTTTTTGAGATCCTATTCTATCTTCCTACAGATTGAGTTGTATTGGTAAAATTGATACTCTCTTTGATGACATTATAACAGTTGGCACATGATGATATTATGCTAGTTGACACATGCTATCATATTCTCAAAATGACTGTTGGCTCTCATGATCTCTTGATGGGTTCTTGGCATATAACAATTGGCTCTCCTGATCTCTTGATGTTGGATACTCTCATGGTGGTATACAGTCGGCATATGATATTCATACGATATCATGCTGATGATGACAAAACAGTTAGTATGGTATGCACTTGCACTGAACAGTTGTATGATATCATGTCACATTTGATGATGACAGGACAGTTGGTATGGTATGCACTTGCACTTCAGTTGTATGACATCATGTCACATTTTCATACTATACTTTTTATGCTAATGATCCTTGACACAGTTGGCATGAGCAGTTTGATACATTAAGGCTATTGTGATAATGCTAGACAATGAAATTTGATGCTAAGCCTATGTGGCTAAGTGATATTACATGCATAAAGGGTCATAAGGGCTTCATAATGTCATTTGTTTATCTCAAAAGGTTGTTCATTTGATGTATTGGGTTAAGGTGACTAAAGGTCACTCAAGACACACCATGATCATTTAAAATGTTTTGTGGCATATCAATTTAAATTCTAAACTTTATTATAGAAGGTCACATTCGAGCCACATAATGGTTTTAACCTAATCAACAGGTTTTGGTTTTAATAGCAGGTAACAAGGTTCATTTTTCACTATGTTTTCACCGGGCCACTTAGGGCACACCAGGATCTCAAGTTACAATGTTATCATCAGCCAAAAAACTTTGACTATGAATCATTTTGCAAAGTGCAAACTTTGGTTATGCACTTCTCTGAGCTAGGGTTTGACTCTGTGATGTGAAATTGTGAAAGATTAAGGTAAAATCCATGGATTATTTTGTGTGTTGACTACTTCGTGAAGTAACAAAGCTGAATGTGGACTAAGAAAGTGAGACCATTGCAGTTTGGTTCCCCAACATGACTTTCAGGTGTTGCCGTTTCTTTTGAAATTTCTATTCTACCTTCAGTTTTACTCGTGCAAATTCCATTAAGGTTTTTAATTTTTTTGCATTTATTTAACAAAACAAAAGGGTTTTCATTTCTGGTAGCAACAATTTGAAGGTAGTTTGATGGTCAAGTGGTTAAATTGTGATTACTTTACTTTCACTCTTGTTTGAGGTTTAAGACAGTTCAAAGATCTTAACTGTTATTTCAGTTATGCTTATGATGGCAAATTTGTTTGACTGTGATTAAGACTATGTTTAAAGGTTAACATTGCATACTTGTTTATTTTTTAGTTAAGAAACAGTGAGGGTTTGACAATTTCTTAACTTTGGTTAAAGGGTTTAAGGATTATTGTTACCCATGGTTAGGATTTGACAGTTTATCCTAGAGTTTCTCATGACCATGAAGACAATTTATTGGTAATATGTTTTGGCATGTACAGTTTAACAAAGCTTTCTTTGAATATCATATTTGATTAAAGATTTATGTTGTAATACTTCAACTGTAGTTAAATATATCCTATTTTAAAGGCATTATATTAAGCCCACATGGGTCTATCCAACCACACATCTATGATAGTTACCTGTGCAGTTACAAATTGTTTGAGATAGTTGAAAAAGGACAGTTATCTTCTCAAAATATTTAATGAGAGAAAGAAAGACTTTGTATTATATAAAATGGCATATTGCAAACACTTGAGATGAGGTTGATGATATGTGTTTATTGTACCATCATTGAAGTTATGTCAGAGTGTTGTATTGTTACTTGAATCTCAAATAATGAGATATTCAAGACTTGGATTGTAGTGGAATAGAGTAACCCTCTATATTGTTTCATATTATTCATTGTATTTATTGAAATATACCAGTGAGGTACAAATAGCTAGTGATGTAGTGAAATGTATAAGCCAGTGAGGCATTGATGCTAGTTAGTGAGACACTTTTCTGTAGCCAGTGAGGCAAAATTTTGGAATAAGCTAGTGAGGCATTTCGAGTGGTTTTTATTCCTCGTGAGGGTTTTCCACCCAGGACAATATTTGTGTTATGGGTTGTTATTATCACTGATGTGTTTGATCCTCGTGTTCATTTGCTTATCATATGTCATTTAGTTTTAAAGTTATCCTAAGATGTTTTGGTCTACATGAACACATATATCATTATCTAAAATGATGTTCTCTACTCATCCTCATTATGGTTAATCAAACTTTACAAGTTAATCTCTATATGTTTGTGTGTCTAATATGTGAACACCTTTACTCTTAAGTCTGATGTTCACGAGTCAATGTGTATCATAGATTATTTCATAATATTGTGCTGATGCATTCTTGACATTGATCTGTCAGTTTTAGTTGTCATGATATCTCTCTTAACTTAACCAAAGCTATCATGATGTTCATAGTTAACATGATGCCTCATCTCTATTCAATAGAAATTGGCTTTGTTTAAAAGTTCTGAAAGATTATTTCAAGGTCTGAAGATCTTGTTAAAATTAGTATACCACTGATTCAACCCCCTCTCAGTGGTATTGTACTCCAACAAATTCAATTTTAAATAGACAAATTGAAACACATATTAGTCAATGCAAAATTTCAAACCCATGCTTTACACAAAAAATAATTATATCAAATTAGAGTGACAAAGTGAAACAAATATAAGTCAATGTCAAAGTTCAAACCCATAATTCACACAAACAATAAGTATATCAAACTAAAGTGAATGCCAAAGTTGCACTCCCCACAAACAATAAATAGATTCCAAAGTGAAACATGCTAAATAAATGTGTTTAAAATATAACTTACTAATAGTATAACACTAATTATGACAATGTTAATAGATTGCATTGTGGTTGAATGGGAGGCCATAGTTCTCTAATAGTTTCTTTATGATTTGGTTCTATAATGGTTCACTCATGATTTAGTTCATGTTGTTATTCATTTAATATCATTCCATTATTTTTATTTGCCAAAAAATAATTGAATTTGTTATAGTAATAATAGTCGTGTCCACCAACTACAATTATAAATATAAACTATATAGTGATAGGCCTATAAATATGTGTGCCTATCGGCCATTTGATAGCACCTTTGGTGCTTTTACTAGTTTTAATCCTATTTTGTATAAGGATTCTTCTCGTATAACTTAATTTAAAAAAAAATGAATACTGTCATTATTACCTTTCAAAATATTAAAAAGATAATAGTACAATATTCAATAAAAAGATAGGTGGTAGAGAGATGTACACTCACAAGGTCTATGTGGGACATAGTCAGAAAACAAAGATGACATATATCAAAGGGTTAAACCCACAAAGAAAAAGTACTAAGTAGCTAAAGGAGCACTAGTAGGAGCATCCACCTGAGTTATGATTTTTCCCCCATTCCTTCTTCCCCTTCTGGTAGCAATACTCCATTCTTATAAATTCTACTTATTCTCAATATATCCATCATCATCTTAATATCACTCTTATAAATTCTAGAATCCTCTCTGTTTTCCGAAATGTTCTTTATCAGACTTATTTCCCCTATCTCTCATGGTTTTACACCAAAGTCGTTATTATTATTGGTCCATACTTCTTTGAAAACAATTCATTCAAAAGAAGATGGGGTCATAGGAGAGTTATCCTTTACCTTGTCTTTTTCCAAATCAGTTTGGGGAACTTCACCCTCCTTCTTCATTTCCTCCTCCCTCTTCTCCTCTTGAACCAATTTATCATCTCTCCACTCTTTACACTCCATTGCAAGATGACCAACTTCTTAGGATCTAAAACATCTGATGGGAAGACACTCATAATCCAATTCTTGGATCCACTCTTCTAAAATTGAGGATAATTTTATAGAGTGTTTGATAGGTTTGCTGAGGTTGATCTTAACACAAATTCTAGCATATGTAGCCAATTGATTGCCCCCTATCATGGTTGAGTAGAAAATATATTCTCCAATTGTGTCCCCAATCATTGTGAAGATTTCTTCTAACCATAATTCCTAGGGGGTTGTATATTCTTATCCAAAGGGGAGCATACTAAATCAACTCCGAGTGAGGATCAAAACCTGGTGTCCAAGAGTGAATATAAAGACCTGCATTCCCCATGAACCATAGCCCTCCTTTGAGCATTTAATTCCTATCATATTCTGATTGGAAGGCAATCTATAGAAACCCTAGCACCAAGAAGCTAACTTTTGATTTAGGGAGATGCCATTTTTGGTTATCCAATCCTTAATACTATCCATCGACAACCAAATTCCAATGAATTTTGCTATCACAACATTCTTTTTCAACTTTTGTAGCTTCAAATTCAGAAACTCATTCGAAATGTAAATACTTGGCACCTATTTGTCAACTTCTATATTAACATTGCCAACAACAAATCTTTTGCCCTTTTCCTTTGATTTGAATATTTGTTTTGCATATTTTTGAATATGCTTCCTTCATCACCGTCCCTATCCTTTACTTTGTTGTCCTTCTCACTCGCTCCTAGAGGGGAAGATCTTAGCTTTTCTCTTTGCTCCTTGCCATTTTATTTATGCTTCTCCTTCTCCTTCTCTTCATCCCATTTTACACAAAATGCACCTTTTTTCCAAATTCTCTCATTTCGCCAAACCTCCCATGAAAGCATATATACTTGTTCACTTTGTCCATCAGACTATTTTTTTAGCTCCATGAGCTCATGAGAGATATTTTCTATCCTTCATCCATCTTAGTAGGTTTGACTAACCCAATGGGGTGGGTTAGTAGTGAGATAAAATTACACATTTGATTACTTTGGACAACTTGAAAGGATGCACTTTTTAGAGGAAACAGAGATAGCATAGGCATGGGAGGTAACTTTATAATAGTTATTAAATTTTTCTCATCCCTAATAGCTAAATCATATGATTGAGGAAGTGTTTGGGCTCCTAAAATTTGAAACATAACTAAAATTTTAGAATCTAAATCTTTTAGAAAATACAAAAAAGAAAAACCTAGAGGTGGCTAATTACTGACTAGGAATCTCTTCCATGGTTTATCAAACCATGAGTTGAAGTCATGCATGCATGCTATAAGGGACCTTTTTATTACCATGGAATGGTAAAGAAGAGAGCTCATATACACATCCTCCTAGAACTAGCTGAACCAAGTTGATTCCAAATTATAACTAAACCAAGTTGTAGAGTCTTGAACCATTCATGTGCTTTTCTCTTGAGAGACAAAAAGAGGTATTTAGAGAGCCATATTTTTAACAATGATATATTGTGAATGTTGCACAAATTTACATAATCTTGAGTGTGATCTAAGGAAGAAATTAAGCCATCCCCATAGAATTTAGGTAGTGCCTTCAATGTTACTTTAGGAATTTGACACCATTGTTGTTGTTGCAATGAACCACTTGAATCCCATGCTACAAATATCAAATTTCTTGCTGGTATATTGGGAAGCATGTAGATATAAGACTACAAGGTTGAAGATGTGAAATCCTTCGACCAATAAAATCAGTAATAGAGTTGATAGGTGGAGGATTCATGCTCATGCAAGCTGATATTTTTATGATTTACCAACAAAATCACAAGATGTAGACTGAGGTTTTCTTACTCAAGTCCCATTGGGCATGCTAGAACTATTGATCATCAAATCTACCCCTGTGTGTAAACCTGCACCAACACATGGGAAGTTTACAAATATGGGACATGGTTTACAAAATGACCTCCAAGATTTTAGAAGTTGGCTCTTCATGATATTTTCAATGAATTCACCTCACACTTTATAGGTGACAATGAGAGAAGGAAAACTAAAAATGAAAACCTACTTTATTAAGGTGATACACCAATTAAAGATTTTATGTCTGTATGAGACCAATTCCATAGAATTTAACATTTGTCTGAATAACAAACATAACTACAATAGAGAAGGGATGAGATTTGCATGGTCACCAATCTACATAAGGTTAGATAAATCCTAAAAATATAAATCAAGATTGGAACAAAAGATAGAAAGATGGAGGAAAATTAAAAAATAAAATCACAACTAGGCACAAAAAATAGAACATTTTGTTCATTATAGAGATATTGTGAATACTAGATACAAAAGACAAATTTGCATATTTACAAAGTTACTATTGATTAATACAATGATACAAAGCATTTTTTCCAAAACACCCGAATGTCAAAATGATAGAGTTTTGCTAATAAATCCTCTCTCCTTTTCTAAATCAATCATTTACATATTTATAGGGAAATGAAGTAGAAGAAAAGATATGAAGAAAAGCCAGAAAATTTGAGAGAAGAAGCCAAAAGAATAAATCCCACATAAAAAATAGTCTCCATCATTTGTTCACAACTCTGGATGATCAACACTTGTCCTCTTACTTTAGTTTTCTCATTTTAATTCCCCTCATTTTTCCTTCCCTACATATGTAAAAATATCCATTTTCCTTGTATGAGGTTGCAACCATAGTTCCACGGGGATACGTCCCACCTAAATATCAATGTTTCCAGGATAGGGACACCCCCTAGCCACACCTCCACCGCTACCTCGAACCGTCACAGTCCTCGGGACGTTTCCCTCTAAGAGGGGACATCTCTAGTGTGTCCCTTTAAAAAGGGGACATTTGGGAGACTCTGGGACATCCCCGAGACATCCAGGGGATGCCCAGACATCCTTTGACCCCCTAGGAAATGAATAGGAATCCCCTGCATTGGTAGATGCCAAAAAGTGTTATTTTTCAAATTCCAAAGAGATTTCTGTTAATGAGCCCTCTACCCTAACCCTAATTCCTAATGTGCCCCACCCCCACCCCCACCCCCAAGACCTCCCAAAATCTAATAAAAATCCCTATCCCTCTCATTCCAAATCACAAAAAAACTTCTTTGAGTGAAGTAGAGAGATGAAAGTAGAGGCATCAAGCTAAGAGGGAAAAGTTTGTAAGAGTGAGAGAGCATTAGGAGATGGAAAGTGAGATCAAGAAGAGGATATAGTTCAGCTAAGAAGATTCAAGACCTTAAAGTTCATCATTTGAGCCACAAGGTAGGCCCTATCACTATGCATTTGATTCTTTGAATTTCTCATTTTCATTTGTATAATTAATAATTATATTGTTCATTGATTCATGATTCATTTCTAGAATCTAAATTGAAATTTTTTATAATTATTTGTGATTCATTCAAATGCTTAAATTTTTAAATCTTCATTCAAATGAAAATCAAGTGCTTAAATTTCAAATTTATTTTTCTTTCTAGGTTGTAGCTTTGTAAGTTTTTTTTCAATATTAAAATTAGAATGTAGAAGTAAAATTAGGATTTCATCTTGTGTATCCTTTTCTTTTGTGCTTCGTGCGACCTGAAGTAAGAAAAACAAAGTGAAATCCTTGTTTGACCAAGTATTTACAATTGTCAATTTATGACATCAACATTTAGGTTTTTAAATTTTTAATTACTACATAAATATTTGATTAAATTATAAAATCAATCATTAAATTTGAAAGCCAAATTAGGATCTTAACTTTTGTGTATCCTCTACTTCTGCACTTTGTGCGATTTGAAGTAAGAAAAAAAAGTGAAATTCTTGTTTGACAAAGGTTAAGAACAAGGATTACTATTTGTGTATCCTCTGCTTCTGTGCTTCGTGTGACCTGAAGTAAGAAAAACAAAAACAAAATCCTTATGTAATAATCCCTTGCATTATGCATGGTTTGAATTTTAATTTTTAAATTATAAACTTACCAAAAAAATTATCATTTCTTGTAGTGTCATTATGAGTTCTCATAGCATGAGTGAAGATGAGGGTCAACCTCAAGAGGAAGAGGTTGAAACTGAAACTGAAAATGAATTTGATTATGCACTTGGTGATCCTAGTTCAGAAGCAAGGAGGGGTGCTCGTGAAAATCAAACTAGTTCTGTTGGGAATCCAAATTATAGTTTCCCTTCACAAATCCTACAACAATATGCTAAGGGTCTCTTTGATTTGAAGCAACCTTTAAAACTATTTGCAAGCAAGGTACCAGGAAATCCTGGGACATCTGGGGGCACAAGGAAATGGAAGTGCAACATATGTGACCTTGAATGGTTTGACAACATGACTAGAACAAATTCTCACCTCCTTCTTACCAGAGGCAAAGGTGTAGATGTATGTGATAAGGTGGAAAAAAAATTGAAATTTAGGGCTGAAATATGTAAATTATGGGGTTCTAATGAAGAAGATCCACCTACATCTATTACTTTGCCACCAAGGGGGAGGGGTCATCAGAGACAAAGTTCTACTTCTACTAGTTTGGAGAGGTCAATGAATCCATCTAGTTCAAGGGCAATAGAGCCTAAGGGGAAACACAAGGTGAGTAGTGATGCTTCAAATCCACTAGCAGAATTATTCAATGTGCAAGCAAAGGATGAGGCAGATGATGCCATTGGCAAATTCTTCTTTTCCAGTGGCATTCCATTCCATGTGGCTCACTCTCCATATTATAAGGAAGCTATGGCAAAGGTAATAAGGGCGTGACCATCATATGTGCCACTAGGGGAGACTAAATTGAGGACAACAATCTTGGATAAGAACTATTCCAAGTTTAATATTTTAATGGAGAAAATTAAGGATACTTGGGGCACAAGTGGATGTAGCATCGTCATGGATGGGTGGATAGACATTAGGCATCGTCCACTCATCAATATCATGGTTACAAGTATAGTTGGCCCCCTTATTTCCTTAGGGCTATTGATTGTTCAGGGCATTCCAGATCCTCAAAGATGCTATAGAGGAGGTTGGGCCACAAAATGTGGTGCAAGTAGTGACAGATGCAACCCATGTGTGCAAAGCTAGATGGAAGTTAATTGAGGCAGCCTTTAGACATATTTGGTGGACTCATTATTGTGTGCATGCCATGAATAATGCACTCAAGGACATGGGAAAAATCAGCTGGATCAAAGGACTTGTTAGTGATGCTAGATATGTGCAGATGTTTATTTGCAACCTCCACACTGCACATGCACCCTTTAGGACCTTCTCCAAGAAGAAATTCTTGAAACCAATAGAGACTAGGTATGCATCATACTTTATTCTTTTGGAGAGGATGCTTGAGTTGCAAGAGGCATTGCAACTAATAGTTATGACAACAGAATGGAATTGGTGGCCTAAGTCAAAGACATAGAAGGGATAGAGGGTGAAGGAGGTGGTGAAGAGTGATGTTTTTTTGAGCTGATGCCAAATATATTGTCTCCATCATTACTCCAATCTTCAGAGTGATTAGATCTAGGGATGCTAATGCACCTAACCTTGGAGAGACACGTATGAGTGCATTGATACTATGCTTGATCAAGTGAAGGTTGTTGTATGACAGAAAGACCCCACATTGCAATTCTACACTGAACATATTCAACTAACCATTCATCATTGATGGGAGAAGCTCAACACTCCCTTGCACATGGAAACCTATGCATTGAACCCAAAGTGGTATGTGAGAATGCCTGGTAGAGTTACACCTATACAAGATGTTGAGGTGAAGGGAGGGTTCATGAAGGCTATTCAGAAAATGTATGATCCTATAGAGGCGAGCATCATTCGTATTGAGTGGACAAAATTTGCCACTCTTAGGGGATATCCACAGGAGGCCGAAATAGATAGGGTTACATTGACACATAATGAGCCTATTTTGTGGTGAACTTTGCATGGGCCTACTTCTATGAATACCGATCTATCCATTTAATTGTTATCCTAGGTTTCTAGTTCTTCTACTACTGAGAGGAACTGGTCTACTTATAGCTTCATCCACTCCATTAAGAGGAACAGGCTTACCTCTAGGAGGGCAGAGAAGTTTGTGGCTGTACATAGTGCCTTGCATCTCATTGATCGCAACACACTTATGTACAAGGAGAGTCTAGTAGCCAGATGGGATGTAGAGCTAGAGGAGCCAGCACCGATTGATGATGGTGCTACATAGACAGGGCTTGTTGGTATTGGTTTGGAGGAAATTGAGCATGTGGAGTCTAGCAGTTCTAGTGATGAGGAGTTTAGCAAGAACTTTAGGGATGATTAGCCATTAACTCATTAATATTTACTTTTAGTATTTAGTATTTTGTTTTTGAACATTGTTGATACTTGATTGTAATCATGAATCATCATTATAAAACTTTGAAAACTCTAAATTCGATATTTTGATTTTCAATTTCAATGTTCAATGTTCATTGGTTCAATGGTTCAAACAATAAAACTTGAAACTTCATTGTTAAAAACTTAAATTTAAATTTTTGATGTTTAATGCAATATACTTATTCTTTATACATCTTTTTATAACTAATTTTTCAAGTACTATATGTATTTGCACCACTCCCCTGCCGCCCCCCTCGCCGCTGTCCCCCTACCATCCCCAAACTTAGACCCCTTGTCCCTCTATCCTCAAAACCCATCCTTGCATCCCCTGATCCCCCCGCCAGGAAACTCCATGGAACTATTGTTGCAACATTGTCTGCTTGTTATTCTTTCCCATGAATTGCTCAAAAAATATCTTAGATGAAAAAATCTTAGCTTTACATTTTGTGAGATGTAATTAGGGCAAAGATATTATAAGATGTTAAACTCTTATAAAGCTTTTGCATCATTTATAGCTTCATATTTGATCATATGAGTATTTACTATGCTTTTAGTTAGGGCAAAGATATTAGAAGATGGTAAACTTTTATAAACCTTTTGCATCATTTACAGCTTCATCTTTGATCCTATGAATATTTAGGATGTTTTAGGGTTCCTTTATCTAATAAAAGTAGTGAGCTTTTATTTTACATAAGAGAGGCCCCTACATAATGCCTATAAAATATTAGGCATAACTTAAAGATAAGTAGGTCCACTCTTGTCCTTCTTAATTCATTGTCAGCTTCACATTTTTTTGAAAAAGCACCAGTAATTAGATATGTTCTTTGATCAAACAATTCTAAAGGTGTTTGTGATATGCAGTTGATCCCACGTTCCACATCAAGACTTTCCCGCTCCAATGGTGCAATGATAAATTTTTCCTTTGGAACTAAAATAATCGCTGCTAGCTACATTGGATTATTTTCTCATCAAGTGCTTTTGAATGAGAGGTTTTATTGGTCTACTTTTAAATATCATTCACTTCAAAAAAAAATTAAGGTTAATACTATGTTTTATTGTGAATGAGGTGTAAATTTACTACTAAGTGTTTGACCATGAATGATATTTAAGTAGAGTGGCTGCATTGAAAGTTGAAGATTCTGTTCATCGTTGAGTTTGATCTTGATATGAAGCATCATTTCTTAAATGATTTCCTTCTTTATGTGCTATCCTTTTTGACATGTGATGTGCCACTCTACTTAATTATCATCTACTTTAATAGTGAAACATTCAATAACAATTCTACGTGATTTAACAGATTCTTTTATCAGAACATGATTTCTTACTTTAGCTATTGCACCATGGTCATGATCGTTGCGCTTGTTTCTTCCACAGCTCTTCATTCATTTTTCCTTCTTTATCTTGAGTTTCCTGCCACCTTCCTTTTTATATATAATTCTATTGCACCCATTCTTTATGCTTGTACAACGGCTATGCAACCCTTCTATGGCTGGATGCCAAGTTGACCGCTGTGCCATCTTTTGCAATATCTAGTTTCATATATTGCTTGGCGAGTATTTATATAATTGTGTGTGAATACCTGAACTGTATTTAAATCATTTTATTGCCATATACAAGTGGTGTGCCTGCTCAGTGATGAGAACATTAGTATTGTCGATGTTCCCTTTGTGTTCCCCCTTAACTACATCAAAGTGGTAGAGGATGAACTTAGCAGTACTTTGTCTACAAGTAATATTTATGACATGGATTCTGATAACGGATAGTGGTTTTTCCATTTTCTATTTAGATGGTAGTTGTGGGTTTGATAAAGTCTCTGAAGATACTTTTGAGAGAGTTATAGGCTCTTTGGAGAAGGCTTCTTTCTTTTAACCTGAGTCTTTGACTATAGATAATACAATTTAAAACCTATTCCGGCCAGCTGATCTTAAATGTCATCCACTTCAATATTTAATGGTAAATTCTGGCCAATGAAAAGTTTTCCTATATTTAACACTTTTTGTTGTGAATGAAATAGAAAAATGCTATTGGCTGTTTGACCGGTTCAACTCTGAAAGTGGATGACATTTACATAGAGCGATTCCGACCTGGTCCCTGTTGAGGTGTTGGCATGAAGGAATTGGTTCCACAATTGAGATGAAAGGTAAAGAAAGTCTACAGGGTCCCAGAGGCTACCACAGAAGGGAATTCAATAGAGACTTCAAAGATGGAATTGCACATATGGATCTTTGGAATGTTGTAGTTAAATGATTAGCATGTCCTCATATAAATCAAAATGAAAATTTGGAAATGGAGTGCAAGAAATGTAAAATAGGTATCATAACTAGTCCTTCATTATGATTACAAGGAAGGGGTATCAAAGTAGGTCACTTTCGTCGTGCTTAAGTTTGCTAACATGTCATGGTGTACAACGGTTTTCTAATAAGCTCCAAGATGCAGGGATGGAGAGTAAGTTGAAGCATTATTATGGCTCAAAAGAGTCAGATCTAAGAGCTAGATCCATTTCAGAGAGAGCTAGAGCAAGTGTCAAAACCAAGCCACTGAGGAGGTGTGTTGAAGCTTAGGTGTTTTTTTGGGCCATGCAGTTTTGAGTTGTCTATGTAGGGGTCAAATTCATTCTAAGGAAGGTTGCCTACTACGTTAAAGGGGATAATTATACCAACCCTTTCTTACTTCATTCTGGAGAAGATGGAGGTCCGTGTTAACTAATCCAATTGATATTATGGTTCCTTCTAGAAATATGAGGGATAAAAAATGGATCTCTCATTCCTAAAATGATTATGAAATGATTATAGTCCATCAGAGAGTTTCTATAAGTAATCTAGAATTTAATTCCTTTCGAGAGTGGTTCCACAAGTGTAATAAACTTGATACTAGCTATTTAGCAAGGATCATGAATGCAATGAAGGCATTAACACATATGTAATCAGCCTTGGAGATAGATTGCTCTCAATTTTCTTTTGGTTTAATAAGATTTTAGGAATCAAAAGCTCAATAGTTAGGAAGGTGTGATATAAAAAGTGGATAAGTTTAGGTTGACAAGAGGGGTCAAATTGCAAGTCATCTACAATAAGTTTCTAGGACATCTATAATAATACTACAAGTTCATGTGTAGTGGTATTGCAAATGCTTTATGGTGTTGCAAATTCACCTATAGTAAGAGTCACAAGTGTTTCAATCTACTACAAGTTTACCTATAATAACATTGCAAGTAATATGTTTCACTCCAATAGTCTTGACTATTTCTAGTGTTGTCTTTACCCTAGTTATATGATAGAATACACTCAACAATTTAAATTGGTTTATTTGGGGTGATAATATTACTTGTAGTAATGTTGCGTGTGTAGTCAAATGGTTAGGGCATGTAATCAAGCAAGTTTTGGTAGTGTCTAGTAGTTACACAGGATGAAATTGCCAATGGGTGTTTATTGGTCGTAGTAGGGAATGAGGTGGTAGAAGAATTTATAGGGTCATCTTTAGGGGTAGTGACCATTTACCCTATATTTAGAGGGGAATGTTTTCTAACTTCATTGGTAGTGCATTGTCTTCTTTGGCATGGTTGTTCATTCACCCTAGAATTGACCATTTTCTCTCTTTAGAATGGCATCTATTTTGTTTCCTTGCCAATGTGTTTTCCTATGATTTGCACAATCATTCCTCATCTTTGGCACATTTGTTCTCCTTCTTTGGAAGGCATGTGTTTCATCTTGATAGATGGTCATTTTCCTATTCCTAGTGGTATCATTTCCATGTGTTGATCACGACCCTAGCTAGGGCAATGATGGTTTGAGGGTCACACCTATTTTTCCATGGCTAGATAAATGGTTCTTTGAGTAACAACTACTATCCTTCATGGGTAATGTTAATTTACCTATTATACTTAGTGACCATCAATGTTTGGGTCGCATGAACCTAAAGGAATAGAGGCAAAAGGTGAAGTGCTGAGGAAGAAAAGCATCCCTATTTTATAGTGTGGGAGGCCATATTTTTTTGGTTAGATTGACAATGTTAGTTCAAGCCAATGAGTCTAGCTAGCAAAGATTACTAAAGCATTCTATTATACATTTTTTTTAATTATCTATTAAACAATTTAGAAAGATAGTTAATATTACTATAACTAATTCATTTTTTTCTAAATCATTCATCAATATTAATTATAAGTAATATTAGTAAAATTTAGTTACCTAATCTAATATATTTTCTTATTATATTTTATAATTTCATCTACATGTATTATTATTACATTTTAACTAACTATAACATATAACTTTATTTAATAAATTCTATTATAGAGAAGAACTACAACTCACATCATTTTTTATATAATTTAATATTACAATTTTATTTTATATTTTTATACTCTTCATAAATTAAGGTTGTAATAAATCAAACAAATACAATAACTTTTATGCCCATATTTATAAAAATTAAAATCAAACAATAAGGTTTTAGGAAATAGCTACCTTTAATAGATTGTATTAATCACAAATGATAGTTATAAAATGATTTAAATGCTGATATTAATTTCTAAATGTGAGATTGCTATAATGGAAAAGGGTTACTAGCCAAGAAAGGATTTGGTTATGGTTATAGTTCTAATAACCTAGCACTTCATGCCTTACTCCATTTTAAATAACACTAGATAGCCCCTCAAATCAATCTATCCCTTCATTCGTGGGTACCATGCTTTCTAAATTAGAAGCTTCGATGAATTAATGGAAGATTAATGGATACCATGCTTTCTAAATTAGAATATTCATTGACTAGAACAACTACATTTATATCTCCACTACAACCAAAAGTGTATGCTATTAATTAATTCTCACAATCTATATATGAGGTCTAATCTAGAGGATAGAATCACGTGTAGTTGAATCTAGGATGAGAAAACTAGTGAGAAAAGGGCCAAGAAGGTTTTGAGAAAAGGTATGTATTACTTGTTAGAGTTTTGGGTTCAAGCTTGGGCTCAATTAACATGACAAAAGAGAAAACTTTTGTTCTAAAATTATGAATAAAAGAAATCCTACCGGAGTGGCTTAAAATGAATGGGGAAAGGGGTATTGATAGATGAACTTTTTTCTTATACAAGGGTGAAATTTCAAATTTGTCATCTAGAGTTGATTTTTAGCACACTTCACTTAAAGTATTTTTGATTAATATGCCATTTCTATCTAATAATGTGTTCTATCTAGATTTGTTTTTCCCAAAACATTTTATCTAGAGATGTTTTTTGGAGGTATATCTTGTTAGAGTGAATAATTTATCTATTCACTATAGCTTAAGTGTACTTAGGTTGATGAGGTTAGACAACATCTTGTCTAATTGAATGTGCAACCTTTTAGCTCCTAGGTTAGAGGTTACCTAGTTGTTTGGTAAACCTCATGTGCATACCTTTTGAGGTTGGAAGACTTTCCATCTCACCTCAAAAGACACTTTGTAGTCATCTAACACTTGTCACACAAGGTTGTTGGTTTGCACATTCCAAGTGATCCAAAGGTTGACACCTTATAGGACACTTGTCTACTTGTTTGTGTCACATCACGGGGCACTTGTCAATCCATGTCCAAGGTGGATTGCCTCTTTCATGCCTATATAATGAGGCATTCTCACATGTAAATTTGCAAGTGATCTATCACTATAAGTTTATGCTCAATTAGGTTCATCAATACCATCGATTTCTTATCTCATATTGTTGATTTCCATATTGTGAGAGCGTAGATCAAGTTGTAGAGTATCCCTCGCTATTCTAACATGGTATCAGAGCTATGTTGTAGACACACTCTCTGTTTTGAGGAAATTAGGAGGTGAGGTGAAAATCGGTGTGTCTTGGAGTGAAACGGATCTCACGAGCTTCAATGTAAAAAAAATTGATTGTTTTTGCCCCTAACCCAATTTTTTTCAAAAAAGCAAATTCTTTTTAGAAAAATCAAATTTTGAAGGAGTTTTTGCATTTTTGGGCCAATTTGGGCAATTTTTTTTTAGCAAAACAATTTTTTTTACAAAGGGAAAATTTGCCCTCTGCAAAATTGTCATTTTCGGTTCGATTTTGTCAAATCTTTGGTAGATCACGTGGCCTATTCGGCCTTTGCCAAGATTTTTTGGTCGATTTCATTGTATTGTGCAGGATTTTCGTTGTAGGCTCATTGATTGGGCAAAATCTGTCATTTTGAACGAATTTCCGAGTATTGTTTCTTTGGCCTCGTGGGGTAGGCTCTGCACCTTCAACATTGGTCTCTCTGTGATCAAATTTGGCCCTAGTTTTTGTCGTGGGCATTCGACGCTTCACTCTATATTTGTCCTTCCAGGTCGTGCACAGAACTCGGCCTCTCTGCAGGCCGTTTGACTTCTAAAGTCCACACCTATGGTCGATGATACAGACATTAAAAATTGTGTTTTGTGCACTGCTCATGCTCATCCATTGAAGAGGCACTCTACTTGTTCAAGCCCTTTCAACGGCCTCCACAGGACTTGTTTGAAGATGTCACGTTTGGGGTTTCATGTTGCAGATCGATTGTTTTGTTCTGTTAGTCGACGGTTCACTTGGTGGACTAGGCAACACCACCACTTGTTTCTCCACAACCCACACCATGATTGTTCTTCCATCCAAGGCAGTCTCCATTCACGTTTCAGCACCGAAGACATCTTCATTTGTTATTGGGTGCTGTTTCTACAAGGCCGATGCCCTTCCATAGTGGTTGATGCCTTTTTCACTACATGCTTCTCAAGTAGCTATTTACCATAGAGTGGTCGCCTTCCTTGGAGTGGTTGACAACGGTCTTCTTCTCACAGTCGGCCATATTTAATTTGTGGTCACATTTGATACTTGGTAGCGGTTTTACAGAACAAAATTACCACTCTACTTAAATACCATCCACTTCAATGGTCAAACAATCAATAGCCATTTTACAGATCATTCACACAAAAAGTGGTAAATATTTGTCCTATTTTTATTGGTCAAATTTGACCTTTGATTGTTGAAGTGGATGATATTTAAGAATAGCCCAAAATTATTGTTTTCAAGCTTCCACGGAGGTCACGCTCTACCACAGTCCCATTTGGACTCTACAACCGGTCTCTGTGTCTCTAAATCAGTCAACTTTTGGTGACAAATCAACCACCAGGCCCTCCACTTGGCTTTCATTCAACATTTTCTGCTAGGTTATCATTTAAAGTTCACTGTTCAATGTTTTGTACAACATCCAGCATCTCTTTTTCAATTAGCATTTGCGGTTTATGTGGAATTGCTTAAGGTTTCATTAATTATAACATTTTATGTTACAAAGTTTGTTGAGGTTTGCATTAAATTTGCTGTTAACGTTTTATGTCAAACATAACTGCCAACATTCTTTTTTACAAGTCTTGTAGCATTAACATTAAATATTACATATATTGTAACCATAATTGTAAACCTGCCAGCATTATATGCTATAGTCAGCATTTGTAATAACCCTTTGTATCTCCCTTATCAAAGACGGAGAGTGAGGTCCAGGTTGGTAGGACGCCAATTCCCCCTCACATATCAAACCATTGTATTGTACATTTCTTGCTGATTCCAACAAGTCTTTGGAAGGATAGATTTTTTCTCTCCACCTAGGCGTTTATTGCTTCTTCAAGTGCAATTTTTAACAATGTAGGCCATATTTATGAGAATTTGTTATTGTAATAACTTTTCGTCAATAGCTTGGAATTGAGCACCATATTTTTGTAAAAGTGCTTTTTTTCAATTTCCCACATATTGGTCATATCTATTTTGTAAAACGCACTAAGTTATAAAGTCCAAAATTTTGGGGGGTCACCTAATCAAGGGGAAAATCTCATAATTTTAGGGGGGTCAACACTAGCATTTGATTGAATGTATGTTGCTTTGGATACTCCATATCCTACCTACAACATCAAATGCACCTATTGTGGAAACCAACATGACGACACAATGTGTCCTTATTTCTCATAGGTTGCTTTCAAACTCCTCTGTCAGATTGCAAAACCACAAACACATGTTGCTACATCCGAATCCTGAGTTGATATCTCCATGGCTTCTAGTGATTCATTGTACAAGGACATTGATCTCATCTTTCCGGATCCGCCAAATTGGGATGCATATTTGGGAGACATCATTGAGGACATTCGTCTTCTTTTCGATGACAACTTTGATGAAGTTTCATTAGCCTTGTCTTCTTCCAATATGATTTCTCTTCCTTCGCCTACATCAGCTTCTATAGTGACAGTATCAGATTCTTATGGTTCTAGTTATCACCATAGATCTATGGTTCCTATGGTCCCTACTACAGAATCTTCTATGATACCCGATTCATTCCATCAGCATTCGTCGCATGTCAGCATTGTCTTAGAGATTATTGAGCAATCTTTGAAGACATTATGGGCATCATCTGAGTCTTTGAATCATGTGCAGACTTCAGAGACTTTCCTACTTCTTCCTATATGTTTCTATTAGGAATGGGAAGATTCCTTGCACACTTCTATGGTTCGATTTCTTCTTAAGGGGATAAATGCGGTTCAATGTTCATGGATTCTCTTTAGCATAATTCATCAAGCATCTACACACACTGTAGCATATCTTATGGCGGGGATTCCAAGTCTCTCTTTGTATCTCCTATTTTGGGGAAATATATTTCACACATGTGATAGAAGTTGTCCTAGGGGGTAATGATATAAGTCCTTCACTTGTTTGCTTTTCATGCATTTTGTTTCTCCTTTTGGAGAGAAGTTTTGTTCCCTCAGGGTTTTCTCCTTTACTCCACTTTATGAGAAACTTTATACATGGGTACCTAACATGGCCTAGTAGCTGGGACCCATATTTATGTATCTCTTACACTTTTGTGATCTCCCCAAGTATCACTTAAGGGGGGTGTTAGAGTGAATAATTTATATATTCACTATAGCTTAAGTGTACTTAGGTTGGTGAGGTTAGACAACATCTTGTCTAATTGAATGTGCAACCTTTTAGAGGTTAGAGGTTACCTAGTTGTTTGGTAAACTTCATGTGCATACCTTTTGAGGTTGGAAGACTTTCCATCTCACCTCAAAAGGCATTTTGTAGTCATCCAACACTTGTCACACAAGGTTTTTGGTTTGCACATTCCAAGTGATCCAAATGTTGACACCTTATAGGACACTTGTCTACTTGTTTGTGCCACATCACGGGGCACTTGTCAATCCACGTGCAAGGTAGATTTCTTCTTCCATGCCTATATAATGAGGTATTCTCACAGTAAATTTTTAAGTGAGATCAATATAAGTTTATGCTCAATTAGGTTCATCAATATCATCGATTTCTTATCTCGTATTGTTGATTTCCATATTGTGAGAGTGTAGATCAAGTCGCAGAGTATCCTTGGCTATTCCAACATATGTAACATAACTTTGATGCCAAATTACAACTTTTTTGAAATTATTTAAAAATTTAATGTTATTGCCACTTGGACTCATGTAAAGTACATTTTTTGAAAAATCTAAGCAAAAAATATTGTGAAGATCTAAAAGAACAAATTAAAAAAATATTTTTTATATTTTAATTAGAGTTTATATTTTCTTTTATATTTTCACTACAAATAGGTCATTAGCATGCAAACATAAAATGGGTTGCTTTCTCAAATGAAAATACTATTTTTTAAAATATGAAGAATATACATAGCACTAGAGGAGACAATTCTTGTTAGTTGATATAATTTTTATTTGTTTTAGATAAATAGTCATAAAAAGTTCATGTCTAAGTAAAATGTTGTGTTTTTAGCACACCTAACTTTAAACAATTATTTAAAATATTTTATTTATTGAAATCATTATTTTATGCATTCACTAAAATTTAATGTTCACAATATAGAAAAACATCAAGACAAATGAAATTTGCTATAAAAACTATGACATCCTATCTCACATTTAGTTTTAGAACAATTTTTGGCAACTAAATATATTAATGTTGATATTACAAAAAAATAATGTGTAAATAATTTTTAATTTTTAAAAATACAAACATAAACTACACTAAAATTATGCATTTTATAGCTTTGTAATCATTTTAAAATCTAAATTATATGTGAGTCTCACATGTTTCAATTTGAAAAATGTATAGAATTATTTATTTCCCTTATAATAGGGTGACACGTTACTAAAATTTCACCTACAACAATATTTTTTAAGCTCAAATTTATAATTTGAAGTCAAAAATAAATTTTTGTTGAAACCTCAATCTTTAATAGATTTTATTAATCATCATAATAGTTGTATTTAAATCATGTGAATGTCAGTAGTAATGTGTAAACATGGGAATGTTATGATGGTAGAGGCTTCCCAGCCAAAAAGAATTTGGTCATGGTCAAGGCTCTAGATGGTTGATAACTAGGCACTTGATGCCCTGCTCCTCTCACTGTTGCAAATGTCAACCCTTTATAAATTATACTATACCCCCCCACATCAATCTCTCCATTCATCCATGGATACCATGCTTTATCAATTGGAAGCCCCAATGCATTAATGGAATATCTTGTACCAGTCACTGGCACCTGTGCATCCACATCTCCACTGCAAACAACAAGTGTATACTATTAATTAATTCTCACAATCTAAATATTTATAAAATAAAAACTTTTTAAGGGAATGTTTTTCTTTGTTATACCTGTAGAGTAGGATTTTCAATCCAACTGCCATCATTCTTTTATATATTGGGAACATTGTGGTGTAGTAGGTGTCATACCATAGTATACCACTATTTGGAGTAAAAGATGAGAACATTATAGTTTAGTTGATGATCTCCTATGTCATAAAATTAAGATCAAATAAGTATGCTTACTTTAAGGAGTCTCATATATAATCATACCTGCATTCATCCCATGCATAGGGCAAGCTTGTCACATTTGCATGAAGAGCACTTTGCACTTTAGGTGTGTTAAGGTATGTAAGTACATAACTAGGACTACATGGATCAAATCCATCTAATCCATCATTAGGGATAAAAGCCTGCAATAGAGATGATCTACGATTTTTTTCAAAATTTATAATATGACCTAACATTACTACACTACAAAAATTGTGCAAAGAGATTCTTGTTCAAAAAAACATGTATATACTTACGTACATTTTTTCTTACAGTTGATGTAGAAGATGTCCATATGGGGTTAGGATGGTAAGGGCAAAGTGGCGCATATATATTATAGTTGTTTATCTCTCCTCTAGTTGATTTGAATTTAGAGTGAAATGTGTCGCTATAAGTTAAGACACGTGGATTAGATGTAGAACATCGCATATTTGCATAGTCTTCATCTGACATCAAAGCATGTGACCATTGGTAGTCAACCGAACCACAACTGTCTGTCTCAGCATTCATTATACCATTTCCAATCTGTATAAACATAATATTTCAATAAATACAAATGTTTAAAGATGTAGAAAATTAATATACAAATTATAATTTAAACTATTTTTTCATAAAAAGAAATATGCTAATGAATGCACTCATTCTGAAATTCCTTAATATATTGCATGTCTATTATGTATACAAACATAATGATTAATATTGGAAAATATAAACTTGTAATGATTACACAATAATTACACTTAATTTATTTTTTTCTCCAAAAAAAATTGAAATACAACATTATGATAAATAATAAAATAATAGAATATTTTTTAAAAGATTTGACATCAAAATTACATCATATGCAATCTTTTAAAAAAGTAGAACTTGAAATACTCTAAAATTAAGTATTATATGAATATTGTTAACATCAGACTAAAACAATTAACATTAACATAAGGCGTTGAAAATGAAAATGTGTTTATAAAAAAAATGGGTAGATAACTAATCAAAACATCATCACTTTATTAAATGGTAAAATTTGTGTACAATGTAATTTTTTTTAAATTTTTTTTTAATTAATTTTTTTATATAATAACAAGTGTATAAATGGCGTATTTTTTTTTAGAGTTGACACACAACCTAAGTCATACCTATTTTTATTTGTATTCATTCTTAAGAACTAGTTCCATCTTTTAGTTTGGTCTATTTCTTATTTTTGGAAAGATACCCACCTCTATTTGCACTCATTTCTAGGAATTAATTCTATCCTCTAATTTGACATGTTTTATATTCCTAGAAAGATCTATAATCTATAATTTGTAGAAGTGATTTAGGTCACTTGTGGAAATGACGGTTGATCTTTTAGAATTCAAATTCAAAATTTGGGTCCACATGCTTACCCTCCACTTAACCATTATGGTGGACTTGAAGGACAAACAATTTTATTTGCTCTTTTGGAGTTGTATTTAAGGACTAACCCTAATTCATGTAAACATCTAGTGAATCTATGAACTAGTCACTCCTTGCATACATCAACGGGCTTAAAAAGAATTATGTATTGACATTAATATTTCACCAACATGCTAGAATATACAACATGATTGCTTGTTGTATTTGATTATTGCTAAAACTCATTATCTCAACATCTTTATGGGGTTTGACACAAGGGAAGAATTATCCTTATCATTTGCAAACTCTTGATTACACAACCAAGTTTCTATTCAAAAGTAAAAGTGAATAATTTTCAAGATTGAAAATTGTACAAATCAAATTTGCACAAATAAATCAATTCTTGGATTTCATGGTTACATAAAACATATCTACATTTACAAAAGTAATCCAAATAAAAAACTATCTTTTATACTGATTCCAATACATTCACCTAACATATCTTTTTGAATTAAAAAACACATCAATTTAACACAAGTAGAATCTAGTGAGGCTATCCTTAAATATCATCCACTTCATCAGTCAAAGGTCAATTTTGACCAATAAAAATAGGACAAATATTTACCACTTTTTATTGTGATTGAGGTGTAAAATTGCTATTGATTGTTTGACCATTGAAATGGATGATATTTAAATAGAATGATCTATTTCTATATCAAATAAAAACTGAATACATTAAATTATTTATTAAAATGTTAAATATTTAATTCAATATCTTCATCAATCTTTTATTCCTTATATATTTATTTAATTGAATTACGCAAGACTTATGTAAGGGATTTAATTATAAATTGGAAAATTAATTGTAAAATACAGTGCATCTATGTAAAAGCAAGTAGAGGAATCGCACCATAACTCCCTTGAGATTTATAAAAGATGTACGAGAATTGTTGTTCTTAAGAATTGTGTCCGCCAATTGAGGTACGTAAAAGCCTGAGCACAAAAAATAAGAATGAATGAGAAGTGTTATTTATTTATTTTTTGAATTGGTTTGAAATTAAAAAAAAAAAAAGAAAAAATTGGATTCGGACAGAGACTTACCAGCGTAGCTTTCCCCTGCGATATAGAATTCTCGATTCTTATACTGTGGAAACCTTTCGAACCAATTCAGTAGAAATGTGTACGAATCCCGAGCTACAGTATTTACCCGCCACATCAAAAACATCTTTTTCGTTAGTAAATTGAAACAAAATTTCTATAAATAAACTGTGATGCATTCACGCCTATAACAAACTCAAACCATAATACCAGTGTTCTCGTCAGTGCCGTTTTTATAATCAGCGGTGGTATTGGAGTATGAAAATCCAACCCCCGCAGGTGATTCCAAAAACAAGGTGTTTGCCACTGCCAACAAATAGATTGAAATGAATGTTAATTGAATGAATGAATGGATGAATTTTAATGACGTTTACAAGACCAAACAATCTAAAGAAACAAGAGCCGCAGCCCTAAGACATTTTCAAGATGGATAGGAAAAAAAAAGACCTTGGTTCCAGGCATAAGGATTACTAGAAAGAGTGGCGTTATCAGACTGAACGCGGAAGGGTCCCAGCTCCGTCATTGCTCCTATCCCAAACGATGAGCATCCCGGCCCTGAAATTTATCTCACGCCTTTATTAGCTTTGCAAAATGAAGGATCCCATGCTGTCAAATTTAAAAAGCAATATGATATGAGCAATGAAGAGTAAGGCAGTAGTAATACCTCCATTCAGCCAGAGGAGGAGAGGTTTGGTAGAGGGATCTTGAGTGGCCTCAGCAAAATAGTAGAACAGAGCTCTGCCCGCCTTTGAATCGACCGTCACATATCCCGAATACTGTGCAAATGTTAAATTTGTTGGCTGGCCGGGCAGAGAAGTTATCTTGTCACTCTCCTGCAGGCCGTCTTGAGCGTGCACGTCACTGAGGGTCGATGAATATTCGGTGGTAATGGAAGGAGGCGTCCATTCTAATTGCGGCTTCCTGTCCACAGCAGACCTCCTTTTCACCAAATAGTCTGAGAGAACTCGATGCTGACTGAGGTGGTGGGAAGGACCGACTAACAGCGCTAAAACTGACATCAACAACAGGTTTATTAAATTTTTCATTTTGAATGAATGATTTGGCTGGTGAGCAAGAGAGGGTGACATAAATAGAGGTGATTATGATTAATTGAAGGTGTTTGGGAGGGTCCTCTCCACGTAAAAAGCCGGCCGGCTACGTTGATGCGGAGTAAACGAAAGCAATTGTAGACAAAAAGTCGGCAGCAGCCTTGTTTCCATCGTCTGTGATCGTCGGGACCTCCGCGCATTCATTTTTTAGGGCACGGTTTATTCTAAAAGCGTTCATTTTGTAGTCATTGGTGCACGGTTTATTCTAAAAGAAGAGCGTTTATTGTTTAGTGGTTCAATGATAATTTTTAGTCTATATTGTATAAGGATTCTTCTCGTATAACTTACACTGATATTATTTTTTTGAAATATTAAAAAGATAATAGTACAATATTCATAAAAAAGATGGGTGGAAGAGAGGCATACTCATAAAGTCTATGTGAGACATAGTAGGAAAACAAAGATGACATATATCAAAGGGTCAAACCCACAAATAAAAAGTACTAAGTATGTAAAGGAGTACTAGTAGGAGGGTGGTTTTTATCATTGGGGACTAAACTTATATCAATAGACTCACAACCAGTGAGAGCACCCTCTTTCTTTGAAGAGTCATTTGTAGGTTGTTGAACACGAATAGGAAAAATTGCTAGCTCCAGGCAAGGAAAGTTGCTAGAATTTGGCCAATTGGTCAACTAAGAGCACCATGCCCATGAGAAGAGGTGAATGGTGGCCAAGAAGACTAAGACCAACCACAGGCAACATTATTCCTAATTTCCAAAGGTTGAAAGCCACACAATTGAGGTCCACGATCTCATTTGGTAGATTGGCTACGACCACACTGGCAACCTTGAGGAGGGGAGGACCTAAAGGAGGTGGAACTCTGGTAACAATGCATGGAGCATTACCTTAGTAATCAAGAAGCTCCTATAGATGCTCCACTTCAAGTGCAACCTTGCTAACTTGAACCTTGTAGTGGAGGAAAAATTACACCTTGATTAAAATATATTAACCAAGAGAAATTTTCACTACAACTCCACTAGGATCCTATCTAGTTTTGCGACCTACTTATTTAGATAGAGTAATGTCAATAGACCCACTTCGCACTAAAGTCCATATGAAAAAGAAACTAAACTAATTTCCTGGAAGATGAAGAAAAGGTGATAAAGTAATGGAGATGAACTACTATAAACAAAATGATGAAATTTGAAGTACAAAATCGAAAAGGAGGGACATAGAGGAACCTGGTGTCAGAAGATGGAAGCCACTACCAAGGATGCCAGTGCATCACAAGGATGTATGTGCATTTCGCTATAGTCTTGAAAGAACAAAAATTAAAATATTCCAGATCTGGTACACTTGTAGTCCCTTGTACAACAACAAATAAGATACCAAAACAATAATCTCTAGGTGACCAAAAAAAAATCAAAACTGGAAAGAGATAATGATAAACTCAAAATGAACATGAATAAATGACAAGGAAATAGAAGGGGTTCAAGCAAGAGATCACAAAAATAGAAATGAAGGATGAAACTCTCTGCTCAAACTTTTAATCCTTTAAGAAAAAGAAGAAATGGTTTGGGATGCTTGGGAGCTTGCCTTCAGGTCAAGCCTCTATTATGGTCTTTTGACCTCCACGGGTAGCCAAGATGAAAATTCTTAAAGAGAAGTGTGTGTTGCTACTTTCTATGTATAAATAGAATGGAATAGCAACAATGACAATAAATATTTTGTAAATGAAATGGATAAAAAATAATCTACTCAAAAATGAAATAAGCAAACTAGTGCAATAGCTTTTGAAGAGAGAAAGGAGAAATGAGAGGTAGCCACACAATGCAACTAGAAACTATGGATTACATAATAACCAGTAAATAAAGAGAGTACTATGATACTCAATCACATGTTTTAATAGAGGTGCAAACTGCTCACCTAAAGTAGAGTAATGCAACAAGCAATGGCCTCACAAAACTCAACAAAGGAAGTCACAAAACCCTCAAAGAACTCACATGAACATGCAAAAAAGAGCACGACTATGAAGGAGGCATGAGAAAGTATAATATGATGTTGTAGAGGATCACAACGAGAGCCAACTTCACCAAGATTCACAAAGTTGCAGAGCTGAGAGAGTTCATGAAAAATTGCTTTAGAATCCAAGATCAATTTAAAAATGCATTGTTAGAGGGAAAAATGAGAGATAGGGTCAAAGACAAATGTTTTGGAAGGTAGAGAGGCATTATGAGAATCTTGAATCATAGTTGAAGGTGGCCAGTAATGCCCATAAATGATCACTTGGCACCACATAGGCATGTGAAACTAGCCCATAAATGATCCGTGCTAAGCGTTAGCATCCAAGTGACTCTGGCTCTTGGTCACTTGAAACACCATGTAGATGATGAGATAAACAATGCACTAAAATTATTTTTCACAAAAATAAACACAAAAGGCCAAACATAACACAAAAGCATATGTGTGGTTATGAGAAAAGGATAAGGAAATGCTAAAGTTGATCAAAAAACATATTAGGGGAGAAGCAACCACTGCTAGGGATGTTAGTTTGTCATGAGGATGTTTGTATCATGTTGAAGTCCTAAAAACATGAAAGATAAAAGATTCTAGGTTTGGTACACATCAGTCACCTGCATAGCAACAAACAAGATACCAAAACAATAATCTCTAGGTGACAAAAATAAATCATAATTGGAAAGAGATATATGATAAACTCAAAATGAACACAAATAAATGACAAGGAAATAAAAGGGGTTTGAGAAAAAAATCACAAAACTAGAAATAAAGGATGAAACTCTCCACTCAAACTTTTTAATCCTGCAAGAAAAAAAAGAAATAGTTTGGGTTGCTTGGGAGTTTACCTTGAGGTCAAGCCCTTATTTTGGTCTTTCAACCTCCATAGGTAACCAAGATGAAAAATCTTAAAGAGAAGTGTGTGCTGCTACTTTATATGTATAAATACAATGAACTATAGTAGTAACAATAAATATTTTGCAAATGAAATGTATAAAAACGAGTGCAATATCTTTTGAAGAGAGAAAGGAGAAATGAGGGATAACCACACAATGCAACTAGCAACTATGGATTACATAATAAAAAGTAAATAAAGAAGAGTAATATGAAACTCAATCACCTAAACATGCACAAAAGAGCATAAATTATCACTTGGCACCACATAGGCATGGGACACTAGCACAACATAGAGACATCTATGCTAAGCATTACCATCCAAGTGACTTTGGCTCCTGGTCACTTGAAACACCATAGGATGATGAGATAAACAATGCACTAAGATAATTTTTACAAAAATAAATACAAAAGGCCAAACATAACACAAAAACATATGTGTGGTTACAAGAAAAGGATAAGGAAAGGCTAAAGTTTACCTAAAAACATACTAGGGGAGCAGACACCAAAATGAGTGCAAAACGTAGCGTGAAATTAAAGGGTATGCAATTTTTTATGTTACATTTAGCCCACACTTTAGTGGTCTTATGACCCTAGGTGATATTCTATGCTAAGTAGAAAAGGAAATAACATCACAATTTTTATCTCAAATAGGATACTATAGAGGCTATAAAGTGTTCTTCAAGATGAGGAGTGAATCCCCCAACTAAGAACCTATAAAAGAACAATATTAGACAACAAAAAACTTGCACAAGAGGCAATGTCAAAACCACACATATAAATCTGTGCTAAAATAATTAGATCAAATATGATTTTCCTAAACATCAAGGTTAGCAAACCATGCAATCTAATGTGCATTCTACAAAAATCTGTCACATTCTAACACCAATCACACACAAGAAAACAAAGAAAGTAATACAAAAGGGGAATTTCTACACACTGCGAGAGCTAGAAGGATGCAAAATTATGGTTCTAGGGCTAGCACACTACAAGTGCTAGGAACTATACAAAACTATTGTGGTCCACTAGGACTAACAAATTGTGTTGTTAGGTGGCTCACAAAGAGTACTAAAGGGTAGCTGAAAAGGGTGGTTAGTCTAAACAAGTGCATTTTCTTAGGACCATAAGCTAAAACACTACTAAGAACAAATTCCTCAAGGAGTATACCATCAATACATGATGTGTGTGAAAGTGGAAAAATATAAATGTATGCCCCCACCTTAAAATAATTGCATAAAGCAATAGTATGCAATTGATTTTAAGGTAGAATAAGGGGAAGAGAGTTTTAGGAAACATATCTATATGGGAAGATATGTTCGCAAAGATGCATCAAGAAAAAGAAGGTGCCCCCAAGGAGAGGAAACAAAAGCAATGTTGTAGGCATGATACACAAAAGCTTGTGTAAACATGGTATGACATCGACATTTACACAAACATGTATGTCATATAAAACAAGCAACATCACCAATAACACAAAGGGATCTATGTACTTTGGGGTCAGTATGCATTTATAGGAAGGGAATCATAAAGAGACAATTGAGAGAATCATCATTTTTCCTAAGAATGTACAACTATGAGTACAAAGAAAGAATATTACAAGAAATCAAAAGAAAAATAACAAATTTGGGTCAGCATAAAAGAAAGCTAAATCTTCCAACGCTTTACATTGTCTCCCAAATATTGAAATAATCAAGTAGATGACAGATTGAAGAATGTCACATTTTTGTTCCTCCTATATCCACATGTCTATAAGATAATGCAAGAGGTACTCCCTCTCGTTGTACACACATTCAATTTCACAACACAAACAAAGACTCTCTGCTCCATAGCATAAAACAATACAACTCACACATAATATAATAAAATGCATACAAGAGACTCATATTTTATTTCATTTCAAATCTGCAACAAAAAAAAAATCACAATTATGGCCTTCATGGCCTCTCACTGTCAAACTACAAGGAGACATCTCCTCTTCCTTTTCACAGCACCTCTACGCTGCCAAGCACTCCAATACACTCCACAACTTGTACACATTTTTGTATTGAAATCAAGTCTCATGGGAAGATTGCTCTTTCCAATCCCCTATAAATCTGCAACACCAATTTCTACTTATTTCATGTTGGAGCAACCTCTTCTCCCAATTTCTGACACCCTCCTTTCTCTTCCTTCTCTCTATTTCTTTGGGCAATGGATATATATATCTTTTATCTACTCAATATGTAGAGTTTTTCTCTACTTTGTCAAACCATCTCTAACTTCCCAAGCATTCCCAAATGATTCCTTGAAATAAAATAAATAAATACTTGTTTTTCGAGGAGATTTTTCCTATGTTTGGCATTGCATCCTCACCAAAGCCTTCAATCCCTTATATCAGATATCATGCTTTCTATCCTCCTTTACCTGGAGCTTCTTCTCTCTCCTTTCTACCTTTTTCCTCTACAAAGGGCACTACTTTTCTTCCTTCCTATGGAGTGACTCTTCACCTTTTCATTTTTTTCTTCTGCACCTTTTTACCTCTTCAACTCCTTCTTGGCCACTTCCTTTTAGTAGTGTGCCTTTGCACTCTCATTGTATTTCCCTCTGGCAGTGACTCTCTGCAACACATTGGTATTTTTTTCACTCTTTTCTGTTGCCTAGACTCTCCACAACCTATGTCTTTGGTCTTTTTGTATATTGTTTAAATGTTTTGGAATATATAAAGACACAAATCAAATGTCTTCTAAAGATGAGGTGACGCCAATTGGTAGGATTAAATCTTTTGACATTACTTATGACTTTTAAATCAACGTGACTTCCTTTCATGTATGCATTGCATAATGGCGTTTTTGTTTGATGCCTTGGTATTGTCAAAAGGGAAATATCAAAGTCATAAAATATGGCTGTTATACGCATTGCCATTTCACAGTTTTCAACATCTTGAAGTGGCAACAAAATCTAACACTTTCCTCATCTCCTAAAGATGTAATAAAAATTTGTCCAGAAAATTCCATTTTTGCGAAATTAGATGCCGGTAGTTGAGATTTTTAAAGTGCTTTGTTTCACCTAAAAGGTTTCCCAACTATACATTATGACCCTTTCAGGTCTTCAGTAAAAGGATTTCAATCCAAACTTCCAGAATCATGAGATTTTAAACTTTCCGTAAAACTACTAGTGCCAACTTTTGGCATTAAAATCTCCCAAATGGTGAAAGATATGCCTTCAATTCTTTTTTCACATTTTGAAAAATATATTCAAGAACATGCCTGTCAAAGGATTTGTCATCAAACCTCCAGGATCTCCCAAAATAATTATTTCTGTGAAATCAACATGTGTGCTGAAACTGCTACCTAACGGAAACTCAATTATTGCTAATCTGAAAGCATGAAGTGTTCCCAAAGCTGAGAGATGCCAAATGAAACCCCCAAAAAAAATTAAAAAAGGAAGAACTAATATTTTTTGGTTGATGGTGATCGCCAATCTGCCCTGATGCTCCTACATCAAACACGCTGGGTAAGAAGTTTGTGAGCATCGCTCACAAAGGTGGAGTTGAATGGTAGAACCATTCTTTCATATTGCAAGCAATATTCAATAAATTCCATCATTGAAACATGTGTACAAAATTATTTTTTTCCTTCGTCTTTTTCTAGAATCTCATCGAAACAAGTGCCGTCCTCCTCCAACAATTATGCACTCTCTTCCTCCTTCCTCTCATGGACTCATATCCACCATGAACCATCCTCCTCCTCCAAATAATTTCTCCTCTCCTCTCCTCCTTTGTGCGATCCAACCCACCATCATCCGGCCTCCTCCACCAAACAATCTAACCACTCTTCTTCTCTTTCGTGGGTTTTGAACCATCACAAACTGACCACCTACACCAAGTCTCACCTGAAGCATCCTCTACAACTTCTACATGCAAATATACATTTGCATACCAACCTAAACCTACATTCTTCTTTTCATCTACTTGCAATTTCTTATTCACTTCAGCAAAATAAAGATTCACATAAACTCCCTCATTACAAAATTCAGAAAAATTAAAACTTACCTCTATAAACTCTGTTGTTACAATAACCTCTTTCACCATGTTTGCTACTGCACTTTCATTCTCCTTCAAGTGTTTATTCAACTTGAACAACTTCTCGATCTTCTCAATCTCTTCCTCAAGCATTTCATGCTCTTCAACAACAACTAAATTTGTAGCAACCTTACACAAATTTACATGGAAATTGAATCTTTCCATGTATCTACTTTCTTCTTACTCTACATCCTTATTTTCATCATATCAAATAAATTGAACTCAAAAATCTCAAGTTTTACCTTAGTTTCTTTCACTGCTACAACTTTTATTTCATCTTCATCAGTTGCAACACTCATCTTCTCATCCTTTTCTGCAACGACAACTTCTTCATCACCATCTACTACAAATTTTCCTTCTTTACTCTTGGCTGCAACATTTTTATCTTCCATTGCTATTACCATCTTCATGTCCTCCAAAGAACTCACAACCTTTGTTGCGACTTCTTTTACCACATCTGCTATACTGTCCAAAAGGTATGTTCCTACTGATGTAACTCTTTCATTTTCTTCCACATCATCTGCTACAACTTTCTGCTCTTCATGTTCAGCTACGATCTCATTACTTCTTCTCAACTCTACAAGAGAGAAGGAAGATCCACATCAGCAAACAGTTGGAAGCCTATTGTCTTCTAGTTATTCACTCAGATAGTCCATGGGAGGGTGAAGTTCTCTCAAGTGACACCCATGTGTTGTCATCATAAGAGGTGTAAAAGGCCATTGGGGTAAAATGTAAAAGGTTGTTTGTAAAGCAATTGCAAAGTGATAGATGTCACTCATCTTAAGAATATGTGTTCGTAACCTTTTCTATAAATGATGAGGTCATTGCAATTACAAAGGGTGACGGTACGAGGAAAAAACTTTTTGATAATTGTCTTCAATTGAAAATTCTTTGTTTGTTCTATAAGAAATCTGTAATCCTATAATTCTTTTCTTGAAATGGAACATATGAGAGAGAGCTTTTTGATTCACACTGTCTCCATCTAATGTATCTTTTATTTCTTTGAATAAGATAGCTAAGGGTTGTTTTATTTTTTGAATCGGGTAGCAAAAATAAATTTGTGGATGAACTCCATTAAAAAAATGTATTTATAAAAAATATGGGTGGATGACTCATCAAAACATCATCACTTTATTAAATGGTCATAGCATAATGCAATGTTGAAATTTGTACACCATATAATTTTTCTTTTATGTTTTAAATTTATTTTAATTAGTTTATTTTTATGTAATAACAAGTGTATAAGTGGTGTAATTTTTGTTCAGAATTGACATATAAATTGAGTCATATCTATGTCTATTTGCACTCATTCTTAAGAATTAGTTCCATTCTTTAGTTTGACCCATTTCCTATCTTTGGAAAGATATCCACCTCCATTTGAACTCATTCCTAGGAACTAGTTCTATCCTCTAATTTGAATCATTTCATATTCCTAGAAAGATCTATAATTTGTAGAAGTGATCTAAGTCACTTGTGGAAATGACCCTTGATCTTTTAGAATTCAAATTCAAATTTTGGGTCCACATGTTTACCCTCCACTTAACCATTATTGTCGACTTCAAGGACAAAACATTTTATTTGCTCCTTTGGAGTTGTATTTAATGACTAATCCTAATTCATTTAAACATCTAGTGAATATATGAAGTGGTCATTGCTTGTACACATCAAGGAGCTGAAGAAGAATTATGTACTGACATTAATATTGCACCAACATTCTAGAACATATAGCATGATTACTTGTTGTTTTTTATTATTGCTCAAAGCCATTGACACAAGGGAAGAATTATCCTTGTCACATGCAAACTCTTGATTGCATAACCAAGTCTCTATTCAAAAATAAAAGTGAATAAATTTCAAGATTGAAAATTGTACAAATCAAATTCACAGAGATAAAATAGATCTACAACTGTAAGATTGACTTCATGGTTGCATAGAACATATCTACATTTACAAAAATAATCCAAATAGAAAATTATCTTTTTTATTGATTTGTATACATTCACCTACCATATCCTTTTTTTTTGGTCTATTTTGTGCGCCGTTGGACTGTTTTGTAATGGGATGGGCACCCTAGTTTTTGCCACTTACCTTTATCAAAAACATATCATTTTTTTATTAAAAAATAAAATCAATTTAACATGCTTAGAAAAACATATTTCTATATCAAACTAAAAACTGAATACCTTAATTTATTTATTAAAATTTTAAATATTTAATTCAATATCTTCATCAATCTTTTATTCTTTATATATATATTTAATTGAGTTACCCAAGACTTATTGAAGGGATTTAATTATAAATTGGAAAGTTAACTATAAAACACAGTTCATCTATGAAAAAAATCCCAATAATAAATACACTTCGAAGGGCTCACAGACCAACTTAATAATTTGTAAATGTGAAGGAAATGAACCATGACTCCCTTCAGATTTATAAAAGATGAACGGGAGCTATTATTCGTAAGGATTGTGTCAGCCAATTCAGGTACATAAAAGCCTGCACACAAAAAAGTAATAATGAATGACAAGTATTTATTATTTACTTTTTGAATTGGTTTGAAAATTAGAAAAGAAAAAAACTTTTCTGAGTTCAGACAGAAAGACTTACCAGCATAGCTTTCCCCTGCGATATAGAAATCTTGATTCTTATATTGTGGAAACCTTTCTGTTAATTTTTATGTAGCTTGGACAGGTGTTCTAGTCTCGGGTGGTGATTACGAGGCTGGAAACACAGCTGGAATAATTATCTCCATAACTAGAAAATTGATTTCTCGAGAGACTTCTAGATATTAGGGTTTGTTAGAGTCTAATTAATCCTAGCCATTGATTTAGATTAAATCATGGCCATTGGTTTTCAATGAGGGGATTATAAAAGAGGATCAATAGGCATTTGGAGAATACAGATCCGAGAAGTATTTGCAACGATAGCAAATAAATAAATTTGCAGCAACAGTAAATTAATTTGCAGTGAGAGCAAGGGCGCAACAATAGTGTTCGAGACAGCAGTAGTGGAATTTCTATAGGAGAAATTGGGAGAAGAATTTCCGGAGGAGAACATTGCCGGAGCTCTGCCAGTAAGAGGCAAGCAGTCTATATATCTCTTGATTTGATTTAATAAATTCCTCATCTGCAGTACTGGTTTTCCCTTTGGGGTTTTTCCAGGGACAATTTGTCCAAAATATTGTGTTCATTTATTTTTCTGTCTCCGTGATTTTCCGTGAAGTTGCAGCTATGTTATTATTTAATATTTGCTGTAAATTAATTATTTTTTTGGCAACCAAATAATCTAACATAAGATAGGAAATTAATAATCAGTAACTGCAATAGATTTTTCACAGGGTATCAGAGCAGATCTGAGGGCAGAACAGGAACAGGGAGAAAGGAAAAATAAAAAAAAAAATCTAGGGTTTATAAAACCTAGTTTGACCTCTTCAAAATTATTATTTTCTTTTGAGATGGCCTCAGTAGGTTTAAGAGATCAGGACAGATTGGATGGAGCCTCAAATTTTGGTGTTTGGAAAGCCAGAATTTCTTTATTGCTAGAAGAGAATGGTATCAAGGAATATGTGATCACTGTTGTACCTGTACCTACAGATGTAACACAGCTCTTAGCATATAAGAAGGAAGATGCCAAGGTGAGGAGGCTGATTCTTGACGGTGTTAAGGATCATATTGTTCTGCATATTGCAGAGTTAGATACAGCAAAGACGATGTGGGATACCATTATGAATCTGTACCAGAATGCTACCCTTAACCGGAAGCTGATTCTCAGAGAAAAGTTAAGGAATACTCAGATGAATAAGGGAGAAGACGTCACAAGTTACCTCACCAGACTTAGACTTGTCAAGGATGAATTGGCAGCTGTTGGAGACAAACCAAAGGATGATGAGCTAGTACGAATAGCCCTGAATGGGTTTACTAAGCAGTGGGATGTTTTTGTTCAAGTTATTAATAGACGAGACACCTTACCGAGTTGGGATCGACTATGGAGTGACTTCACTCAGGAGGAGCTTAGACTAAGTCTTGTCAATGGAATCAGCAATAATAGTCAGAAAAGTGAGGTGGAACAGGAAAACGTTGCCCTAGCAGGAAAAGGGAAAGCGAAGAAGGGGTCTAGCAAAGGATCAAATGCAAAAAGTGAGAAGAAGGACTTGTCTAAGGTCAAATGCTATGGCTGTCACGAGTTCGACCACTATGTTAGCGATTGCCCATAAAGGAAGAAAAATGAAAAGAAAGGCAAGAAGCAGACAATAGCTTCAGCAAGTGTAGATGAGCTTTCTAGTAGAATGGAAGATGAGTTTGCACTCATAGCTTGCCTGACTAGCTCAACCTCACAGGGTGTTTGGTATATAGACAGTGGGGTGTCATTTCATATGATAGGAGTTAGAGAGTACTTCTCCAGCTACAAGGAGGAGGACATCAGATTCCAGATTCAGATGGGGAACAAGTCCAAGTGCGATCCAGTTGGGAGAGGGACTGTTCTATTTCAGAGGGAGAATGGCAAGCCTATTTCCAGTCATGATGTGTTATATGTGCCAGGCTTGGGCATGAATCTAATTTCTGTATCTGTCCTTTAGGATAAAGGCTACAATGTACTCTTTAGAGGGGCGCATGTTTTAATCAAGCATAAGGATTGGAAATCACCCATAGCTATTGGAGTTAGGAGCGGCCGACTTTATAGGTTGCAGTTTGATACTCCTAAAGCACTAATGAGCAGCAGTAATCCTAGAGATCAAGGAGAGCTATGGCATAGAAGGATGGGCCATATACATCATGGAGCACTTAAATTACTTCGTGAGACAGTGACAGGTGTTCCAGACGTGAGCACAGAGCATGATGATGTATGTAAGGGATGTGTATTGGAGAAGTTTGTGAAAGCAGCTTTTCCAAGGAGTGACACCAGATCCAAGGGGGTTCTTGATCTAGTACATTCAGATATATGTGGACCAATGTCAACGAAGTCTCTCAGAGGATATGAGTACTTTGTTACTTTTATTGATGATTTCTCCAGGAAGACCTGGATATACTTCTTGAAGACTAAGGATGAGGTCTTCAGTCACTTCCAGGAGTTCAAAGCTCTTGTGGAGAATTCGACAGGCAGGAAGGTAAAGGTTCTTCGGTTAGACAATGGAGGCGAGTACAAAGGGAAAGAGTTCCAAGAGGTTTGTACCAAGGAAGGAATCAAGAGAGAGTGGACTGTTCCTTACAACCCGCAGCAGAATGGGGTTGCTGAGAGGAAGAATCGTTCTATATCGGAGGCAGCAAGGGCTATGTTGTATGACCAAGATATGCCACATTACTTATGGGTAGAGGCATGCAGTACAGTAGTATACATACAGAACAGGGTTCCACATAAGGTATTGGGCAAGATGACACCAGAGGAGGCATTTTCAGGGAAGAAGCCAGATGCCAGTCACTTCAAGATATTTGGGAGTTTGGCGTTTTGTCACATTCCAGGGGCTACACGTTCCAAGTTAGATTAGACTGCAGAGAGAGGGTACTTTGTGGGGTACAGTGAGACCTCAAAGGCATATCGGATATTTATTCCAAGGACTAGGAGGATTATAGTCAGGCATGATGTCAAATTCATGGAGGACAAGGTATATAGGAGGTCCAGAGATTTGCCAGCAGATGATCAGAATGAGCAGCCAACAGAAGCTCCAAGGATTGTTCAACCAGAATAGGGGCAGCGAAGCACGAGTACAGTTACTAGTACAAGCACAGGCTCAGGTGCTGAGAGTTCGCGGAGTATGGAGCAACAGATACAGCAAATCCAAGAGACGCATCAAGAAGATATGGAGTTTGATATTTCATCCTCTATAGTTGACAGGAGGAACCATGAGGTTCAACAGACACATAAGGATACTCAGGAGTTTGTGGGAGCTCCTAGGATGAGTAGTAGACAACGGAAACAACCATCCAAGTATAATGACTATGTGGCATTGGTTAGTCAGTTGGTAGATAGTGAGCCTTCCAGCTATCAGGAGGCTGCACGGCAACAGGTGTGGCAAGATGCGATGGTTGAGGAATATACCTCAATAATGCAGAATAATGTGTGGGAGGTTGTGCCTAGACCGACAGATAGGGCAGTGGTTGGATCATGCTGGATCTATAAGATTAAACATGGTGCAGATGGTAGCATCAAAAAATACAAGGCAAGGTTCGTGGCCAAGGGGTTCTCTCAAAATGAGGGAATAGACTATGAGGAGACATTCGCTCCAGTGGCCAGGTATACTTCTATACGAGCCGTAATCTCACTTGCAGTGCATATGGGATGGCAGATTCATCAAATGGATGTCAAGACGACATTTCTTAATGGTGAATTGGCAGAGGAGGTATACATAGAACAACCAGAGGGCTTTGTAGCACATAGCAACGAAACCCACGTGTGCAGATTGAAGAAAGCTTTGTATGGACTCAAGCAGGCTCCCAGGGCATGGTATGAATGCATTGATAGATACTTGCAGGGAATAGGCTTTGTGAAGAGTGAGGCGGATGCTAACCTTTACTACTTGATGGTTGAGGGTGAAGTTCTCATTCTTGTTCTATATGTGGACGACTTGTTTTTAACAGGTTCACTAGGGCTCATAGAGGAGTGCAAGAGGGACCTTGCAGCAGAGTTCGAGATGAAGGATTTGGGGCTTATGCACTACTTTCTAGGCATGAAAGTGTGGCAGACAGATGGAGAGATTTTCCTTGGACAAGGGAAATACTGCATTGAAATCTTGAAGAGGTTTGAGATGCATGATTGTAGAGCCATGTCTACACCTATGATCACGAATTGGAAGAAGGTAGACGCATCCAAGGAAAAAGATGTAGACCCCACCTTATACAGGATGTTGATTGGATCTCTCATGTATTTGGTCAACACTAGGCCAGATATATCCTTTGCAGTAAACTCTCTTAGTCAGTTCATGGTTGAGCCGAAGAGAGTGCATTGGACAGCGGTAAAGCATGTGTTGCGGTATTTGCGTGGTATAATCGAGTATGGGATCAGATATGCTCGAGGTGATGGTATCAAGTTGATAGGCTATATTGATGCAGATTGGGCACGTAGTGCAGTGGACAGGAAAAGCACTTCAGGGTGCTGCTTTAGTTTGGGATCAGGAGTTGTCTCTTGGTACAGCAGGAAGCAAAAGTCCGTGGCTCTGAGTTCTGCAGAAGTAGAATACATAGCAGCTAGTATGGCAACGTGTGAGGCTATACAGCTTCGGAAGTTGCTGTTAGCCTTATTTGGTCAGAGGGTTGAGACTACCGTGATACACTATGATAATCAGAGTTGCATCAGATTATCAAAGAATCCAGTGTTTCATGATAGGTCTAAGCATATAGACATCAGATATCATTTCATCAGAGATTGTGTACAGCGGAGGATTGTTCAGCTACAGTGTATACCTACAGATCAGCAGGTAGCAGACATTTTGACAAAGGCATTGGGGAAGGCAAAATTCATCTTCTTCAGAGATAAGTTGGGTGTTATGCAGAACACCTTCCTCACTAAGAGGGAGTGTTAATTTTTATGTAGCTTGGACAGGTGTTCTAGTCTCGGGTGGTGATTACGAGGCTGGAAACACAGCTGGAATAATTATCTCCATACCTAGAAAATTGATTTCTCGAGAGACTTCTAGATATTAGGGTTTGTTAGAGTCTAATTAATCCTAGCCATTGATTTAGATTAAATCATGGCCATTGGTTTTCAATGAGGAGATTATAAAAGAGGATCAATAGGCATTTGGAGAATAGAGATTTGAGAAGTATTTGCAGCGATAGTAAATAAATAAATTTGCAGCAATAGCAAATTGATTTGCAGTGAGAGCAAGGGTGCAACGATAGTTCGAGACAGCAGTAGTGGAATTTCTATAGGAGAAATTGGGAGAAGAATTTCTGGAGGAGAACATTGCCGGAGCTCTGCCAGTAAGAGGCAAGTAGTCTATGTATCTCTTGATTTGATTTAATAAATTCTTCATTTGCAGTACTGGTTTTCCCTTCGGGGTTTTTCCAGGGACAATTTGTCCAAAATATTGTGTTCATTTATTTTTCTGTATCCGTGATTTTCCGTGAAGTTGCAGCTGTGTTATTATTTAATATTTGCTGTAAATTAATTATTTTTTCGGCAGCCAAATAATCTAACATAAGATAGGAAATTAATAATCAGTAGCTGCAATAGATTTTTCACACTTTCAAACCAATTCAGTAGAAATGTGTACGAATCCCGAGCTACAGTATTTACCCGCCACATCAAAAATATCTTTTCGTTAGCAAATTGAAACAAAATTTCTATATAAACTGTGATGCATTCAGGCATATAACAAACTCAAACCAAAATACCAGTGTTCTCGTCAGTGCCGTTTCTATAATCAGACGTGGTATTGGAGTATGAAAATCCAACCCCGGCAGGTGATTCCAAAAACAGGGTGTTTGCCACTGCCAAAAATAGATTGAAATGAAAGTTGATAAGAAACATCAATTTGGTTGGCTCAAATGTGAAGAGAAAAAAAAGAAAATGTGAGCACGAAAAGAAAACCTTGGTTCCACGCATAGGGATTGCTAGAAAGAGTGGCGCCATCAGCCTGAACGCGGAAGGGTCCCAGCTCCGTCATTGCTCCCATTCCAAACGATGAGCATCCTGGCCCTGAAATTTATCTCACGCCTTAATGGGGGATTTCATGTTGTGAATTTTAATAAGCGATTTGATATAATGAAGAGTAAGGCAGTAATAGTACCTCCATTAAGCCAGAGAAGGAGAGGTTTGGTAGAGGGCTCTTGGGTGGCCTCAGAAAAATAGTAGAAGAGAGCTCTGCCCGCCTTTGAATCGACCGTCACATATCCCGAATACTGTGCAAACGTTACATTTTTTGGTTGGCCGGGGAGGGCAATTATTTTGTCATTCTCCTGCAGCCCATCTTGAGCGTACAATTGAGTGGTAATGGAAGGAGGCGTCCATTCTTGCACAGCAGACCTCCTTTTCACCACAAATTCTGAGGGAACTCGATGCCGACTGAGGTGGTGGGAAGGACCAACCAACAGCGCTAAAACTGACATTAGCAACAGGTTTATTAAATTTTTCATTTTGAATGAATGAAGAAGCTCAGATTGCCTGGGGAGCAATAGAGGGTGACATAAATAGAGGTGATTATGATTAATTGAGAGTGTTTGGATGGACCCTCTCCACGTAAACAGCCAGGTGGCTACGTTGATGCGGAGGAAACGAAGGCAATTGTAGACAAGAAGTCGGCAGCAGCCTGGTTTCATCGATCGTCGGGGCTTCCGTGCATTCATTTTCTGGGGCACGGTTTATTCTGACAGCGTTCATTTTGTAGTTACTGGGGCACGGTTTATTCTGAACGAATAGCGTTTACCGTTTATGGTTCAATGATCTTTTTATTTGGTCCACAAGCCATTCTAAATGTGCACACATCTTGTAACTGTCAAAAATTTGGTAGTCTGATAAAAATTTTTTTTGGTAGTTCTTTAATTTTTTTTTCCTCCAAAATTTTAAAAAATAGCACGATTAAAATTAAAATATGGTATGGGTGGTTGGTGTTTCATTTGTCTTAGGTGTATTTTAAATATGACATTCATTTAAAATCCTATAACACCTTTATTGCTCTTGTTTGTAAGCATTTGATTTTTTAGAAACACAGAACCACCTTCATTACAGAGGATGATTTTGTCTTCCTCTCCAAGCACACCATAAACACTGAGAATCCCAGTGGGATGGTGGATTGCAAGCAACCCAAATCTTCCCGCTCCTTTCGTTGGATGATCTCTCCAGGCACTCGACACAACCTCCACATGGTCTCTGTAAGTGAATCCTCCCAAATCTAACAACAAATTGGGTGAGATAAGATCTAATTAGAAAAATTCTTAGGAGATTTCACATGCATGGTTTCGAATCTATGTTGCAAGAAGCACAGTAACAAAGTGATCATCGATCCTGCTGCTCTAGGCTCACAAAATGGAGATGAGCCTAGCGCAAGTAGCGGCTTCATAGAATGGACTGACTCAAAGAATTGACTTGCAGGGTCCCAAAAACAAACTATAATAGTATAAACATAGCTAAATTGAATCAATCAAATGATGGATCACTTAATAGTTATTCCCCAACAACCAACATTTTTGAGCTCTCGCCATAAATTACAAAAGTTGTAGTACATTAAGTTGTATAAAACAACTTGCAATTCCAGTTAGTCTGTCTACATGTACAAATCTCTTAGAACTCTAATTAAACAATAATTTGGTGAGTGGAATCATTCCACCAGAGCTGAGTTCCTTGCATAACTTGAAAAAACTCATCATCTCCAACAATAGTTTGAGTGGTATTATACCTCGAGACTTGGTAGATTGTACTGCACTTAAAACCTTAGATCTTGAGCAGAATTTTTTAACTGGCACTATCCCCAAGTCCATGAGTAACGACACAAAATTACGTTTATTATCTCTATCTATGAACACGCTTGAAGGTCCAATTCCATCTGAAATATTAACATTGACCATATTACAATATCTATATCTGGGTTCCAACAAACTCAACGGTAGCTTCTCCATGGAGATTGGCAAATTATGGAGACTAAGGGTATTGTCCTTCATAACAATAGTCTTGTACAGGTAGCATTTCCATGGCCCTGGCGAACTGTTCGTCTTTGTAGAGGCTGAAGTTGTCTTCCAATTCCTTGTATGGCACCATTCCAGCAGAATTTTGTTCACTTAGCCAAATACAGGACCTGCGGTTCACTAATAATAGCCTTGGAGGATCAATTTATTCGCTCATGTATTGCACCCATGGACCTTGCCATACATGTTTTGTAAAGATTTAAAACTTATGAACCCATGTTCTTTGCAATAAATATCTTGTAAAATGTAAATATTTGCCAACTGTGATTAATTTCTCAACTTATATAGTTTTCACTGATTGTGGAATCACTCTACAAGAAAAATGTCTAAGAATGAGGGTTTTAGATGTGAGAATGTTTCATAAGGGCTATGTGGTGAGTTACTATGGTTTGCTTCTAAGTGATTTTTCATGACATTGGTGGGCAATACTTTTTCAGGGCTTCCAAAACATGCAATCTTTGTGTGCTTGTTTGCCTTTATGTTGGATATAAAGGATAGAGATAACAAGATTCACAGTTACCAAAAAGTATTGAGATCATTTGGGTTGCATATAAGTTATATTTTAAATAAGAATCTCTAACAACAAATGGTATTTTTATGTTCAACTACTAGGGATTCCATGATAAAATTTTGGACACTTCTGATTAGACATATTGATGTGGTGAGTTGTGTGATGAGTCACACCTCGAAACCTTAGGTGTAGATAGATAAGAGTCAATTTTAATCTCCTTTTGATCTCAAAAGTTTGTACTCAATTTTACCTTTGATGAACCACATTGCTATTTCATAATAAGTCCATGTCTTGAGTTTGAGGATAATACTTGTTTTAAAATTTAGTGGGTGATTAAAGAAAACTATCTAATGCCATACTTGTGGATGAGATATGCACTATCTTCAACTTTAGCATAAGGGTAGTTCATCTTGTGCCTGGATGCCATTGTGAGCATCAGGAAATAAAATCAATTGCACAAATCTTAAGGAACATACTTTATAGAAGCCTACATGTAACTATATATTTCATCATTACATAATTTTCAAACAACACAAGGTTACATACCACATGAAGTGTTCATTACAACATACACAGTTGTAAATAAGTTTAAGACCTACTCCATTTGAATGCTTCATACATTCCCACTAATAAAGGAAGATAATGACAAGTTTAGTTGCATGTATCTATAATTCATTTTCTTCCAACTACTGCTATAAAAACTAGATTATTTTTTATTAAATTTTCTAGATAAAAGCCACATGAATGACAATATAAACAATAATGCAATTTTTATATGGAAAACATATTGTCAAAAAAGTTAAAACTATGCATCATGGAAACCTGACATTTTTAATCAAATTCTTATCAAGTTGCTTTATACATGTTATTACACTCTTCACACAAAGTGAATGTGAAAGTTTACACACACAAAGTGAATGCTAAAGTTGAAACACAATCTTCACACAAAGTTAGTTCAATCATTCCACACATAGTTTGTTAAAAAATGTACACTTCATACATATATAAGGTAAACACTAAAGTTCAAGCAGGTTGTGAATGCCAAAGTTAGTACACTCTTTACACAGTGACTGTGAAAGTTCACACACACACACACACACACACACACACACACACACACATAGAACAAGAAAATCAAATCTAAGTGAAAGGTAAAATTCAAACACACTTCATACAAAGTGAATGCCAAATTTATTTCAAACACTCACACACACAAAAAGTGAATGCTAAAGTTCAAGCACACACTTCACACACACGTGCACACACACAAAAGTTCAAAATACCAATTTTCAATTTAGACTAAGTGAATATGAAAGTTCAAACTTACCTCAACACACAAAAAAGAAATAGATTTCATAAGTGAATGACAAAGGTAGTTCACTCACATTTCATACCAAAAAAAATAAATTCACAATTAACTCAAACAAATTAAGGAAATGTCAAAGTTCAAATGTATGCTTCACATAAGCAAAGTGGATGTCAATACACAAACAATAAGTGGCTCAAATCCAAGTGAATGTCAAAGTTATCTCACTCACACACACATTTTAAGTGAATATAAAGTTTATTTCATACACATTTCATACACATAAAGTGAATGTCAAAAGTTCACTCAAATAATAAAGGGATGTCAAAGTTCAAATGCATACTTCACACAAACAATAAATGGATGCAAAGTGTACACACTAAACAAAGTGAACTCCAAAGTTCAAATAAATAAGTGGATGCCAAAGTTCAAACACACATAGAAAGTGAATGCCAAAAGTTCAAATAGTAAGTGCACACAAAGTAATGTTTAACATTCAAACACACTTCAAACAAACAAAGTTCAAAGACACTTCAAACAAACAATGGATGGATGTCAAAATTTAAACACACACACAAAGTAAATGTCAAAGCACAAACATACACTTCACACAAACAATAAATGCAAACAAAGTGAATTTATGTCAAATACACAAACTCTTAGGTTTGTGGTACATTGACAGTTGCATTGGTTTGATGTTGCATCATGATAGTTATTTTTGATTTATGTGATAATGAGCTTGGACATTTGGTTGCCATCTTGGTCATACTGAACTTAGACATTTGGTTGTTATTATGGTTATCATTCTTTGCATGTCAGAGTGGCAGAGTTGATTTTTTGAGATCCTATTCTATCTTCCTACAGATTGAGTTGTATTGGTAAAATTGATACTCTCTTTGATGACATTATAACAGTTGGCACATGATGATATTATGCTAGTTGACACATGCTATCATATTCTCAATATGACTGTTGGCTCTCATGATCTCTTGATGGGTTCTTGGCATATAACAATTGGCTCTCCTGATCTCTTGATGTTGGATACTCTCATGGTGGTATACAGTCGGCATATGATATTCATACGATATCATGCTGATGATGACAAAACAGTTAGTATGGTATGCACTTGCACTGAACAGTTGTATGATATCATGTCACATTTGATGATGACAGGACAGTTGGTATGGTATGCACTTGCACTTCAGTTGTATGACATCATGTCACATTTTCATACTATACTTTTTATGCTAATGATCCTTGACACAGTTGGCATGAGCAGTTTGATACATTAAGGCTATTGTGATAATGCTAGACAATGAAATTTGATGCTAAGCCTATGTGGCTAAGTGATATTACATGCATAAAGGGTCATAAGGGCTTCATAATGTCATTTGTTTATCTCAAAAGGTTGTTCATTTGATGTATTGGGTTAAGGTGACTAAAGGTCACTCAAGACACACCATGATCATTTAAAATGTTTTGTGGCATATCAATTTAAATTCTAAACTTTATTATAGAAGGTCACATTCGAGCCACATAATGGTTTTAACCTAATCAACAGGTTTTGGTTTTAATAGCAGGTAACAAGGTTCATTTTTCACTATGTTTTCACCGGGCCACTTAGGGCACACCAGGATCTCAGGTTACAATGTTATCATCAGCCAAAAAGCTTTGACTATGAATCATTTTGCAAAGTGCAAACTTTGGTTATGCACTTCTCCGAGCTAGGGTTTTACTCTGTGATGTGAAATTGTGAAAGATTAAGGTAAAATCCATGGATTATTTTGTGTGTTGACTGCTTCGTGAAGTAACAAAGCTGAATGTGGACTAAGAAAGTGAGGCCATTGCAGTTTGGTTCCTCAACATGACTTTCAGGTGTTGCCGTTTCTTTTGAAATTTCTATTCTACCTTCAGTTTTACTCGTGCAAATTCCATTAAGGTTTTTAATTTTTTTGCATTTATTTAACAAAACAAAAGGTTTTTCATTTCTGGTAGCAACAATTTGAAGGTAGTTTGATGGTCAAGTGGTTAAATTGTGATTACTTTACTTTCACTCTTGTTTGAGGTTTAAGACAGTTCAAAGATCTTAACTGTTATTTCAGTTATGCTTATGATGGCAAATTTGTTTGACTGTGATTAAGACTATGTTTAAAGGTTAACATTGCATACTTGTTTATTTTTTAGTTAAGAAACAGTGAGGGTTTGACAGTTTCTTAACTTTGGTTAAAGGGTTTAAGGATTATTGTTACCCATGGTTAGGGTTTGACAGTTTATCCTAGAGTTTCTCATGACCATGAAGACAATTTATTGGTAATATGTTTTGGCATGTACAGTTTAACAAAGCTTTCTTTGAATATCATATTTGATTAAAGATTTATGTTGTAATACTTCAACTGTAGTTAAATATATCCTATTTTAAAGGCATTATATTAAGCCCACATGGGTCTATCCAACCACACATCTATGATAGTTACCTGTGCAGTTACAAATTGTTTGAGATAGTTGAAAAAGGACAGTTATCTTCTCAAAATATTTAATGAGAGAAAGAAAGACTTTGTATTATATAAAATGGCATATTGCAAACACTTGAGATGAGGTTGATGATATGTGTTTATTGTACCATCATTGAAGTTATGTCAGAGTGTTGTATTGTTACTTGAATCTCAAATAATGAGATATTCAAGACTTGGATTGTAGTGGAATAGAGTAACCCTCTGTATTGTTTCATATTATTCATTGTATTTATTGAAATATACTAGTGAGGTACAAATAGCTAGTGATGTAGTGAAATGTATAAGCCAGTGAGGCATTGATGCTAGTTAGTGAGACACTTTTCTGTAGCCAGTGAGGCAAAATTTTGGAATAAGCTAGTGAGGCATTTCGAGTGGTTTTTATTCCTCGTGAGGGTTTTCCACTCAGGACAATATTTGTGTTATGGGTTGTTATTATCACTGATGTGTTTGATCCTCGTGTTCATTTGCTTATCATATGTCATTCAGTTTTAAAGTTATCCTAAGATGTTTTGGTCTACATGAACACATATATCATTGTCTAAAATGATGTTCTCTACTCATCCTCATTATGGTCAATCAAACTTTACAAGTTAATCTCTGTATGTTTGTGTGTCTAATATGTGAACACCTTTACTCTTAAGTCTGATGTTCACGAGTCAATGTGTATCATAGATTATTTCATAATATTGTGCTGATGCATTCTTGACATTGATCTGTCAGTTTTAGTTGTCATGATATCTATCTTAACTTAACCAAAGCTATCATGATGTTCATAGTTAACATGATGCCTCATCTCCATTCAATAGAAATTGGCTTTGTTTCAAAGTTCTGAAAGATTATTTCAACGTCTGAAGATCTTGTTAAAATTAGTATACCACTGATTCAACCCCCTCTCAGTGGTATTGTACTCCAACAAATTCAATTTTAAACAGACAAATTGAAACACATATTAGTCAATGCAAAATTTCAAACCCATGCTTTACACAGAAAATAAGTATATCAAATTAGAGTGACAAAGTGAAACAAATATAAGTCAATGTCAAAGTTCAAACCCATAATTCACACAAACAATAAGTATATCAAACTAAAGTGAATGCCAAAGTTGCACTCCCCACAAACAATAAATAGATTCCAAAGTGAAACATGCTAAATAAATGTGTTTAAAATATAACTTACTAATAGTATAACACTAATTATGACAATGTTAATAGATTGCATTGTGGTTGAATGGGAGGCCATAGTTCTCTAATAGTTTCTTTATGATTTGGTTCTATAATGGTTCACTCATGATTTAGTTCATGTTGTTATTCATTTAATATCATTCCATTATTTTTATTTGCCAAAAAATAATTGAATTTGTTATAGTAATAATAGTCGTGTCCACCAACTACAATTATAAATATAAACTATATAGTGATAGGCCTATAAATATGTGTGCCTATCGGCCATTTGATAGCACCTTTGGTGCTTTTACTAGTTTTAATCCTATTTTGTATAAGGATTCTTCTCGTATAACTTAATTTAAAAAAAAAATGAATACTGTCATTATTACCTTTCAAAATATTAAAAAGATAATAGTACAATATTCAATAAAAAGATAGGTGGTAGAGAGATGTACACTCACAAGGTCTATGTGGGACATAGTCAGAAAACAAAGATGACATATATCAAAGGGTTAAACCCACAAAGAAAAAGTACTAAGTAGCTAAAGGAGCACTAGTAGGAGCATCCACCTGAGTTATGATTTTTCCCCCATTCCTTCTTCCCCTTCTGGTAGCAATACTCCATTCTTATAAATTCTACTTATTCTCAATATATCCATCATCATCTTAATATCACTCTTATAAATTCTAGAATGCTCTCTGTTTTCTGAAATGTTCTTTATCAGACTTATTTCCCCTATCTCTCATGGTTTTACACCAAAGTCGTTATTATTATTGGTCCATACTTCTTTGAAAACAATTCATTCAAAAGAAGATGGGGTCATAGGAGAGTTATCCTTTACCTTGTCTTTTTCCAAATCAGTTTGGGGAACTTCACCCTCCTTCTTCATTTCCTCCTCCCTCTTCTCCTCTTGAACCAATTTATCATCTCTCCACTCTTTACACTCCATTGCAAGATGACCAACTTCTTAGGATCTAAAACATCTGATGGGAAGACACTCATAATCCAATTCTTGGATCCACTCTTCTAAAATTGAGAATAATTTTATAGAGTGTTTGATAGGTTTGCTGAGGTTGATCTTAACACAAATTCTAGCATATGTAGCCAATTGATTGCCCCCTATCATGGTTGAGAAGAAAATATATTCTCCAATTGTGTCCCCAATCATTGTGAAGATTTCTTCTAACCATAATTCCTAGGGGGTTGTATATTCTTATCCAAAGGGGAGCATACTAAATCAACTCCGAGTGAGGATCAAAACCTGGTGTCCAAGAGTGAATATAAAGACCTGCATTCCCCATGAACCATAGCCCTCCTTTGAGCATTTAATTCCTATCATATTCTGATTGGAAGGCAATCTATAGAAACCCTAGCACCAAGAAGCTAACTTTTGATTTAGGGAGATGCCATTTTTGGTTATCCAATCCTTAATACTATCCATCGACAACCAAATTCCAATGAATTTTGCTATCACAACATTCTTTTTCAACTTTTGTAGCTTCAAATTCAGAAACTCATTCGAAATGTAAATACTTGGCACCTATTTGTCAACTTCTATATTAACATTGCCAACAACAAATCTTTTGCCCTTTTCTTTTGATTTGAATATTTGTTTTGCATATTTTTGAATATGCTTCCTTCATCATCGCCCCTATCCTTTACTTTGTTGTCCTTCTCACTCGCTCCTAGAGGGGAAGATCTTAGCTTTTATCTTTGCTCCTTGCCATTTTATTTATGCTTCTCCTTCTCCTTCTCTTCATCCCATTTTGCACAAAATGCACCTTTTTTCCAAATTCTCTCATTTCGCCAAACCTCCCATGAAAGCATATATACTTGTTCACTTTGTCCATCAGACTATTTTTTTAGCTCTATGAGCTCATGAGAGATATTTTCTATCCTTCATCCATCTCAGTAGGTTTGACTAACCCAATGGGGTGGGTTAGTAGTGAGATAAAATTACACATTTGATTACTTTGGACAACTTGAAAGGATGCACTTTTTAGAGGAAACAGAGATAGCATAGGCATGGGAGGTAACTTTATAATAGTTATTAAATTTTTCTCATCCCTAATAGCTAAATCATATGATTGAGGAAGTGTTTGGGCTCCTAAAATTTGAAACATAACTAAAATTTTAGAATCTAAATCTTTTAGAAAATACAAAAAAGAAAAACCTAGAGGTGGCTAATTACTGACTAGGAATCTCTTCCATGGTTTATCAAACCATGAGTTGAAGTCATGCATGCATGCTATAAGGGACCTTTTTATTACCATGGAATGCTAAAGAAGAGAGCTCATATCCACATCCTCCTGGAACTAGCTGAACCAAGTTGATTCCAAATTATAACTAAACCAAGTTGTAGAGTCTTGAACCATTCATGTGCTTTTCTCTTGAGAGACAAAAAGAGGTATTTAGAGAGCCATATTTTTAACAATGATATATTGTGAATGTTGTACAAATTTACATAATCTTGAGAGTGATCTAAGGAAGAAATTAAGCCATCCCCATAGAATTTAGGTAGTGCCTTCAATGTTACTTTAGGAATTTGACACCATTGTTGTTGTTGCAATGAACCACTTGAATCCCATGCTACAAATATCAAATTTCTTGCTGGTATATTGGGAAGCATGTAGATATAAGACTACAAGGTTGAAGATGTGAGATCCTTCGACCAATAAAATCAGTAATAGAGTTGATAGGTGGAGGATTCATGCTCATGCAAGCTGATATTTTTATGATTTACCAACAAAATCACAAGATGTAGACTGAGGTTTTCTTACTCAAGTCCCATTGGGCATGCTAGGACTATTGATCATCAAATCTACACCTGTGTGTAAACCTACACCAACACATGGGAAGTTTACAAATATGGGACATGGTTTACAAAATGACCTCCAAGATTTTAGAAGTTGGCTCTTCATGATATTTTCAATGAATTCACCTCACACTTTATAGGTGAAAATGAGAGAAGGAAAACTAAAAATGAAAACCTACTTTATTAAGGTGATACACCAATTAAAGATTTTATGTCTGTATGAGACCAATTCCATAGAATTTAACATTTGTCTGAATAACAAACATAACTACAATAGAGAAGGGATGAGATTTGCATGGTCACCAATCTACATAAGGTTAGATGAATCCTAAAAATATAAATCAAGATTGGAACAAAAGATAGAAAGATGGAGGAAAATTAAAAAATAAAATCACAACTAGGCACAAAAAATAGAACATTTTGTTCATTATAGAGATATTGTTAATACTAGATACAAAAGACAAATTTGCATATTTACAAAGTTACTATTGATTAATACAATGATACAAAGCATTTTTTCCAAAACACCCGAATGTCAAAATGATAGAGTTTTGCTAATAAATCCTCTCTCCTTTTCTAAATCAATCATTTACATATTTATAGGGAAATGAAGTAGAAGAAAAGATATGAAGAAAAGCCAGAAAATTTGAGAGAAGAAGCCAAAAGAATAAATCCCACATAAAAAATAGTCTCCATCATTTGTTCACAACTTTGGATGATCAACACTTGTATGAGGTTGCAACCATAGTTCCACGGGGATGCGTCCCACCTAAATATCGATGTTTCTAGGATAGGGACACCCCCTAGCCACACCTCCACCGCTACCTCGAACCGTCGCCGTCCTTGGGACGTTTCCCTCTGAGAGGGGACGTCTCTAGTGTGTCCCTTTAAAAAGGGGACATTTGGGAGACTCTGGGACATCCCCGAGACATCCAGGGGATGCCCAGACATCCTTTGACCCCCTAGGAAATGAATAGGAATCCCCTGCATTGGTAGATGCCAAAAAGTGTTATTTTTTAAATTCCAAAGAGATTTGTGTTAATGAGCTCTCTACCCTAACCCTAATTTCTAATGTGCCCCACCCCCACCCCCACCCCCACCCCCAAGACCTCCCAAAATCTAATAAAAATCCCTATCCCTCTCATTCCAAATCACAAAAAAACTTCTTTGAGTGAAGTAGAGAGATGAAAGTAGAGGCATCAAGCTAAGAGGGAAAAGTTTGTAAGAGTGAGAGAGCATTAGGAGATGGAAAGTGAGATCAAGAAGAGGATATAGTTCAGCTAAGAAGATTCAAGACCTTAAAGTTCATCATTTGAGCCACAAGGTAGGCCCTATCACTATGCATTTGATTCTTTGAATTTCTCATTTTCATTTGTATAATTAATAATTGTATTGTTCATTGATTCATGATTCATTTCTAGAATCTAAATTGAAATTTTTTATAATTATTTGTGATTCATTCAAATGCTTAAATTTTTAAATCTTCATTCAAATGAAAATCAAATGCTTAAATTTCAAATTTATTTTTCTTTCTAGGTTGTAGCTTTGTAAGTTTTTTTTCAATATTAAAATTAGAATGTAGAAGTAAAATTAGGATTTCATCTTGTGTATCCTTCGCTTTTGTGCTTCGTGCGACCTGAAGTAAGAAAAACAAAGTGAAATCCTTGTTTGACCAAGTATTTACAATTGTCAATTTATGACATCAACATTTAGGTTTTTAAATTTTTAATTACTACATAAATATTTGATTAAATTATAAAATCAATCATTAAATTTGAAAGTCAAATTAGGATCTTAACTTTTGTGTATCCTCTACTTCTGCACTTTGTGCGACTTGAAGTAAGAAAAAAAAGTGAAATTCTTGTTTGACAAAGGTTAAGAACAAGGATTACTATTTGTGTATCCTCTGCTTCTGTGCTTCGTGTGACCTGAAGTAAGAAAAACAAAAACAAAACCCTTATGTAATAATCCCTTGCATTATGCATGGTTTGAATTTTAATTTTTAAATTATAAACTTACCAAAAAAATTATCATTTCTTGTAGTGTCATTATGAGTTCTCATAGCATGAGTGAAGATGAGGGTCAACCTCAAGAGGATGAGGTTGAAACTGAAACTGAAAATGAATTTGATTATGCACCTGGTGATCCTAGTTCAGAAGCAAGGAGGGGTGGTCGTGAAAATCAAACTAGTTCTGTTGGGAATCCAAATTATAGTTTCCCTTCACAAATCCTACAACAATATGCTAAGGGTCTCTTTGATTTGAAGCAACCTTTAAAACTATTTGCAAGCAAGGTACCAGGAAATCCTGGGACATCTGGGGGCACAAGGAAATGGAAGTGCAACATATGTGACCTTGAATGGTTTGACAACATGACTAGAACAAATTCTCACCTCCTTCTTACCAGAGGCAAAGGTGTAGATGTATGTGATAAGGTGGAAAAAAAATTGAAATTTAGGGCTGAAATATGTAAATTATGGGGTTCTAATGAAGAAGATCCACCTACATCTATTACTTTGCCACCAAGGGGGAGGGGTCATCAGAGACAAAGTTCTACTTCTACTAGTTTGGAGAGGTCAATGAATCCATCTAGTTCAAGGGCAATAGAGCCTAAGGGGAAACACAAGGTGAGTAGTGATGCTTCAAATCCACTAGCAGAATTATTCAATGTGCAAGCAAAGGATGAGGCAGATGATGCCATTGGCAAATTCTTCTTTTCCAGTGGCATTCCATTCCATGTGGCTCACTCTCCATATTATAAGGAAGCTATGGCAAAGGTAATAAGGGCGTGACCATCATATGTGCCACTAGGGGAGACTAAATTGAGGACAACAATCTTGGATAAGAACTATTCCAAGTTTAATATTTTAATGGAGAAAATTAAGGATACTTGGGGCACAAGTGGATGTAGCATCGTCATGGATGGGTGGATAGACATTAGGCATCGTCCACTCATCAATATCATGGTTACAAGTATAGTTGGCCCCCTTATTTCCTTAGGGCTATTGATTGTTCAGGGCATTCCAGATCCTCAAAGATGCTATAGAGGAGGTTGGGCCACAAAATGTGGTGCAAGTAGTGACAGATGCAACCCATGTGTGCAAAGCTAGATGGAAGTTAATTGAGGCAGCCTTTAGACATATTTGGTGGACTCCTTATTGTGTGCATGCCATGAATAATGCACTCAAGGACATGGGAAAAATCAGCTCGATCAAAGGACTTGTTAGTGATGCTAGATATGTGCAGATGTTTATTTGCAACCACCACACTGCACATGCACCCTTTAGGACCTTCTCCAAGAAGAAATTCTTGAAACCAATAGAGACTAGGTATGCATCATACTTTATTCTTTTGGAGAGGATGCTTGAGTTGCAAGAGGCATTGCAACTAATAGTTATGACAACAGAATGGAATTGGTGGCCTAAGTCAAAGACATAGAAGGGATAGAGGGTGAAGGAGGTGGTGAAGAGTGATGTTTTTTGGGCTGACGCCAAATATATTGTCTGCATCATTACTCTAGTCTTCAGAGTGATTAGATCTAGGGATGCTAATGCACCTAACCTTGGAGAGACACGTATGAGTGCATTGATACTATGCTTGATCAAGTGAAGGTTGTTGTATGACAGAAAGACCCCACATTGCAATTCTACACTGAACATATTCAACTAACCATTCATCATTGATGGGAGAAGCTCAACACTCCCTTGCACATGGAAACCTATGCATTGAACCCAAAGTGGTATGTGAGAATGCCTGGTAGAGTTACACCTATACAAGATGTTGAGGTGAAGGGAGGGTTCATGAAGGCTATTCAGAAAATGTATGATCCTATAGAGGCGAGCATCATTCGTATTGAGTGGACAAAATTTGCCACTCTTAGGGGATATCCACAGGAGGCCGAAATAGATAGGGTTACATTGACACATAATGAGCCTATTTTGTGGTGAACTTTGCATGGGCCTACTTCTATGAATACCGATCTATCCATTTAATTGTTATCCTAGGTTTCTAGTTCTTCTACTACTGAGAGGAACTGGTCTACTTATAGCTTCATCCACTCCATTAAGAGGAACAGGCTTACCTCTAGGAGGGCAGAGAAGTTTGTGGCTGTACATAGTGCCTTGCATCTCATTGATCGCAACACACTTATGTACAAGGAGAGTCTAGTAGCCAGATGGGATGTAGAGCTAGAGGAGCCAGCACCGATTGATGATGGTGCTACATAGACAGGGCTTGTTGGTATTGGTTTGGAGGAAATTGAGCATGTGGAGTCTAGCAGTTCTAGTGATGAGGAGTTTAGCAAGAACTTTAGGGATGATTAGCCATTAACTCATTAATATTTACTTTTAGTATTTAGTATTTTGTTTTTGAACATTGTTGATACTTGATTGTAATCATGAATCATCATTATAAAACTTTGAAAACTCTAAATTCGATATTTTGATTTTCAATTTCAATGTTCAATGTTCATTGGTTCAATGGTTCAAACAATAAAACTTGAAACTTCATTGTTAAAAACTTAAATTTAAATTTTTGATGTTTAATGCAATATACTTATTCTTTATACATCTTTTTATAACTAATTTTTCAAGTACTATATGTATTTGCACCACTCCCCTGCCGCCCCCCTCGCCGCTGTCCCCCTACCATCCCCAAACTTAGACCCCTTGTCCCTCTATCCTCAAAACCCATCCTTGCATCCCCTGATCCCCCCGCCAGGAAACTCCATGGAACTATTGTTGCAACATTGTCTGCTTGTTATTCTTTCCCATGAATTGCTCAAAAAATATCTTAGATGAAAAAATCTTAGCTTTACATTTTGTGAGATGTAATTAGGGCAAAGATATTATAAGATGTTAAACTCTTATAAAGCTTTTGCATCATTTATAGCTTCATATTTGATCATATGAGTATTTACTATGCTTTTAGTTAGGGCAAAGATATTAGAAGATGGTAAACTTTTATAAACCTTTTGCATCATTTACAGCTTCATCTTTGATCCTATGAATATTTAGGATGTTTTAGGGTTCCTTTATCTAATAAAAGTAGTGAGCTTTTATTTTACATAAGAGAGGCCCCTACATAATGCCTATAAAATATTAGGCATAACTTAAAGATAAGTAGGTCCACTCTTGTCCTTCTTAATTCATTGTCAGCTTCACATTTTTTTGAAAAAGCACCAGTAATTAGATATGTTCTTTGATCAAACAATTCTAAAGGTGTTTGTGATATGCAGTTGATCCCACGTTCCACATCAAGACTTTCCCGCTCCAATGGTGCAATGATAAATTTTTCCTTTGGAACTAAAATAATCGCTGCTAGCTACATTGGATTATTTTCTCATCAAGTGCTTTTGAATGAGAGGTTTTATTGGTCTACTTTTAAATATCATTCACTTCAAAAAAAAATTAAGGTTAATACTATGTTTTATTGTGAATGAGGTGTAAATTTACTACTAAGTGTTTGACCATGAATGATATTTAAGTAGAGTGGCTGCATTGAAAGTTGAAGATTCTGTTCATCGTTGAGTTTGATCTTGATATGAAGCATCATTTCTTAAATGATTTCCTTCTTTATGTGCTATCCTTTTTGACATGTGATGTGCCACTCTACTTAATTATCATCTACTTTAATAGTGAAACATTCAATAACAATTCTACGTGATTTAACAGATTCTTTTATCAGAACATGATTTCTTACTTTAGCTATTGCACCATGGTCATGATCGTTGCGCTTGTTTCTTCCACAGCTCTTCATTCATTTTTCCTTCTTTATCTTGAGTTTCCTGCCACCTTCCTTTTTATATATAATTCTATTGCACCCATTCTTTATGCTTGTACAACGGCTATGCAACCCTTCTATGGCTGGATGCCAAGTTGACCGCTGTGCCATCTTTTGCAATATCTAGTTTCATATATTGCTTGGCGAGTATTTATATAATTGTGTGTGAATACCTGAACTGTATTTAAATCATTTTATTGCCATATACAAGTGGTGTGCCTGCTCAGTGATGAGAACATTAGTATTGTCGATGTTCCCTTTGTGTTCCCCCTTAACTACATCAAAGTGGTAGAGGATGAACTTAGCAGTACTTTGTCTACAAGTAATATTTATGACATGGATTCTGATAACGGATAGTGGTTTTTCCATTTTCTATTTAGATGGTAGTTGTGGGTTTGATAAAGTCTCCGAAGATACTTTTGAGAGAGTTATAGGCTCTTTGGAGAAGGCTTCTTTCTTTTAACCTGAGTCTTTGACTATAGATAATACAATTTAAAACCTATTCCGGCCAGCTGATCTTAAATGTCATCCACTTCAATATTTAATGGTAAATTCTGGCCAATGAAAAGTTTTCCTATATTTAACACTTTTTGTTGTGAATGAAATAGAAAAATGCTATTGGCTGTTTGACCGGTTCAACTCTGAAAGTGGATGACATTTACATAGAGCGATTCCGACCTGGTCCCTGTTGAGGTGTTGGCATGAAGGAATTGGTTCCACAATTGAGATGAAAGGTAAAGAAAGTCTACAGGGTCCCAGAGGCTACCACAGAAGGGAATTCAATAGAGACTTCAAAGATGGAATTGCACATATGGATCTTTGGAATGTTGTAGTTAAATGATTAGCATGTCCTCATATAAATCAAAATGAAAATTTGGAAATGGAGTGCAAGAAATGTAAAATAGGTATCATAACTAGTCCTTCATTATGATTACAAGGAAGGGGTATCAAAGTAGGTCACTTTCGTCGTGCTTAAGTTTGCTAACATGTCATGGTGTACAACGGTTTTCTAATAAGCTCCAAGATGCAGGGATGGAGAGTAAGTTGAAGCATTATTATGGCTCAAAAGAGTCAGATCTAAGAGCTAGATCCATTTCAGAGAGAGCTAGAGCAAGTGTCAAAACCAAGCCACTGAGGAGGTGTGTTGAAGCTTAGGTGTTTTTTTGGGCCATGCAGTTTTGAGTTGTCTATGTAGGGGTCAAACTCATTCTAAGGAAGGTTGCCTACTACGTTAAAGGGGATAATTATACCAACCCTTTCTTACTTCATTCTGGAGAAGATGGAGGTCCGTGTTAACTAATCCAATTGATATTATGGTTCCTTCTAGAAATATGAGGGATAAAAAATGGATCTCTCATTCCTAAAATGATTATGAAATGATTATAGTCCATCAGAGAGTTTCTATAAGTAATCTAGAATTTAATTCCTTTCGAGAGTGGTTCCACAAGTGTAATAAACTTGATACTAGCTATTTAGCAAGGATCATGAATGCAATGAAGGCATTAACACATATGTAATCAGCCTTGGAGATAGATTGCTCTCAATTTTCTTTTGGTTTAATAAGATTTTAGGAATCAAAAGCTCAATAGTTAGGAAGGTGTGATATAAAAAGTGGATAAGTTTAGGTTGACAAGAGGGGTCAAATTGCAAGTCATCTACAATAAGTTTCTAGGACATCTATAATAATACTACAAGTTCATGTGTAGTGGTATTGCAAATGCTTTATGGTGTTGCAAATTCACCTATAGTAAGAGTCACAAGTGTTTCAATCTACTACAAGTTTACCTATAATAACATTGCAAGTAATATGTTTCACTCCAATAGTCTTGACTATTTCTAGTGTTGTCTTTACCCTAGTTATATGATAGAATACACTCAACAATTTAAATTGGTTTATTTGGGGTGATAATATTACTTGTAGTAATGTTGCGTGTGTAGTCAAATGGTTAGGGCATGTAATCAAGCAAGTTTTGGTAGTGTCTAGTAGTTACACAGGATGAAATTGCCAATGGGTGTTTATTGGTCGTAGTAGGGAATGAGGTGGTAGAAGAATTTATAGGGTCATCTTTAGGGGTAGTGACCATTTACCCTATATTTAGAGGGGAATGTTTTCTAACTTCATTGGTAGTGCATTGTCTTCTTTGGCATGGTTGTTCATTCACCCTAGAATTGACCATTTTCTCTCTTTAGAATGGCATCTATTTTGTTTCCTTGCCAATGTGTTTTCCTATGATTTGCACAATCATTCCTCATCTTTGGCACATTTGTTCTCCTTCTTTGGAAGGCATGTGTTTCATCTTGATAGATGGTCATTTTCCTATTCCTAGTGGTATCATTTCCATGTGTTGATCACGACCCTAGCTAGGGCAATGATGGTTTGAGGGTCACACCTATTTTTCCATGGCTAGATAAATGGTTCTTTGAGTAACAACTACTATCCTTCATGGGTAATGTTAATTTACCTATTATACTTAGTGACCATCAATGTTTGGGTCGCATGAACCTAAAGGAATAGAGGCAAAAGGTGAAGTGCTGAGGAAGAAAAGCATCCCTATTTTATAGTGTGGGAGGCCATATTTTTTTGGTTAGATTGACAATGTTAGTTCAAGCCAATGAGTCTAGCTAGCAAAGATTACTAAAGCATTCTATTATACATTTTTTTTAATTATCTATTAAACAATTTAGAAAGATAGTTAATATTACTATAACTAATTCATTTTTTTCTAAATCATTCATCAATATTAATTATAAGTAATATTAGTAAAATTTAGTTACCTAATCTAATATATTTTCTTATTATATTTTATAATTTCATCTACATGTATTATTATTACATTTTAACTAACTATAACATATAACTTTATTTAATAAATTCTATTATAGAGAAGAACTACAACTCACATCATTTTTTATATAATTTAATATTACAATTTTATTTTATATTTTTATACTCTTCATAAATTAAGGTTGTAATAAATCAAACAAATACAATAACTTTTATGCCCATATTTATAAAAATTAAAATCAAACAATAAGGTTTTAGGAAATAGCTACCTTTAATAGATTGTATTAATCACAAATGATAGTTATAAAATGATTTAAATGCTGATATTAATTTCTAAATGTGAGATTGCTATAATGGAAAAGGGTTACTAGCCAAGAAAGGATTTGGTTATGGTTATAGTTCTAATAACCTAGCACTTCATGCCTTACTCCATTTTAAATAACACTAGATAGCCCCTCAAATCAATCTATCCCTTCATTCGTGGGTACCATGCTTTCTAAATTAGAAGCTTCGATGAATTAATGGAAGATTAATGGATACCATGCTTTCTAAATTAGAATATTCATTGACTAGAACAACTACATTTATATCTCCACTACAACCAAAAGTGTATGCTATTAATTAATTCTCACAATCTATATATGAGGTCTAATCTAGAGGATAGAATCACGTGTAGTTGAATCTAGGATGAGAAAACTAGTGAGAAAAGGGCCAAGAAGGTTTTGAGAAAAGGTATGTATTACTTGTTAGAGTTTTGGGTTCAAGCTTGGGCTCAATTAACATGACAAAAGAGAAAACTTTTGTTCTAAAATTATGAATAAAAGAAATCCTACCGGAGTGGCTTAAAATGAATGGGGAAAGGGGTATTGATAGATGAACTTTTTTCTTATACAAGGGTGAAATTTCAAATTTGTCATCTAGAGTTGATTTTTAGCACACTTCACTTAAAGTATTTTTGATTAATATGCCATTTCTATCTAATAATGTGTTCTATCTAGATTTGTTTTTCCCAAAACATTTTATCTAGAGATGTTTTTTGGAGGTATATCTTGTTAGAGTGAATAATTTATCTATTCACTATAGCTTAAGTGTACTTAGGTTGATGAGGTTAGACAACATCTTGTCTAATTGAATGTGCAACCTTTTAGCTCCTAGGTTAGAGGTTACCTAGTTGTTTGGTAAACCTCATGTGCATACCTTTTGAGGTTGGAAGACTTTCCATCTCACCTCAAAAGACACTTTGTAGTCATCTAACACTTGTCACACAAGGTTGTTGGTTTGCACATTCCAAGTGATCCAAAGGTTGACACCTTATAGGACACTTGTCTACTTGTTTGTGTCACATCACGGGGCACTTGTCAATCCATGTCCAAGGTGGATTGCCTCTTTCATGCCTATATAATGAGGCATTCTCACATGTAAATTTGCAAGTGATCTATCACTATAAGTTTATGCTCAATTAGGTTCATCAATACCATCGATTTCTTATCTCATATTGTTGATTTCCATATTGTGAGAGCGTAGATCAAGTTGTAGAGTATCCCTCGCTATTCTAACATGGTATCAGAGCTATGTTGTAGACACACTCTCTGTTTTGAGGAAATTAGGAGGTGAGGTGAAAATCGGTGTGTCTTGGAGTGAAACGGATCTCACGAGCTTCAATGTAAAAAAAATTGATTGTTTTTGCCCCTAACCCAATTTTTTTCAAAAAAGCAAATTCTTTTTAGAAAAATCAAATTTTGAAGGAGTTTTTGCATTTTTGGGCCAATTTGGGCAATTTTTTTTTAGCAAAACAATTTTTTTTACAAAGGGAAAATTTGCCCTCTGCAAAATTGTCATTTTCGGTTCGATTTTGTCAAATCTTTGGTAGATCACGTGGCCTATTCGGCCTTTGCCAAGATTTTTTGGTCGATTTCATTGTATTGTGCAGGATTTTCGTTGTAGGCTCATTGATTGGGCAAAATCTGTCATTTTGAACGAATTTCCGAGTATTGTTTCTTTGGCCTCGTGGGGTAGGCTCTGCACCTTCAACATTGGTCTCTCTGTGATCAAATTTGGCCCTAGTTTTTGTCGTGGGCATTCGACGCTTCACTCTATATTTGTCCTTCCAGGTCGTGCACAGAACTCGGCCTCTCTGCAGGCCGTTTGACTTCTAAAGTCCACACCCATGGTCGATGATACAGACATTAAAAATTGTGTTTTGTGCACTGCTCATGCTCATCCATTGAAGAGGCACTCTACTTGTTCAAGCCCTTTCAACGGCCTCCACAGGACTTGTTTGAAGATGTCACGTTTGGGGTTTCATGTTGCAGATCGATTGTTTTGTTCTGTTAGTCGACGGTTCACTTGGTGGACTAGGCAACACCACCACTTGTTTCTCCACAACCCACACCATGATTGTTCTTCCATCCAAGGCAGTCTCCATTCACGTTTCAGCACCGAAGACATCTTCATTTGTTATTGGGTGCTGTTTCTACAAGGCCGATGCCCTTCCATAGTGGTTGATGCCTTTTTCACTACATGCTTCTCAAGTAGCTATTTACCATAGAGTGGTCGCCTTCCTTGGAGTGGTTGACAACGGTCTTCTTCTCACAGTCGGCCATATTTAATTTGTGGTCACATTTGATACTTGGTAGCGGTTTTACAGAACAAAATTACCACTCTACTTAAATACCATCCACTTCAATGGTCAAACAATCAATAGCCATTTTACAGATCATTCACACAAAAAGTGGTAAATATTTGTCCTATTTTTATTGGTCAAATTTGACCTTTGATTGTTGAAGTGGATGATATTTAAGAATAGCCCAAAATTATTGTTTTCAAGCTTCCACGGAGGTCACGCTCTACCACAGTCCCATTTGGACTCTACAACCGGTCTCTGTGTCTCTAAATCAGTCAACTTTTGGTGACAAATCAACCACCAGGCCCTCCACTTGGCTTTCATTCAACATTTTCTGCTAGGTTATCATTTAAAGTTCACTGTTCAATGTTTTGTACAACATCCAGCATCTCTTTTTCAATTAGCATTTGCGGTTTATGTGGAATTGCTTAAGGTTTCATTAATTATAACATTTTATGTTACAAAGTTTGTTGAGGTTTGCATTAAATTTGCTGTTAACGTTTTATGTCAAACATAACTGCCAACATTCTTTTTTACAAGTCTTGTAGCATTAACATTAAATATTACATATATTGTAACCATAATTGTAAACCTGCCAGCATTATATGCTATAGTCAGCATTTGTAATAACCCTTTGTATCTCCCTTATCAAAGACGGAGAGTGAGGTCCAGGTTGGTAGGACGCCAATTCCCCCTCACATATCAAACCATTGTATTGTACATTTCTTGCTGATTCCAACAAGTCTTTGGAAGGATAGATTTTTTCTCTCCACCTAGGCGTTTATTGCTTCTTCAAGTGCAATTTTTAACAATGTAGGCCATATTTATGAGAATTTGTTATTGTAATAACTTTTCGTCAATAGCTTGGAATTGAGCACCATATTTTTGTAAAAGTGCTTTTTTTCAATTTCCCACATATTGGTCATATCTATTTTGTAAAACGCACTAAGTTATAAAGTCCAAAATTTTGGGGGGTCACCTAATCAAGGGGAAAATCTCATAATTTTAGGGGGGTCAACACTAGCATTTGATTGAATGTATGTTGCTTTGGATACTCCATATCCTACCTACAACATCAAATGCACCTATTGTGGAAACCAACATGACGACACAATGTGTCCTTATTTCTCATAGGTTGCTTTCAAACTCCTCTGTCAGATTGCAAAACCACAAACACATGTTGCTACATCCGAATCCTGAGTTGATATCTCCATGGCTTCTAGTGATTCATTGTACAAGGACATTGATCTCATCTTTCCGGATCCGCCAAATTGGGATGCATATTTGGGAGACATCATTGAGGACATTCGTCTTCTTTTCGATGACAACTTTGATGAAGTTTCATTAGCCTTGTCTTCTTCCAATATGATTTCTCTTCCTTCGCCTACATCAGCTTCTATAGTGACAGTATCAGATTCTTATGGTTCTAGTTATCACCATACATCTATGGTTCCTATGGTCCCTACTACAGAATCTTCTATGATACCCGATTCATTCCATCAGCATTCGTCGCATGTCAGCATTGTCTTAGAGATTATTGAGCAATCTTTGAAGACATTATGGGCATCATCTGAGTCTTTGAATCATGTGCAGACTTCAGAGACTTTCCTACTTCTTCCTATATGTTTCTATTAGGAATGGGAAGATTCCTTGCACACTTCTATGGTTCGATTTCTTCTTAAGGGGATAAATGCGGTTCAATGTTCATGGATTCTCTTTAGCATAATTCATCAAGCATCTACACACACTGTAGCATATCTTATGGCGGGGATTCCAAGTCTCTCTTTGTATCTCCTATTTTGGGGAAATATATTTCACACATGTGATAGAAGTTGTCCTAGGGGGTAATGATATAAGTCCTTCACTTGTTTGCTTTTCATGCATTTTGTTTCTCCTTTTGGAGAGAAGTTTTGTTCCCTCAGGGTTTTCTCCTTTACTCCACTTTATGAGAAACTTTATACATGGGTACCTAACATGGCCTAGTAGCTGGGACCCATATTTATGTATCTCTTACACTTTTGTGATCTCCCCAAGTATCACTTAAGGGGGGTGTTAGAGTGAATAATTTATATATTCACTATAGCTTAAGTGTACTTAGGTTGGTGAGGTTAGACAACATCTTGTCTAATTGAATGTGCAACCTTTTAGAGGTTAGAGGTTACCTAGTTGTTTGGTAAACTTCATGTGCATACCTTTTGAGGTTGGAAGACTTTCCATCTCACCTCAAAAGGCATTTTGTAGTCATCCAACACTTGTCACACAAGGTTTTTGGTTTGCACATTCCAAGTGATCCAAATGTTGACACCTTATAGGACACTTGTCTACTTGTTTGTGCCACATCACGGGGCACTTGTCAATCCACGTGCAAGGTAGATTTCTTCTTCCATGCCTATATAATGAGGTATTCTCACAGTAAATTTTTAAGTGAGATCAATATAAGTTTATGCTCAATTAGGTTCATCAATATCATCGATTTCTTATCTCGTATTGTTGATTTCCATATTGTGAGAGTGTAGATCAAGTCGCAGAGTATCCTTGGCTATTCCAACATATGTAACATAACTTTGATGCCAAATTACAACTTTTTTGAAATTATTTAAAAATTTAATGTTATTGCCACTTGGACTCATGTAAAGTACATTTTTTGAAAAATCTAAGCAAAAAATATTGTGAAGATCTAAAAGAACAAATTAAAAAAATATTTTTTATATTTTAATTAGAGTTTATATTTTCTTTTATATTTTCACTACAAATAGGTCATTAGCATGCAAACATAAAATGGGTTGCTTTCTCAAATGAAAATACTATTTTTTAAAATATGAAGAATATACATAGCACTAGAGGAGACAATTCTTGTTAGTTGATATAATTTTTATTTGTTTTAGATAAATAGTCATAAAAAGTTCATGTCTAAGTAAAATGTTGTGTTTTTAGCACACCTAACTTTAAACAATTATTTAAAATATTTTATTTATTGAAATCATTATTTTATGCATTCACTAAAATTTAATGTTCACAATATAGAAAAACATCAAGACAAATGAAATTTGCTATAAAAACTATGACATCCTATCTCACATTTAGTTTTAGAACAATTTTTGGCAACTAAATATATTAATGTTGATATTACAAAAAAATAATGTGTAAATAATTTTTAATTTTTAAAAATACAAACATAAACTACACTAAAATTATGCATTTTATAGCTTTGTAATCATTTTAAAATCTAAATTATATGTGAGTCTCACATGTTTCAATTTGAAAAATGTATAGAATTATTTATTTCCCTTATAATAGGGTGACACGTTACTAAAATTTCACCTACAACAATATTTTTTAAGCTCAAATTTATAATTTGAAGTCAAAAATAAATTTTTGTTGAAACCTCAATCTTTAATAGATTTTATTAATCATCATAATAGTTGTATTTAAATCATGTGAATGTCAGTAGTAATGTGTAAACATGGGAATGTTATGATGGTAGAGGCTTCCCAGCCAAAAAGAATTTGGTCATGGTCAAGGCTCTAGATGGTTGATAACTAGGCACTTGATGCCCTGCTCCTCTCACTGTTGCAAATGTCAACCCTTTATAAATTATACTATACCCCCCCACATCAATCTCTCCATTCATCCATGGATACCATGCTTTATCAATTGGAAGCCCCAATGCATTAATGGAATATCTTGTACCAGTCACTGGCACCTGTGCATCCACATCTCCACTGCAAACAACAAGTGTATACTATTAATTAATTCTCACAATCTAAATATTTATAAAATAAAAACTTTTTAAGGGAATGTTTTTCTTTGTTATACCTGTAGAGTAGGATTTTCAATCCAACTGCCATCATTCTTTTATATATTGGGAACATTGTGGTGTAGTAGGTGTCATACCATAGTATACCACTATTTGGAGTAAAAGATGAGAACATTATAGTTTAGTTGATGATCTCCTATGTCATAAAATTAAGATCAAATAAGTATGCTTACTTTAAGGAGTCTCATATATAATCATACCTGCATTCATCCCATGCATAGGGCAAGCTTGTCACATTTGCATGAAGAGCACTTTGCACTTTAGGTGTGTTAAGGTATGTAAGTACATAACTAGGACTACATGGATCAAATCCATCTAATCCATCATTAGGGATAAAAGCCTGCAATAGAGATGATCTACGATTTTTTTCAAAATTTATAATATGACCTAACATTACTACACTACAAAAATTGTGCAAAGAGATTCTTGTTCAAAAAAACATGTATATACTTACGTACATTTTTTCTTACAGTTGATGTAGAAGATGTCCATATGGGGTTAGGATGGTAAGGGCAAAGTGGCGCATATATATTATAGTTGTTTATCTCTCCTCTAGTTGATTTGAATTTAGAGTGAAATGTGTCGCTATAAGTTAAGACACGTGGATTAGATGTAGAACATCGCATATTTGCATAGTCTTCATCTGACATCAAAGCATGTGACCATTGGTAGTCAACCGAACCACAACTGTCTGTCTCAGCATTCATTATACCATTTCCAATCTGTATAAACATAATATTTCAATAAATACAAATGTTTAAAGATGTAGAAAATTAATATACAAATTATAATTTAAACTATTTTTTCATAAAAAGAAATATGCTAATGAATGCACTCATTCTGAAATTCCTTAATATATTGCATGTCTATTATGTATACAAACATAATGATTAATATTGGAAAATATAAACTTGTAATGATTACACAATAATTACACTTAATTTATTTTTTTCTCCAAAAAAAATTGAAATACAACATTATGATAAATAATAAAATAATAGAATATTTTTTAAAAGATTTGACATCAAAATTACATCATATGCAATCTTTTAAAAAAGTAGAACTTGAAATACTCTAAAATTAAGTATTATATGAATATTGTTAACATCAGACTAAAACAATTAACATTAACATAAGGCGTTGAAAATGAAAATGTGTTTATAAAAAAAATGGGTAGATAACTAATCAAAACATCATCACTTTATTAAATGGTAAAATTTGTGTACAATGTAATTTTTTTTAAATTTTTTTTTAATTAATTTTTTTATATAATAACAAGTGTATAAATGGCGTATTTTTTTTTAGAGTTGACACACAACCTAAGTCATACCTATTTTTATTTGTATTCATTCTTAAGAACTAGTTCCATCTTTTAGTTTGGTCTATTTCTTATTTTTGGAAAGATACCCACCTCTATTTGCACTCATTTCTAGGAATTAATTCTATCCTCTAATTTGACATGTTTTATATTCCTAGAAAGATCTATAATCTATAATTTGTAGAAGTGATTTAGGTCACTTGTGGAAATGACGGTTGATCTTTTAGAATTCAAATTCAAAATTTGGGTCCACATGCTTACCCTCCACTTAACCATTATGGTGGACTTGAAGGACAAACAATTTTATTTGCTCTTTTGGAGTTGTATTTAAGGACTAACCCTAATTCATGTAAACATCTAGTGAATCTATGAACTAGTCACTCCTTGCATACATCAACGGGCTTAAAAAGAATTATGTATTGACATTAATATTTCACCAACATGCTAGAATATACAACATGATTGCTTGTTGTATTTGATTATTGCTAAAACTCATTATCTCAACATCTTTATGGGGTTTGACACAAGGGAAGAATTATCCTTATCATTTGCAAACTCTTGATTACACAACCAAGTTTCTATTCAAAAGTAAAAGTGAATAATTTTCAAGATTGAAAATTGTACAAATCAAATTTGCACAAATAAATCAATTCTTGGATTTCATGGTTACATAAAACATATCTACATTTACAAAAGTAATCCAAATAAAAAACTATCTTTTATACTGATTCCAATACATTCACCTAACATATCTTTTTGAATTAAAAAACACATCAATTTAACACAAGTAGAATCTAGTGAGGCTATCCTTAAATATCATCCACTTCATCAGTCAAAGGTCAATTTTGACCAATAAAAATAGGACAAATATTTACCACTTTTTATTGTGATTGAGGTGTAAAATTGCTATTGATTGTTTGACCATTGAAATGGATGATATTTAAATAGAATGATCTATTTCTATATCAAATAAAAACTGAATACATTAAATTATTTATTAAAATGTTAAATATTTAATTCAATATCTTCATCAATCTTTTATTCCTTATATATTTATTTAATTGAATTACGCAAGACTTATGTAAGGGATTTAATTATAAATTGGAAAATTAATTGTAAAATACAGTGCATCTATGTAAAAGCAAGTAGAGGAATCGCACCATAACTCCCTTGAGATTTATAAAAGATGTACGAGAATTGTTGTTCTTAAGAATTGTGTCCGCCAATTGAGGTACGTAAAAGCCTGAGCACAAAAAATAAGAATGAATGAGAAGTGTTATTTATTTATTTTTTGAATTGGTTTGAAATTAAAAAAAAAAAAAGAAAAAATTGGATTCGGACAGAGACTTACCAGCGTAGCTTTCCCCTGCGATATAGAATTCTCGATTCTTATACTGTGGAAACCTTTCGAACCAATTCAGTAGAAATGTGTACGAATCCCGAGCTACAGTATTTACCCGCCACATCAAAAACATCTTTTTCGTTAGTAAATTGAAACAAAATTTCTATAAATAAACTGTGATGCATTCACGCCTATAACAAACTCAAACCATAATACCAGTGTTCTCGTCAGTGCCGTTTTTATAATCAGCGGTGGTATTGGAGTATGAAAATCCAACCCCCGCAGGTGATTCCAAAAACAAGGTGTTTGCCACTGCCAACAAATAGATTGAAATGAATGTTAATTGAATGAATGAATGGATGAATTTTAATGACGTTTACAAGACCAAACAATCTAAAGAAACAAGAGCCGCAGCCCTAAGACATTTTCAAGATGGATAGGAAAAAAAAAGACCTTGGTTCCAGGCATAAGGATTACTAGAAAGAGTGGCGTTATCAGACTGAACGCGGAAGGGTCCCAGCTCCGTCATTGCTCCTATCCCAAACGATGAGCATCCCGGCCCTGAAATTTATCTCACGCCTTTATTAGCTTTGCAAAATGAAGGATCCCATGCTGTCAAATTTAAAAAGCAATATGATATGAGCAATGAAGAGTAAGGCAGTAGTAATACCTCCATTCAGCCAGAGGAGGAGAGGTTTGGTAGAGGGATCTTGAGTGGCCTCAGCAAAATAGTAGAACAGAGCTCTGCCCGCCTTTGAATCGACCGTCACATATCCCGAATACTGTGCAAATGTTAAATTTGTTGGCTGGCCGGGCAGAGAAGTTATCTTGTCACTCTCCTGCAGGCCGTCTTGAGCGTGCACGTCACTGAGGGTCGATGAATATTCGGTGGTAATGGAAGGAGGCGTCCATTCTAATTGCGGCTTCCTGTCCACAGCAGACCTCCTTTTCACCAAATAGTCTGAGAGAACTCGATGCTGACTGAGGTGGTGGGAAGGACCGACTAACAGCGCTAAAACTGACATCAACAACAGGTTTATTAAATTTTTCATTTTGAATGAATGATTTGGCTGGTGAGCAAGAGAGGGTGACATAAATAGAGGTGATTATGATTAATTGAAGGTGTTTGGGAGGGTCCTCTCCACGTAAAAAGCCGGCCGGCTACGTTGATGCGGAGTAAACGAAAGCAATTGTAGACAAAAAGTCGGCAGCAGCCTTGTTTCCATCGTCTGTGATCGTCGGGACCTCCGCGCATTCATTTTTTAGGGCACGGTTTATTCTAAAAGCGTTCATTTTGTAGTCATTGGTGCACGGTTTATTCTAAAAGAAGAGCGTTTATTGTTTAGTGGTTCAATGATAATTTTTAGTCTATATTGTATAAGGATTCTTCTCGTATAACTTACACTGATATTATTTTTTTGAAATATTAAAAAGATAATAGTACAATATTCATAAAAAAGATGGGTGGAAGAGAGGCATACTCATAAAGTCTATGTGAGACATAGTAGGAAAACAAAGATGACATATATCAAAGGGTCAAACCCACAAATAAAAAGTACTAAGTATGTAAAGGAGTACTAGTAGGAGGGTGGTTTTTATCATTGGGGACTAAACTTATATCAATAGACTCACAACCAGTGAGAGCACCCTCTTTCTTTGAAGAGTCATTTGTAGGTTGTTGAACACGAATAGGAAAAATTGCTAGCTCCAGGCAAGGAAAGTTGCTAGAATTTGGCCAATTGGTCAACTAAGAGCACCATGCCCATGAGAAGAGGTGAATGGTGGCCAAGAAGACTAAGACCAACCACAGGCAACATTATTCCTAATTTCCAAAGGTTGAAAGCCACACAATTGAGGTCCACGATCTCATTTGGTAGATTGGCTACGACCACACTGGCAACCTTGAGGAGGGGAGGACCTAAAGGAGGTGGAACTCTGGTAACAATGCATGGAGCATTACCTTAGTAATCAAGAAGCTCCTATAGATGCTCCACTTCAAGTGCAACCTTGCTAACTTGAACCTTGTAGTGGAGGAAAAATTACACCTTGATTAAAATATATTAACCAAGAGAAATTTTCACTACAACTCCACTAGGATCCTATCTAGTTTTGCGACCTACTTATTTAGATAGAGTAATGTCAATAGACCCACTTCGCACTAAAGTCCATATGAAAAAGAAACTAAACTAATTTCCTGGAAGATGAAGAAAAGGTGATAAAGTAATGGAGATGAACTACTATAAACAAAATGATGAAATTTGAAGTACAAAATCGAAAAGGAGGGACATAGAGGAACCTGGTGTCAGAAGATGGAAGCCACTACCAAGGATGCCAGTGCATCACAAGGATGTATGTGCATTTCGCTATAGTCTTGAAAGAACAAAAATTAAAATATTCCAGATCTGGTACACTTGTAGTCCCTTGTACAACAACAAATAAGATACCAAAACAATAATCTCTAGGTGACCAAAAAAAAATCAAAACTGGAAAGAGATAATGATAAACTCAAAATGAACATGAATAAATGACAAGGAAATAGAAGGGGTTCAAGCAAGAGATCACAAAAATAGAAATGAAGGATGAAACTCTCTGCTCAAACTTTTAATCCTTTAAGAAAAAGAAGAAATGGTTTGGGATGCTTGGGAGCTTGCCTTCAGGTCAAGCCTCTATTATGGTCTTTTGACCTCCACGGGTAGCCAAGATGAAAATTCTTAAAGAGAAGTGTGTGTTGCTACTTTCTATGTATAAATAGAATGGAATAGCAACAATGACAATAAATATTTTGTAAATGAAATGGATAAAAAATAATCTACTCAAAAATGAAATAAGCAAACTAGTGCAATAGCTTTTGAAGAGAGAAAGGAGAAATGAGAGGTAGCCACACAATGCAACTAGAAACTATGGATTACATAATAACCAGTAAATAAAGAGAGTACTATGATACTCAATCACATGTTTTAATAGAGGTGCAAACTGCTCACCTAAAGTAGAGTAATGCAACAAGCAATGGCCTCACAAAACTCAACAAAGGAAGTCACAAAACCCTCAAAGAACTCACATGAACATGCAAAAAAGAGCACGACTATGAAGGAGGCATGAGAAAGTATAATATGATGTTGTAGAGGATCACAACGAGAGCCAACTTCACCAAGATTCACAAAGTTGCAGAGCTGAGAGAGTTCATGAAAAATTGCTTTAGAATCCAAGATCAATTTAAAAATGCATTGTTAGAGGGAAAAATGAGAGATAGGGTCAAAGACAAATGTTTTGGAAGGTAGAGAGGCATTATGAGAATCTTGAATCATAGCTGAAGGTGGCCAGTAATGCCCATAAATGATCACTTGGCACCACATAGGCATGTGAAACTAGCCCATAAATGATCCGTGCTAAGCGTTAGCATCCAAGTGACTCTGGCTCTTGGTCACTTGAAACACCATGTAGATGATGAGATAAACAATGCACTAAAATTATTTTTCACAAAAATAAACACAAAAGGCCAAACATAACACAAAAGCATATGTGTGGTTATGAGAAAAGGATAAGGAAATGCTAAAGTTGATCAAAAAACATATTAGGGGAGAAGCAACCACTGCTAGGGATGTTAGTTTGTCATGAGGATGTTTGTATCATGTTGAAGTCCTAAAAACATGAAAGATAAAAGATTCTAGGTTTGGTACACATCAGTCACCTGCATAGCAACAAACAAGATACCAAAACAATAATCTCTAGGTGACAAAAATAAATCATAATTGGAAAGAGATATATGATAAACTCAAAATGAACACAAATAAATGACAAGGAAATAAAAGGGGTTTGAGAAAAAAATCACAAAACTAGAAATAAAGGATGAAACTCTCCACTCAAACTTTTTAATCCTGCAAGAAAAAAAAAGAAATAGTTTGGGTTGCTTGGGAGTTTACCTTGAGGTCAAGCCCTTATTTTGGTCTTTCAACCTCCATAGGTAACCAAGATGAAAAATCTTAAAGAGAAGTGTGTGCTGCTACTTTATATGTATAAATACAATGAACTATAGTAGTAACAATAAATATTTTGCAAATGAAATGTATAAAAACGAGTGCAATATCTTTTGAAGAGAGAAAGGAGAAATGAGGGATAACCACACAATGCAACTAGCAACTATGGATTACATAATAAAAAGTAAATAAAGAAGAGTAATATGAAACTCAATCACCTAAACATGCACAAAAGAGCATAAATTATCACTTGGCACCACATAGGCATGGGACACTAGCACAACATAGAGACATCTATGCTAAGCATTACCATCCAAGTGACTTTGGCTCCTGGTCACTTGAAACACCATAGGATGATGAGATAAACAATGCACTAAGATAATTTTTACAAAAATAAATACAAAAGGCCAAACATAACACAAAAACATATGTGTGGTTACAAGAAAAGGATAAGGAAAGGCTAAAGTTTACCTAAAAACATACTAGGGGAGCAGACACCAAAATGAGTGCAAAACGTAGCGTGAAATTAAAGGGTATGCAATTTTTTATGTTACATTTAGCCCACACTTTAGTGGTCTTATGACCCTAGGTGATATTCTATGCTAAGTAGAAAAGGAAATAACATCACAATTTTTATCTCAAATAGGATACTATAGAGGCTATAAAGTGTTCTTCAAGATGAGGAGTGAATCCCCCAACTAAGAACCTATAAAAGAACAATATTAGACAACAAAAAACTTGCACAAGAGGCAATGTCAAAACCACACATATAAATCTGTGCTAAAATAATTAGATCAAATATGATTTTCCTAAACATCAAGGTTAGCAAACCATGCAATCTAATGTGCATTCTACAAAAATCTGTCACATTCTAACACCAATCACACACAAGAAAACAAAGAAAGTAATACAAAAGGGGAATTTCTACACACTGCGAGAGCTAGAAGGATGCAAAATTATGGTTCTAGGGCTAGCACACTACAAGTGCTAGGAACTATACAAAACTATTGTGGTCCACTAGGACTAACAAATTGTGTTGTTAGGTGGCTCACAAAGAGTACTAAAGGGTAGCTGAAAAGGGTGGTTAGTCTAAACAAGTGCATTTTCTTAGGACCATAAGCTAAAACACTACTAAGAACAAATTCCTCAAGGAGTATACCATCAATACATGATGTGTGTGAAAGTGGAAAAATATAAATGTATGCCCCCACCTTAAAATAATTGCATAAAGCAATAGTATGCAATTGATTTTAAGGTAGAATAAGGGGAAGAGAGTTTTAGGAAACATATCTATATGGGAAGATATGTTCGCAAAGATGCATCAAGAAAAAGAAGGTGCCCCCAAGGAGAGGAAACAAAAGCAATGTTGTAGGCATGATACACAAAAGCTTGTGTAAACATGGTATGACATCGACATTTACACAAACATGTATGTCATATAAAACAAGCAACATCACCAATAACACAAAGGGATCTATGTACTTTGGGGTCAGTATGCATTTATAGGAAGGGAATCATAAAGAGACAATTGAGAGAATCATCATTTTTCCTAAGAATGTACAACTATGAGTACAAAGAAAGAATATTACAAGAAATCAAAAGAAAAATAACAAATTTGGGTCAGCATAAAAGAAAGCTAAATCTTCCAACGCTTTACATTGTCTCCCAAATATTGAAATAATCAAGTAGATGACAGATTGAAGAATGTCACATTTTTGTTCCTCCTATATCCACATGTCTATAAGATAATGCAAGAGGTACTCCCTCTCGTTGTACACACATTCAATTTCACAACACAAACAAAGACTCTCTGCTCCATAGCATAAAACAATACAACTCACACATAATATAATAAAATGCATACAAGAGACTCATATTTTATTTCATTTCAAATCTGCAACAAAAAAAAAATCACAATTATGGCCTTCATGGCCTCTCACTGTCAAACTACAAGGAGACATCTCCTCTTCCTTTTCACAGCACCTCTACGCTGCCAAGCACTCCAATACACTCCACAACTTGTACACATTTTTGTATTGAAATCAAGTCTCATGGGAAGATTGCTCTTTCCAATCCCCTATAAATCTGCAACACCAATTTCTACTTATTTCATGTTGGAGCAACCTCTTCTCCCAATTTCTGACACCCTCCTTTCTCTTCCTTCTCTCTATTTCTTTGGGCAATGGATATATATATCTTTTATCTACTCAATATGTAGAGTTTTTCTCTACTTTGTCAAACCATCTCTAACTTCCCAAGCATTCCCAAATGATTCCTTGAAATAAAATAAATAAATACTTGTTTTTCGAGGAGATTTTTCCTATGTTTGGCATTGCATCCTCACCAAAGCCTTCAATCCCTTATATCAGATATCATGCTTTCTATCCTCCTTTACCTGGAGCTTCTTCTCTCTCCTTTCTACCTTTTTCCTCTACAAAGGGCACTACTTTTCTTCCTTCCTATGGAGTGACTCTTCACCTTTTCATTTTTTTCTTCTGCACCTTTTTACCTCTTCAACTCCTTCTTGGCCACTTCCTTTTAGTAGTGTGCCTTTGCACTCTCATTGTATTTCCCTCTGGCAGTGACTCTCTGCAACACATTGGTATTTTTTTCACTCTTTTCTGTTGCCTAGACTCTCCACAACCTATGTCTTTGGTCTTTTTGTATATTGTTTAAATGTTTTGGAATATATAAAGACACAAATCAAATGTCTTCTAAAGATGAGGTGACGCCAATTGGTAGGATTAAATCTTTTGACATTACTTATGACTTTTAAATCAACGTGACTTCCTTTCATGTATGCATTGCATAATGGCGTTTTTGTTTGATGCCTTGGTATTGTCAAAAGGGAAATATCAAAGTCATAAAATATGGCTGTTATACGCATTGCCATTTCACAGTTTTCAACATCTTGAAGTGGCAACAAAATCTAACACTTTCCTCATCTCCTAAAGATGTAATAAAAATTTGTCCAGAAAATTCCATTTTTGCGAAATTAGATGCCGGTAGTTGAGATTTTTAAAGTGCTTTGTTTCACCTAAAAGGTTTCCCAACTATACATTATGACCCTTTCAGGTCTTCAGTAAAAGGATTTCAATCCAAACTTCCAGAATCATGAGATTTTAAACTTTCCGTAAAACTACTAGTGCCAACTTTTGGCATTAAAATCTCCCAAATGGTGAAAGATATGCCTTCAATTCTTTTTTCACATTTTGAAAAATATATTCAAGAACATGCCTGTCAAAGGATTTGTCATCAAACCTCCAGGATCTCCCAAAATAATTATTTCTGTGAAATCAACATGTGTGCTGAAACTGCTACCTAACGGAAACTCAATTATTGCTAATCTGAAAGCATGAAGTGTTCCCAAAGCTGAGAGATGCCAAATGAAACCCCCAAAAAAAATTAAAAAAGGAAGAACTAATATTTTTTGGTTGATGGTGATCGCCAATCTGCCCTGATGCTCCTACATCAAACACGCTGGGTAAGAAGTTTGTGAGCATCGCTCACAAAGGTGGAGTTGAATGGTAGAACCATTCTTTCATATTGCAAGCAATATTCAATAAATTCCATCATTGAAACATGTGTACAAAATTATTTTTTTCCTTCGTCTTTTTCTAGAATCTCATCGAAACAAGTGCCGTCCTCCTCCAACAATTATGCACTCTCTTCCTCCTTCCTCTCATGGACTCATATCCACCATGAACCATCCTCCTCCTCCAAATAATTTCTCCTCTCCTCTCCTCCTTTGTGCGATCCAACCCACCATCATCCGGCCTCCTCCACCAAACAATCTAACCACTCTTCTTCTCTTTCGTGGGTTTTGAACCATCACAAACTGACCACCTACACCAAGTCTCACCTGAAGCATCCTCTACAACTTCTACATGCAAATATACATTTGCATACCAACCTAAACCTACATTCTTCTTTTCATCTACTTGCAATTTCTTATTCACTTCAGCAAAATAAAGATTCACATAAACTCCCTCATTACAAAATTCAGAAAAATTAAAACTTACCTCTATAAACTCTGTTGTTACAATAACCTCTTTCACCATGTTTGCTACTGCACTTTCATTCTCCTTCAAGTGTTTATTCAACTTGAACAACTTCTCGATCTTCTCAATCTCTTCCTCAAGCATTTCATGCTCTTCAACAACAACTAAATTTGTAGCAACCTTACACAAATTTACATGGAAATTGAATCTTTCCATGTATCTACTTTCTTCTTACTCTACATCCTTATTTTCATCATATCAAATAAATTGAACTCAAAAATCTCAAGTTTTACCTTAGTTTCTTTCACTGCTACAACTTTTATTTCATCTTCATCAGTTGCAACACTCATCTTCTCATCCTTTTCTGCAACGACAACTTCTTCATCACCATCTACTACAAATTTTCCTTCTTTACTCTTGGCTGCAACATTTTTATCTTCCATTGCTATTACCATCTTCATGTCCTCCAAAGAACTCACAACCTTTGTTGCGACTTCTTTTACCACATCTGCTATACTGTCCAAAAGGTATGTTCCTACTGATGTAACTCTTTCATTTTCTTCCACATCATCTGCTACAACTTTCTGCTCTTCATGTTCAGCTACGATCTCATTACTTCTTCTCAACTCTACAAGAGAGAAGGAAGATCCACATCAGCAAACAGTTGGAAGCCTATTGTCTTCTAGTTATTCACTCAGATAGTCCATGGGAGGGTGAAGTTCTCTCAAGTGACACCCATGTGTTGTCATCATAAGAGGTGTAAAAGGCCATTGGGGTAAAATGTAAAAGGTTGTTTGTAAAGCAATTGCAAAGTGATAGATGTCACTCATCTTAAGAATATGTGTTCGTAACCTTTTCTATAAATGATGAGGTCATTGCAATTACAAAGGGTGACGGTACGAGGAAAAAACTTTTTGATAATTGTCTTCAATTGAAAATTCTTTGTTTGTTCTATAAGAAATCTGTAATCCTATAATTCTTTTCTTGAAATGGAACATATGAGAGAGAGCTTTTTGATTCACACTGTCTCCATCTAATGTATCTTTTATTTCTTTGAATAAGATAGCTAAGGGTTGTTTTATTTTTTGAATCGGGTAGCAAAAATAAATTTGTGGATGAACTCCATTAAAAAAATGTATTTATAAAAAATATGGGTGGATGACTCATCAAAACATCATCACTTTATTAAATGGTCATAGCATAATGCAATGTTGAAATTTGTACACCATATAATTTTTCTTTTATGTTTTAAATTTATTTTAATTAGTTTATTTTTATGTAATAACAAGTGTATAAGTGGTGTAATTTTTGTTCAGAATTGACATATAAATTGAGTCATATCTATGTCTATTTGCACTCATTCTTAAGAATTAGTTCCATTCTTTAGTTTGACCCATTTCCTATCTTTGGAAAGATATCCACCTCCATTTGAACTCATTCCTAGGAACTAGTTCTATCCTCTAATTTGAATCATTTCATATTCCTAGAAAGATCTATAATTTGTAGAAGTGATCTAAGTCACTTGTGGAAATGACCCTTGATCTTTTAGAATTCAAATTCAAATTTTGGGTCCACATGTTTACCCTCCACTTAACCATTATTGTCGACTTCAAGGACAAAACATTTTATTTGCTCCTTTGGAGTTGTATTTAATGACTAATCCTAATTCATTTAAACATCTAGTGAATATATGAAGTGGTCATTGCTTGTACACATCAAGGAGCTGAAGAAGAATTATGTACTGACATTAATATTGCACCAACATTCTAGAACATATAGCATGATTACTTGTTGTTTTTTATTATTGCTCAAAGCCATTGACACAAGGGAAGAATTATCCTTGTCACATGCAAACTCTTGATTGCATAACCAAGTCTCTATTCAAAAATAAAAGTGAATAAATTTCAAGATTGAAAATTGTACAAATCAAATTCACAGAGATAAAATAGATCTACAACTGTAAGATTGACTTCATGGTTGCATAGAACATATCTACATTTACAAAAATAATCCAAATAGAAAATTATCTTTTTTATTGATTTGTATACATTCACCTACCATATCCTTTTTTTTTGGTCTATTTTGTGCGCCGTTGGACTGTTTTGTAATGGGATGGGCACCCTAGTTTTTGCCACTTACCTTTATCAAAAACATATCATTTTTTTATTAAAAAATAAAATCAATTTAACATGCTTAGAAAAACATATTTCTATATCAAACTAAAAACTGAATACCTTAATTTATTTATTAAAATTTTAAATATTTAATTCAATATCTTCATCAATCTTTTATTCTTTATATATATATTTAATTGAGTTACCCAAGACTTATTGAAGGGATTTAATTATAAATTGGAAAGTTAACTATAAAACACAGTTCATCTATGAAAAAAATCCCAATAATAAATACACTTCGAAGGGCTCACAGACCAACTTAATAATTTGTAAATGTGAAGGAAATGAACCATGACTCCCTTCAGATTTATAAAAGATGAACGGGAGCTATTATTCGTAAGGATTGTGTCAGCCAATTCAGGTACATAAGAGCCTGCACACAAAAAAGTAATAATGAATGACAAGTATTTATTATTTACTTTTTGAATTGGTTTGAAAATTAGAAAAGAAAAAAACTTTTCTGAGTTCAGACAGAAAGACTTACCAGCATAGCTTTCCCCTGCGATATAGAAATCTTGATTCTTATATTGTGGAAACCTTTCTGTTAATTTTTATGTAGCTTGGACAGGTGTTCTAGTCTCGGGTGGTGATTACGAGGCTGGAAACACAGCTGGAATAATTATCTCCATACCTAGAAAATTGATTTCTCGAGAGACTTCTAGATATTAGGGTTTGTTAGAGTCTAATTAATCCTAGCCATTGATTTAGATTAAATCATGGCCATTGGTTTTCAATGAGGGGATTATAAAAGAGGATCAATAGGCATTTGGAGAATACAGATCCGAGAAGTATTTGCAACGATAGCAAATAAATAAATTTGCAGCAACAGTAAATTAATTTGCAGTGAGAGCAAGGGCGCAACAATAGTGTTCGAGACAGCAGTAGTGGAATTTCTATAGGAGAAATTGGGAGAAGAATTTCCGGAGGAGAACATTGCCGGAGCTCTGCCAGTAAGAGGCAAGCAGTCTATATATCTCTTGATTTGATTTAATAAATTCCTCATCTGCAGTACTGGTTTTCCCTTTGGGGTTTTTCCAGGGACAATTTGTCCAAAATATTGTGTTCATTTATTTTTCTGTCTCCGTGATTTTCCGTGAAGTTGCAGCTATGTTATTATTTAATATTTGCTGTAAATTAATTATTTTTTTGGCAACCAAATAATCTAACATAAGATAGGAAATTAATAATCAGTAACTGCAATAGATTTTTCACAGGGTATCAGAGCGGATCTGAGGGCAGAACAGGAACAGGGAGAAAGGAAAAATAAAAAAAAAAATCTAGGGTTTATAAAACCTAGTTTGACCTCTTCAAAATTATTATTTTCTTTTGAGATGGCCTCAGTAGGTTTAAGAGATCAGGACAGATTGGATGGAGCCTCAAATTTTGGTGTTTGGAAAGCTAGAATTTCTTTATTGCTAGAAGAGAATGGTATCAAGGAATATGTGATCACTATTGTACCTGTACCTACAGATGTAACACAGCTCTTAGCATATAAGAAGGAAGATGCCAAGGTGAGGAGGCTGATTCTTGACGGTGTTAAGGATCATATTGTTCTGCATATTGCAGAGTTAGATACAGCAAAGACGATGTGGGATACCATTATGAATCTGTACCAGAATGCTACCCTTAACCGGAAGCTGATTCTCAGAGAAAAGTTAAGGAATACTCAGATGAATAAGGGAGAAGACGTCACAAGTTACCTCACCAGACTTAGACTTGTCAAGGATGAATTGGCAGCTGTTGGAGACAAACCAAAGGATGATGAGCTAGTACGAATAGCCCTGAATGGGTTTACTAAGCAGTGGGATGTTTTTGTTCAAGTTATTAATAGACGAGACACCTTACCGAGTTGGGATCGACTATGGAGTGACTTCACTCAGGAGGAGCTTAGACTAAGTCTTGTCAATGGAATCAGCAATAATAGTCAGAAAAGTGAGGTGGAACAGGAAAACGTTGCCCTAGCAGGAAAAGGGAAAGCGAAGAAGGGGTCTAGCAAAGGATCAAATGCAAAAAGTGAGAAGAAGGACTTGTCTAAGGTCAAATGCTATGGCTGTCATGAGTTCGACCACTATGTTAGCGATTGCCCATAAAGGAAGAAAAATGAAAAGAAAGGCAAGAAGCAGACAATAGCTTCAGCAAGTGTAGATGAGCTTTCTAGTAGAATGGAAGATGAGTTTGCACTCATAGCTTGCCTGACTAGCTCAACCTCACAGGGTGTTTGGTATATAGACAGTGGGGTGTCATTTCATATGATAGGAGTTAGAGAGTACTTCTCCAGCTACAAGGAGGAGGACATCAGATTCCAGATTCAGATGGGGAACAAGTCCAAGTGCGATCCAGTTGGGAGAGGGACTGTTCTATTTCAGAGGGAGAATGGCAAGCCTATTTCCAGTCATGATGTGTTATATGTGCCAGGCTTGGGCATGAATCTAATTTCTGTATCTGTCCTTTAGGATAAAGGCTACAATGTACTCTTTAGAGGGGCGCATGTTTTAATCAAGCATAAGGATTGGAAATCACCCATAGCTATTGGAGTTAGGAGCGGCCGACTTTATAGGTTGCAGTTTGATACTCCTAAAGCACTAATGAGCAGCAGTAATCCTAGAGATCAAGGAGAGCTATGGCATAGAAGGATGGGCCATATACATCATGGAGCACTTAAATTACTTCGTGAGACAGTGACAGGTGTTCCAGACGTGAGCACAGAGCATGATGATGTATGTAAGGGATGTGTATTGGGGAAGTTTGTGAAAGCAGCTTTTCCAAGGAGTGACACCAGATCCAAGGGGGTTCTTGATCTAGTACATTCAGATATATGTGGACCAATGTCAACGAAGTCTCTCAGAGGATATGAGTACTTTGTTACTTTTATTGATGATTTCTCCAGGAAGACCTGGATATACTTCTTGAAGACTAAGGATGAGGTCTTCAGTCACTTCCAGGAGTTCAAAGCTCTTGTGGAGAATTCGACAGGCAGGAAGGTAAAGGTTCTTCGGTTAGACAATGGAGGCGAGTACAAAGGGAAAGAGTTCCAAGAGGTTTGTACCAAGGAAGGAATCAAGAGAGAGTGGACCGTTCCTTACAACCCGCAGCAGAATGGGGTTGCTGAGAGGAAGAATCGTTCTATATCGGAGGCAGCAAGGGCTATGTTGTATGACCAAGATATGCCACATTACTTATGGGTAGAGGCATGCAGTACAGTAGTATACATACAGAACAGGGTTCCACATAAGGTATTGGGCAAGATGACACCAGAGGAGGCATTTTCAGGGAAGAAGCCAGATGCCAGTCACTTCAAGATATTTGGGAGTTTGGCGTTTTGTCACATTCCAGGGGCTACACGTTCCAAGTTAGATTAGACTGCAGAGAGAGGGTACTTTGTGGGGTACAGTGAGACCTCAAAGGCATATCGGATATTTATTCCAAGGACTAGGAGGATTATAGTCAGGCATGATGTCAAATTCATGGAGGACAAGGTATATAGGAGGTCCAGAGATTTGCCAGCAGATGATCAGAATGAGCAGCCAACAGAAGCTCCAAGGATTGTTCAACCAGAATAGGGGCAGCGAAGCACGAGTACAGTTACTAGTACAAGCACAGGCTCAGGTGCTGAGAGTTCGCGGAGTATGGAGCAACAGATACAGCAAATCCAAGAGACGCATCAAGAAGATATGGAGTTTGATATTTCATCCTCTATAGTTGACAGGAGGAACCATGAGGTTCAACAGACACATAAGGATACTCAGGAGTTTGTGGGAGCTCCTAGGATGAGTAGTAGACAACGGAAACAACCATCCAAGTATAATGACTATGTGGCATTGGTTAGTCAGTTGGTAGATAGTGAGCCTTCCAGCTATCAGGAGGCTGCACGGCAACAGGTGTGGCAAGATGCGATGGTTGAGGAATATACCTCAATAATGCAGAATAATGTGTGGGAGGTTGTGCCTAGACCGACAGATAGGGCAGTGGTTGGATCATGCTGGATCTATAAGATTAAACATGGTGCAGATGGTAGCATCAAAAAATACAAGGCAAGGTTCGTGGCCAAGGGGTTCTCTCAAAATGAGGGAATAGACTATGAGGAGACATTCGCTCCAGTGGCCAGGTATACTTCTATACGAGCCGTAATCTCACTTGCAGTGCATATGGGATGGCAGATTCATCAAATGGATGTCAAGACGACATTTCTTAATGGTGAATTGGCAGAGGAGGTATACATAGAACAACCAGAGGGCTTTGTAGCACATAGCAACGAAACCCACGTGTGCAGATTGAAGAAAGCTTTGTATGGACTCAAGCAGGCTCCCAGGGCATGGTATGAATGCATTGATAGATACTTGCAGGGAATAGGCTTTGTGAAGAGTGAGGCGGATGCTAACCTTTACTACTTGATGGTTGAGGGTGAAGTTCTCATTCTTGTTCTATATGTGGACGACTTGTTTTTAACAGGTTCACTAGGGCTCATAGAGGAGTGCAAGAGGGACCTTGCAGCAGAGTTCGAGATGAAGGATTTGGGGCTTATGCACTACTTTCTAGGCATGAAAGTGTGGCAGACAGATGGAGAGATTTTCCTTGGACAAGGGAAATACTGCATTGAAATCTTGAAGAGGTTTGAGATGCATGATTGTAGAGCCATGTCTACACCTATGATCACGAATTGGAAGAAGGTAGACGCATCCAAGGAAAAAGATGTAGACCCCACCTTATACAGGATGTTGATTGGATCTCTCATGTATTTGGTCAACACTAGGCCAGATATATCCTTTGCAGTAAACTCTCTTAGTCAGTTCATGGTTGAGCCGAAGAGAGTGCATTGGACAGCGGTAAAGCATGTGTTGCGGTATTTGCGTGGTATAATCGAGTATGGGATCAGATATGCTCGAGGTGATGGTATCAAGTTGATAGGCTATATTGATGCAGATTGGGCACGTAGTGCAGTGGACAGGAAAAGCACTTCAGGGTGCTGCTTTAGTTTGGGATCAGGAGTTGTCTCTTGGTACAGCAGGAAGCAAAAGTCCGTGGCTCTGAGTTCTGCAGAAGTAGAATACATAGCAGCTAGTATGGCAACGTGTGAGGCTATACAGCTTTGGAAGTTGCTGTTAGCCTTATTTGGTCAGAGGGTTGAGACTACCGTGATACACTATGATAATCAGAGTTGCATCAGATTATCAAAGAATCCAGTGTTTCATGATAGGTCTAAGCATATAGACATCAGATATCATTTCATCAGAGATTGTGTACAGCGGAGGATTGTTCAGCTACAGTGTATACCTACAGATCAGCAGGTAGCAGACATTTTGACAAAGGCATTGGGGAAGGCAAAATTCATCTTCTTCAGAGATAAGTTGGGTGTTATGCAGAACACCTTCCTCACTAAGAGGGAGTGTTAATTTTTATGTAGCTTGGACAGGTGTTCTAGTCTCGGGTGGTGATTACGAGGCTGGAAACACAGCTGGAATAATTATCTCCATACCTAGAAAATTGATTTCTCGAGAGACTTCTAGATATTAGGGTTTGTTAGAGTCTAATTAATCCTAGCCATTGATTTAGATTAAATCATGGCCATTGGTTTTCAATGAGGAGATTATAAAAGAGGATCAATAGGCATTTGGAGAATAGAGATTTGAGAAGTATTTGCAGCGATAGTAAATAAATAAATTTGCAGCAATAGCAAATTGATTTGCAGTGAGAGCAAGGGTGCAACGATAGTTCGAGACAGCAGTAGTGGAATTTCTATAGGAGAAATTGGGAGAAGAATTTCTGGAGGAGAACATTGCCGGAGCTCTGCCAGTAAGAGGCAAGTAGTCTATGTATCTCTTGATTTGATTTAATAAATTCTTCATTTGCAGTACTGGTTTTCCCTTCGGGGTTTTTCCAGGGACAATTTGTCCAAAATATTGTGTTCATTTATTTTTCTGTATCCGTGATTTTCCGTGAAGTTGCAGCTGTGTTATTATTTAATATTTGCTGTAAATTAATTATTTTTTCGGCAGCCAAATAATCTAACATAAGATAGGAAATTAATAATCAGTAGCTGCAATAGATTTTTCACACTTTCAAACCAATTCAGTAGAAATGTGTACGAATCCCGAGCTACAGTATTTACCCGCCACATCAAAAATATCTTTTCGTTAGCAAATTGAAACAAAATTTCTATATAAACTGTGATGCATTCAGGCATATAACAAACTCAAACCAAAATACCAGTGTTCTCGTCAGTGCCGTTTCTATAATCAGACGTGGTATTGGAGTATGAAAATCCAACCCCGGCAGGTGATTCCAAAAACAGGGTGTTTGCCACTGCCAAAAATAGATTGAAATGAAAGTTGATAAGAAACATCAATTTGGTTGGCTCAAATGTGAAGAGAAAAAAAAGAAAATGTGAGCACGAAAAGAAAACCTTGGTTCCACGCATAGGGATTGCTAGAAAGAGTGGCGCCATCAGCCTGAACGCGGAAGGGTCCCAGCTCCGTCATTGCTCCCATTCCAAACGATGAGCATCCTGGCCCTGAAATTTATCTCACGCCTTAATGGGGGATTTCATGTTGTGAATTTTAATAAGCGATTTGATATAATGAAGAGTAAGGCAGTAATAGTACCTCCATTAAGCCAGAGAAGGAGAGGTTTGGTAGAGGGCTCTTGGGTGGCCTCAGAAAAATAGTAGAAGAGAGCTCTGCCCGCCTTTGAATCGACCGTCACATATCCCGAATACTGTGCAAACGTTACATTTTTTGGTTGGCCGGGGAGGGCAATTATTTTGTCATTCTCCTGCAGCCCATCTTGAGCGTACAATTGAGTGGTAATGGAAGGAGGCGTCCATTCTTGCACAGCAGACCTCCTTTTCACCACAAATTCTGAGGGAACTCGATGCCGACTGAGGTGGTGGGAAGGACCAACCAACAGCGCTAAAACTGACATTAGCAACAGGTTTATTAAATTTTTCATTTTGAATGAATGAAGAAGCTCAGATTGCCTGGGGAGCAATAGAGGGTGACATAAATAGAGGTGATTATGATTAATTGAGAGTGTTTGGATGGACCCTCTCCACGTAAACAGCCAGGTGGCTACGTTGATGCGGAGGAAACGAAGGCAATTGTAGACAAGAAGTCGGCAGCAGCCTGGTTTCATCGATCGTCGGGGCTTCCGTGCATTCATTTTCTGGGGCACGGTTTATTCTGACAGCGTTCATTTTGTAGTTACTGGGGCACGGTTTATTCTGAACGAATAGCGTTTACCGTTTATGGTTCAATGATCTTTTTATTTGGTCCACAAGCCATTCTAAATGTGCACACATCTTGTAACTGTCAAAAATTTGGTAGTCTGATAAAAATTTTTTTTGGTAGTTCTTTAATTTTTTTTTCCTCCAAAATTTTAAAAAATAGCACGATTAAAATTAAAATATGGTATGGGTGGTTGGTGTTTCATTTGTCTTAGGTGTATTTTAAATATGACATTCATTTAAAATCCTATAACACCTTTATTGCTCTTGTTTGTAAGCATTTGATTTTTTAGAAACACAGAACCACCTTCATTACAGAGGATGATTTTGTCTTCCTCTCCAAGCACACCATAAACACTGAGAATCCCAGTGGGATGGTGGATTGCAAGCAACCCAAATCTTCCCGCTCCTTTCGTTGGATGATCTCTCCAGGCACTCGACACAACCTCCACATGGTCTCTGTAAGTGAATCCTCCCAAATCTAACAACAAATTGGGTGAGATAAGATCTAATTAGAAAAATTCTTAGGAGATTTCACATGCATGGTTTCGAATCTATGTTGCAAGAAGCACAGTAACAAAGTGATCATCGATCCTGCTGCTCTAGGCTCACAAAATGGAGATGAGCCTAGCGCAAGTAGCGGCTTCATAGAATGGACTGACTCAAAGAATTGACTTGCAGGGTCCCAAAAACAAACTATAATAGTATAAACATAGCTAAATTGAATCAATCAAATGATGGATCACTTAATAGTTATTCCCCAACAACCAACATTTTTGAGCTCTCGCCATAAATTACAAAAGTTGTAGTACATTAAGTTGTATAAAACAACTTGCAATTCCAGTTAGTCTGTCTACATGTACAAATCTCTTAGAACTCTAATTAAACAATAATTTGGTGAGTGGAATCATTCCACCAGAGCTGAGTTCCTTGCATAACTTGAAAAAACTCATCATCTCCAACAATAGTTTGAGTGGTATTATACCTCGAGACTTGGTAGATTGTACTGCACTTAAAACCTTAGATCTTGAGCAGAATTTTTTAACTGGCACTATCCCCAAGTCCATGAGTAACGACACAAAATTACGTTTATTATCTCTATCTATGAACACGCTTGAAGGTCCAATTCCATCTGAAATATTAACATTGACCATATTACAATATCTATATCTGGGTTCCAACAAACTCAACGGTAGCTTCTCCATGGAGATTGGCAAATTATGGAGACTAAGGGTATTGTCCTTCATAACAATAGTCTTGTACAGGTAGCATTTCCATGGCCCTGGCGAACTGTTCGTCTTTGTAGAGGCTGAAGTTGTCTTCCAATTCCTTGTATGGCACCATTCCAGCAGAATTTTGTTCACTTAGCCAAATACAGGACCTGCGGTTCACTAATAATAGCCTTGGAGGATCAATTTATTCGCTCATGTATTGCACCCATGGACCTTGCCATACATGTTTTGTAAAGATTTAAAACTTATGAACCCATGTTCTTTGCAATAAATATCTTGTAAAATGTAAATATTTGCCAACTGTGATTAATTTCTCAACTTATATAGTTTTCACTGATTGTGGAATCACTCTACAAGAAAAATGTCTAAGAATGAGGGTTTTAGATGTGAGAATGTTTCATAAGGGCTATGTGGTGAGTTACTATGGTTTGCTTCTAAGTGATTTTTCATGACATTGGTGGGCAATACTTTTTCAGGGCTTCCAAAACATGCAATCTTTGTGTGCTTGTTTGCCTTTATGTTGGATATAAAGGATAGAGATAACAAGATTCACAGTTACCAAAAAGTATTGAGATCATTTGGGTTGCATATAAGTTATATTTTAAATAAGAATCTCTAACAACAAATGGTATTTTTATGTTCAACTACTAGGGATTCCATGATAAAATTTTGGACACTTCTGATTAGACATATTGATGTGGTGAGTTGTGTGATGAGTCACACCTCGAAACCTTAGGTGTAGATAGATAAGAGTCAATTTTAATCTCCTTTTGATCTCAAAAGTTTGTACTCAATTTTACCTTTGATGAACCACATTGCTATTTCATAATAAGTCCATGTCTTGAGTTTGAGGATAATACTTGTTTTAAAATTTAGTGGGTGATTAAAGAAAACTATCTAATGCCATACTTGTGGATGAGATATGCACTATCTTCAACTTTAGCATAAGGGTAGTTCATCTTGTGCCTGGATGCCATTGTGAGCATCAGGAAATAAAATCAATTGCACAAATCTTAAGGAACATACTTTATAGAAGCCTACATGTAACTATATATTTCATCATTACATAATTTTCAAACAACACAAGGTTACATACCACATGAAGTGTTCATTACAACATACACAGTTGTAAATAAGTTTAAGACCTACTCCATTTGAATGCTTCATACATTCCCACTAATAAAGGAAGATAATGACAAGTTTAGTTGCATGTATCTATAATTCATTTTCTTCCAACTACTGCTATAAAAACTAGATTATTTTTTATTAAATTTTCTAGATAAAAGCCACATGAATGACAATATAAACAATAATGCAATTTTTATATGGAAAACATATTGTCAAAAAAGTTAAAACTATGCATCATGGAAACCTGACATTTTTAATCAAATTCTTATCAAGTTGCTTTATACATGTTATTACACTCTTCACACAAAGTGAATGTGAAAGTTTACACACACAAAGTGAATGCTAAAGTTGAAACACAATCTTCACACAAAGTTAGTTCAATCATTCCACACATAGTTTGTTAAAAAATGTACACTTCATACATATATAAGGTAAACACTAAAGTTCAAGCAGGTTGTGAATGCCAAAGTTAGTACACTCTTTACACAGTGACTGTGAAAGTTCACACACACACACACACACACACACACACACACACACACACACACATAGAACAAGAAAATCAAATCTAAGTGAAAGGTAAAATTCAAACACACTTCATACAAAGTGAATGCCAAATTTATTTCAAACACTCACACACACAAAAAGTGAATGCTAAAGTTCAAGCACACACTTCACACACACGTGCACACACACAAAAGTTCAAAATACCAATTTTCAATTTAGACTAAGTGAATATGAAAGTTCAAACTTACCTCAACACACAAAAAAGAAATAGATTTCATAAGTGAATGACAAAGGTAGTTCACTCACATTTCATACCAAAAAAAATAAATTCACAATTAACTCAAACAAATTAAGGAAATGTCAAAGTTCAAATGTATGCTTCACATAAGCAAAGTGGATGTCAATACACAAACAATAAGTGGCTCAAATCCAAGTGAATGTCAAAGTTATCTCACTCACACACACATTTTAAGTGAATATAAAGTTTATTTCATACACATTTCATACACATAAAGTGAATGTCAAAAGTTCACTCAAATAATAAAGGGATGTCAAAGTTCAAATGCATACTTCACACAAACAATAAATGGATGCAAAGTGTACACACTAAACAAAGTGAACTCCAAAGTTCAAATAAATAAGTGGATGCCAAAGTTCAAACACACATAGAAAGTGAATGCCAAAAGTTCAAATAGTAAGTGCACACAAAGTAATGTTTAACATTCAAACACACTTCAAACAAACAAAGTTCAAAGACACTTCAAACAAACAATGGATGGATGTCAAAATTTAAACACACACACAAAGTAAATGTCAAAGCACAAACATACACTTCACACAAACAATAAATGCAAACAAAGTGAATTTATGTCAAATACACAAACTCTTAGGTTTGTGGTACATTGACAGTTGCATTGGTTTGATGTTGCATCATGATAGTTATTTTTGATTTATGTGATAATGAGCTTGGACATTTGGTTGCCATCTTGGTCATACTGAACTTAGACATTTGGTTGTTATTATGGTTATCATTCTTTGCATGTCAGAGTGGCAGAGTTGATTTTTTGAGATCCTATTCTATCTTCCTACAGATTGAGTTGTATTGGTAAAATTGATACTCTCTTTGATGACATTATAACAGTTGGCACATGATGATATTATGCTAGTTGACACATGCTATCATATTCTCAATATGACTGTTGGCTCTCATGATCTCTTGATGGGTTCTTGGCATATAACAATTGGCTCTCCTGATCTCTTGATGTTGGATACTCTCATGGTGGTATACAGTCGGCATATGATATTCATACGATATCATGCTGATGATGACAAAACAGTTAGTATGGTATGCACTTGCACTGAACAGTTGTATGATATCATGTCACATTTGATGATGACAGGACAGTTGGTATGGTATGCACTTGCACTTCAGTTGTATGACATCATGTCACATTTTCATACTATACTTTTTATGCTAATGATCCTTGACACAGTTGGCATGAGCAGTTTGATACATTAAGGCTATTGTGATAATGCTAGACAATGAAATTTGATGCTAAGCCTATGTGGCTAAGTGATATTACATGCATAAAGGGTCATAAGGGCTTCATAATGTCATTTGTTTATCTCAAAAGGTTGTTCATTTGATGTATTGGGTTAAGGTGACTAAAGGTCACTCAAGACACACCATGATCATTTAAAATGTTTTGTGGCATATCAATTTAAATTCTAAACTTTATTATAGAAGGTCACATTCGAGCCACATAATGGTTTTAACCTAATCAACAGGTTTTGGTTTTAATAGCAGGTAACAAGGTTCATTTTTCACTATGTTTTCACCGGGCCACTTAGGGCACACCAGGATCTCAGGTTACAATGTTATCATCAGCCAAAAAGCTTTGACTATGAATCATTTTGCAAAGTGCAAACTTTGGTTATGCACTTCTCCGAGCTAGGGTTTTACTCTGTGATGTGAAATTGTGAAAGATTAAGGTAAAATCCATGGATTATTTTGTGTGTTGACTGCTTCGTGAAGTAACAAAGCTGAATGTGGACTAAGAAAGTGAGGCCATTGCAGTTTGGTTCCTCAACATGACTTTCAGGTGTTGCCGTTTCTTTTGAAATTTCTATTCTACCTTCAGTTTTACTCGTGCAAATTCCATTAAGGTTTTTAATTTTTTTGCATTTATTTAACAAAACAAAAGGTTTTTCATTTCTGGTAGCAACAATTTGAAGGTAGTTTGATGGTCAAGTGGTTAAATTGTGATTACTTTACTTTCACTCTTGTTTGAGGTTTAAGACAGTTCAAAGATCTTAACTGTTATTTCAGTTATGCTTATGATGGCAAATTTGTTTGACTGTGATTAAGACTATGTTTAAAGGTTAACATTGCATACTTGTTTATTTTTTAGTTAAGAAACAGTGAGGGTTTGACAGTTTCTTAACTTTGGTTAAAGGGTTTAAGGATTATTGTTACCCATGGTTAGGGTTTGACAGTTTATCCTAGAGTTTCTCATGACCATGAAGACAATTTATTGGTAATATGTTTTGGCATGTACAGTTTAACAAAGCTTTCTTTGAATATCATATTTGATTAAAGATTTATGTTGTAATACTTCAACTGTAGTTAAATATATCCTATTTTAAAGGCATTATATTAAGCCCACATGGGTCTATCCAACCACACATCTATGATAGTTACCTGTGCAGTTACAAATTGTTTGAGATAGTTGAAAAAGGACAGTTATCTTCTCAAAATATTTAATGAGAGAAAGAAAGACTTTGTATTATATAAAATGGCATATTGCAAACACTTGAGATGAGGTTGATGATATGTGTTTATTGTACCATCATTGAAGTTATGTCAGAGTGTTGTATTGTTACTTGAATCTCAAATAATGAGATATTCAAGACTTGGATTGTAGTGGAATAGAGTAACCCTCTGTATTGTTTCATATTATTCATTGTATTTATTGAAATATACTAGTGAGGTACAAATAGCTAGTGATGTAGTGAAATGTATAAGCCAGTGAGGCATTGATGCTAGTTAGTGAGACACTTTTCTGTAGCCAGTGAGGCAAAATTTTGGAATAAGCTAGTGAGGCATTTCGAGTGGTTTTTATTCCTCGTGAGGGTTTTCCACTCAGGACAATATTTGTGTTATGGGTTGTTATTATCACTGATGTGTTTGATCCTCGTGTTCATTTGCTTATCATATGTCATTCAGTTTTAAAGTTATCCTAAGATGTTTTGGTCTACATGAACACATATATCATTGTCTAAAATGATGTTCTCTACTCATCCTCATTATGGTCAATCAAACTTTACAAGTTAATCTCTGTATGTTTGTGTGTCTAATATGTGAACACCTTTACTCTTAAGTCTGATGTTCACGAGTCAATGTGTATCATAGATTATTTCATAATATTGTGCTGATGCATTCTTGACATTGATCTGTCAGTTTTAGTTGTCATGATATCTATCTTAACTTAACCAAAGCTATCATGATGTTCATAGTTAACATGATGCCTCATCTCCATTCAATAGAAATTGGCTTTGTTTCAAAGTTCTGAAAGATTATTTCAACGTCTGAAGATCTTGTTAAAATTAGTATACCACTGATTCAACCCCCTCTCAGTGGTATTGTACTCCAACAAATTCAATTTTAAACAGACAAATTGAAACACATATTAGTCAATGCAAAATTTCAAACCCATGCTTTACACAGAAAATAAGTATATCAAATTAGAGTGACAAAGTGAAACAAATATAAGTCAATGTCAAAGTTCAAACCCATAATTCACACAAACAATAAGTATATCAAACTAAAGTGAATGCCAAAGTTGCACTCCCCACAAACAATAAATAGATTCCAAAGTGAAACATGCTAAATAAATGTGTTTAAAATATAACTTACTAATAGTATAACACTAATTATGACAATGTTAATAGATTGCATTGTGGTTGAATGGGAGGCCATAGTTCTCTAATAGTTTCTTTATGATTTGGTTCTATAATGGTTCACTCATGATTTAGTTCATGTTGTTATTCATTTAATATCATTCCATTATTTTTATTTGCCAAAAAATAATTGAATTTGTTATAGTAATAATAGTCGTGTCCACCAACTACAATTATAAATATAAACTATATAGTGATAGGCCTATAAATATGTGTGCCTATCGGCCATTTGATAGCACCTTTGGTGCTTTTACTAGTTTTAATCCTATTTTGTATAAGGATTCTTCTCGTATAACTTAATTTAAAAAAAAAATGAATACTGTCATTATTACCTTTCAAAATATTAAAAAGATAATAGTACAATATTCAATAAAAAGATAGGTGGTAGAGAGATGTACACTCACAAGGTCTATGTGGGACATAGTCAGAAAACAAAGATGACATATATCAAAGGGTTAAACCCACAAAGAAAAAGTACTAAGTAGCTAAAGGAGCACTAGTAGGAGCATCCACCTGAGTTATGATTTTTCCCCCATTCCTTCTTCCCCTTCTGGTAGCAATACTCCATTCTTATAAATTCTACTTATTCTCAATATATCCATCATCATCTTAATATCACTCTTATAAATTCTAGAATGCTCTCTGTTTTCTGAAATGTTCTTTATCAGACTTATTTCCCCTATCTCTCATGGTTTTACACCAAAGTCGTTATTATTATTGGTCCATACTTCTTTGAAAACAATTCATTCAAAAGAAGATGGGGTCATAGGAGAGTTATCCTTTACCTTGTCTTTTTCCAAATCAGTTTGGGGAACTTCACCCTCCTTCTTCATTTCCTCCTCCCTCTTCTCCTCTTGAACCAATTTATCATCTCTCCACTCTTTACACTCCATTGCAAGATGACCAACTTCTTAGGATCTAAAACATCTGATGGGAAGACACTCATAATCCAATTCTTGGATCCACTCTTCTAAAATTGAGAATAATTTTATAGAGTGTTTGATAGGTTTGCTGAGGTTGATCTTAACACAAATTCTAGCATATGTAGCCAATTGATTGCCCCCTATCATGGTTGAGAAGAAAATATATTCTCCAATTGTGTCCCCAATCATTGTGAAGATTTCTTCTAACCATAATTCCTAGGGGGTTGTATATTCTTATCCAAAGGGGAGCATACTAAATCAACTCCGAGTGAGGATCAAAACCTGGTGTCCAAGAGTGAATATAAAGACCTGCATTCCCCATGAACCATAGCCCTCCTTTGAGCATTTAATTCCTATCATATTCTGATTGGAAGGCAATCTATAGAAACCCTAGCACCAAGAAGCTAACTTTTGATTTAGGGAGATGCCATTTTTGGTTATCCAATCCTTAATACTATCCATCGACAACCAAATTCCAATGAATTTTGCTATCACAACATTCTTTTTCAACTTTTGTAGCTTCAAATTCAGAAACTCATTCGAAATGTAAATACTTGGCACCTATTTGTCAACTTCTATATTAACATTGCCAACAACAAATCTTTTGCCCTTTTCTTTTGATTTGAATATTTGTTTTGCATATTTTTGAATATGCTTCCTTCATCATCGCCCCTATCCTTTACTTTGTTGTCCTTCTCACTCGCTCCTAGAGGGGAAGATCTTAGCTTTTATCTTTGCTCCTTGCCATTTTATTTATGCTTCTCCTTCTCCTTCTCTTCATCCCATTTTGCACAAAATGCACCTTTTTTCCAAATTCTCTCATTTCGCCAAACCTCCCATGAAAGCATATATACTTGTTCACTTTGTCCATCAGACTATTTTTTTAGCTCTATGAGCTCATGAGAGATATTTTCTATCCTTCATCCATCTCAGTAGGTTTGACTAACCCAATGGGGTGGGTTAGTAGTGAGATAAAATTACACATTTGATTACTTTGGACAACTTGAAAGGATGCACTTTTTAGAGGAAACAGAGATAGCATAGGCATGGGAGGTAACTTTATAATAGTTATTAAATTTTTCTCATCCCTAATAGCTAAATCATATGATTGAGGAAGTGTTTGGGCTCCTAAAATTTGAAACATAACTAAAATTTTAGAATCTAAATCTTTTAGAAAATACAAAAAAGAAAAACCTAGAGGTGGCTAATTACTGACTAGGAATCTCTTCCATGGTTTATCAAACCATGAGTTGAAGTCATGCATGCATGCTATAAGGGACCTTTTTATTACCATGGAATGCTAAAGAAGAGAGCTCATATCCACATCCTCCTGGAACTAGCTGAACCAAGTTGATTCCAAATTATAACTAAACCAAGTTGTAGAGTCTTGAACCATTCATGTGCTTTTCTCTTGAGAGACAAAAAGAGGTATTTAGAGAGCCATATTTTTAACAATGATATATTGTGAATGTTGCACAAATTTACATAATCTTGAGAGTGATCTAAGGAAGAAATTAAGCCATCCCCATAGAATTTAGGTAGTGCCTTCAATGTTACTTTAGGAATTTGACACCATTGTTGTTGTTGCAATGAACCACTTGAATCCCATGCTACAAATATCAAATTTCTTGCTGGTATATTGGGAAGCATGTAGATATAAGACTACAAGGTTGAAGATGTGAGATCCTTCGACCAATAAAATCAGTAATAGAGTTGATAGGTGGAGGATTCATGCTCATGCAAGCTGATATTTTTATGATTTACCAACAAAATCACAAGATGTAGACTGAGGTTTTCTTACTCAAGTCCCATTGGGCATGCTAGGACTATTGATCATCAAATCTACACCTGTGTGTAAACCTACACCAACACATGGGAAGTTTACAAATATGGGACATGGTTTACAAAATGACCTCCAAGATTTTAGAAGTTGGCTCTTCATGATATTTTCAATGAATTCACCTCACACTTTATAGGTGAAAATGAGAGAAGGAAAACTAAAAATGAAAACCTACTTTATTAAGGTGATACACCAATTAAAGATTTTATGTCTGTATGAGACCAATTCCATAGAATTTAACATTTGTCTGAATAACAAACATAACTACAATAGAGAAGGGATGAGATTTGCATGGTCACCAATCTACATAAGGTTAGATGAATCCTAAAAATATAAATCAAGATTGGAACAAAAGATAGAAAGATGGAGGAAAATTAAAAAATAAAATCACAACTAGGCACAAAAAATAGAACATTTTGTTCATTATAGAGATATTGTGAATACTAGATACAAAAGACAAATTTGCATATTTACAAAGTTACTATTGATTAATACAATGATACAAAGCATTTTTTCCAAAACACCTGAATGTCAAAATGATAGAGTTTTGCTAATAAATCCTCTCTCCTTTTCTAAATCAATCATTTACATATTTATAGGGAAATGAAGTAGAAGAAAAGATATGAAGAAAAGCCAGAAAATTTGAGAGAAGAAGCCAAAAGAATAAATCCCACATAAAAAATAGTCTCCATCATTTGTTCACAACTTTGGATGATCAACACTTGTATGAGGTTGCAACCATAGTTCCACGGGGATGCGTCCCACCTAAATATCGATGTTTCTAGGATAGGGACACCCCCTAGCCACACCTCCACCGCTACCTCGAACCGTCGCCGTCCTTGGGACGTTTCCCTCTGAGAGGGGACGTCTCTAGTGTGTCCCTTTAAAAAGGGGACATTTGGGAGACTCTGGGACATCCCCGAGACATCCAGGGGATGCCCAGACATCCTTTGACCCCCTAGGAAATGAATAGGAATCCCCTGCATTGGTAGATGCCAAAAAGTGTTATTTTTTAAATTCCAAAGAGATTTGTGTTAATGAGCTCTCTACCCTAACCCTAATTTCTAATGTACCCCACCCCCACCCCCACCCCCACCCCCAAGACCTCCCAAAATCTAATAAAAATCCCTATCCCTCTCATTCCAAATCACAAAAAAACTTCTTTGAGTGAAGTAGAGAGATGAAAGTAGAGGCATCAAGCTAAGAGGGAAAAGTTTGTAAGAGTGAGAGAGCATTAGGAGATGGAAAGTGAGATCAAGAAGAGGATATAGTTCAGCTAAGAAGATTCAAGACCTTAAAGTTCATCATTTGAGCCACAAGGTAGGCCCTATCACTATGCATTTGATTCTTTGAATTTCTCATTTTCATTTGTATAATTAATAATTGTATTGTTCATTGATTCATGATTCATTTCTAGAATCTAAATTGAAATTTTTTATAATTATTTGTGATTCATTCAAATGCTTAAATTTTTAAATCTTCATTCAAATGAAAATCAAATGCTTAAATTTCAAATTTATTTTTCTTTCTAGGTTGTAGCTTTGTAAGTTTTTTTTCAATATTAAAATTAGAATGTAGAAGTAAAATTAGGATTTCATCTTGTGTATCCTTCGCTTTTGTGCTTCGTGCGACCTGAAGTAAGAAAAACAAAGTGAAATCCTTGTTTGACCAAGTATTTACAATTGTCAATTTATGACATCAACATTTAGGTTTTTAAATTTTTAATTACTACATAAATATTTGATTAAATTATAAAATCAATCATTAAATTTGAAAGTCAAATTAGGATCTTAACTTTTGTGTATCCTCTACTTCTGCACTTTGTGCGACTTGAAGTAAGAAAAAAAAGTGAAATTCTTGTTTGACAAAGGTTAAGAACAAGGATTACTATTTGTGTATCCTCTGCTTCTGTGCTTCGTGTGACCTGAAGTAAGAAAAACAAAAACAAAACCCTTATGTAATAATCCCTTGCATTATGCATGGTTTGAATTTTAATTTTTAAATTATAAACTTACCAAAAAAATTATCATTTCTTGTAGTGTCATTATGAGTTCTCATAGCATGAGTGAAGATGAGGGTCAACCTCAAGAGGATGAGGTTGAAACTGAAACTGAAAATGAATTTGATTATGCACCTGGTGATCCTAGTTCAGAAGCAAGGAGGGGTGGTCGTGAAAATCAAACTAGTTCTGTTGGGAATCCAAATTATAGTTTCCCTTCACAAATCCTACAACAATATGCTAAGGGTCTCTTTGATTTGAAGCAACCTTTAAAACTATTTGCAAGCAAGGTACCAGGAAATCCTGGGACATCTGGGGGCACAAGGAAATGGAAGTGCAACATATGTGACCTTGAATGGTTTGACAACATGACTAGAACAAATTCTCACCTCCTTCTTACCAGAGGCAAAGGTGTAGATGTATGTGATAAGGTGGAAAAAAAATTGAAATTTAGGGCTGAAATATGTAAATTATGGGGTTCTAATGAAGAAGATCCACCTACATCTATTACTTTGCCACCAAGGGGGAGGGGTCATCAGAGACAAAGTTCTACTTCTACTAGTTTGGAGAGGTCAATGAATCCATCTAGTTCAAGGGCAATAGAGCCTAAGGGGAAACACAAGGTGACTAGTGATGCTTCAAATCCACTAGCAGAATTATTCAATGTGCAAGCAAAGGATGAGGCAGATGATGCCATTGGCAAATTCTTCTTTTCCAGTGGCATTCCATTCCATGTGGCTCACTCTCCATATTATAAGGAAGCTATGGCAAAGGTAATAAGGGCGTGACCATCATATGTGCCACTAGGGGAGACTAAATTGAGGACAACAATCTTGGATAAGAACTATTCCAAGTTTAATATTTTAATGGAGAAAATTAAGGATACTTGGGGCACAAGTGGATGTAGCATCGTCATGGATGGGTGGATAGACATTAGGCATCGTCCACTCATCAATATCATGGTTACAAGTATAGTTGGCCCCCTTATTTCCTTAGGGCTATTGATTGTTCAGGGCATTCCAGATCCTCAAAGATGCTATAGAGGAGGTTGGGCCACAAAATGTGGTGCAAGTAGTGACAGATGCAACCCATGTGTGCAAAGCTAGATGGAAGTTAATTGAGGCAGCCTTTAGACATATTTGGTGGACTCCTTATTGTGTGCATGCCATGAATAATGCACTCAAGGACATGGGAAAAATCAGCTCGATCAAAGGACTTGTTAGTGATGCTAGATATGTGCAGATGTTTATTTGCAACCACCACACTGCACATGCACCCTTTAGGACCTTCTCCAAGAAGAAATTCTTGAAACCAATAGAGACTAGGTATGCATCATACTTTATTCTTTTGGAGAGGATGCTTGAGTTGCAAGAGGCATTGCAACTAATAGTTATGACAACAGAATGGAATTGGTGGCCTAAGTCAAAGACATAGAAGGGATAGAGGGTGAAGGAGGTGGTGAAGAGTGATGTTTTTTGGGCTGACGCCAAATATATTGTCTGCATCATTACTCTAGTCTTCAGAGTGATTAGATCTAGGGATGCTAATGCACCTAACCTTGGAGAGACACGTATGAGTGCATTGATACTATGCTTGATCAAGTGAAGGTTGTTGTATGACAGAAAGACCCCACATTGCAATTCTACACTGAACATATTCAACTAACCATTCATCATTGATGGGAGAAGCTCAACACTCCCTTGCACATGGAAACCTATGCATTGAACCCAAAGTGGTATGTGAGAATGCCTGGTAGAGTTACACCTATACAAGATGTTGAGGTGAAGGGAGGGTTCATGAAGGCTATTCAGAAAATGTATGATCCTATAGAGGCGAGCATCATTCGTATTGAGTGGACAAAATTTGCCACTCTTAGGGGATATCCACAGGAGGCCGAAATAGATAGGGTTACATTGACACATAATGAGCCTATTTTGTGGTGAACTTTGCATGGGCCTACTTCTATGAATACCGATCTATCCATTTAATTGTTATCCTAGGTTTCTAGTTCTTCTACTACTGAGAGGAACTGGTCTACTTATAGCTTCATCCACTCCATTAAGAGGAACAGGCTTACCTCTAGGAGGGCAGAGAAGTTTGTGGCTGTACATAGTGCCTTGCATCTCATTGATCGCAACACACTTATGTACAAGGAGAGTCTAGTAGCCAGATGGGATGTAGAGCTAGAGGAGCCAGCACCGATTGATGATGGTGCTACATAGACAGGGCTTGTTGGTATTGGTTTGGAGGAAATTGAGCATGTGGAGTCTAGCAGTTCTAGTGATGAGGAGTTTAGCAAGAACTTTAGGGATGATTAGCCATTAACTCATTAATATTTACTTTTAGTATTTAGTATTTTGTTTTTGAACATTGTTGATACTTGATTGTAATCATGAATCATCATTATAAAACTTTGAAAACTCTAAATTCGATATTTTGATTTTCAATTTCAATGTTCAATGTTCATTGGTTCAATGGTTCAAACAATAAAACTTGAAACTTCATTGTTAAAAACTTAAATTTAAATTTTTGATGTTTAATGCAATATACTTATTCTTTATACATCTTTTTATAACTAATTTTTCAAGTACTATATGTATTTGCACCACTCCCCTGCCGCCCCCCTCGCCGCTGTCCCCCTACCATCCCCAAACTTAGACCCCTTGTCCCTCTATCCTCAAAACCCATCCTTGCATCCCCTGATCCCCCCGCCAGGAAACTCCATGGAACTATTGTTGCAACATTGTCTGCTTGTTATTCTTTCCCATGAATTGCTCAAAAAATATCTTAGATGAAAAAATCTTAGCTTTACATTTTGTGAGATGTAATTAGGGCAAAGATATTATAAGATGTTAAACTCTTATAAAGCTTTTGCATCATTTATAGCTTCATATTTGATCATATGAGTATTTACTATGCTTTTAGTTAGGGCAAAGATATTAGAAGATGGTAAACTTTTATAAACCTTTTGCATCATTTACAGCTTCATCTTTGATCCTATGAATATTTAGGATGTTTTAGGGTTCCTTTATCTAATAAAAGTAGTGAGCTTTTATTTTACATAAGAGAGGCCCCTACATAATGCCTATAAAATATTAGGCATAACTTAAAGATAAGTAGGTCCACTCTTGTCCTTCTTAATTCATTGTCAGCTTCACATTTTTTTGAAAAAGCACCAGTAATTAGATATGTTCTTTGATCAAACAATTCTAAAGGTGTTTGTGATATGCAGTTGATCCCACGTTCCACATCAAGACTTTCCCGCTCCAATGGTGCAATGATAAATTTTTCCTTTGGAACTAAAATAATCGCTGCTAGCTACATTGGATTATTTTCTCATCAAGTGCTTTTGAATGAGAGGTTTTATTGGTCTACTTTTAAATATCATTCACTTCAAAAAAAAATTAAGGTTAATACTATGTTTTATTGTGAATGAGGTGTAAATTTACTACTAAGTGTTTGACCATGAATGATATTTAAGTAGAGTGGCTGCATTGAAAGTTGAAGATTCTGTTCATCGTTGAGTTTGATCTTGATATGAAGCATCATTTCTTAAATGATTTCCTTCTTTATGTGCTATCCTTTTTGACATGTGATGTGCCACTCTACTTAATTATCATCTACTTTAATAGTGAAACATTCAATAACAATTCTACGTGATTTAACAGATTCTTTTATCAGAACATGATTTCTTACTTTAGCTATTGCACCATGGTCATGATCGTTGCGCTTGTTTCTTCCACAGCTCTTCATTCATTTTTCCTTCTTTATCTTGAGTTTCCTGCCACCTTCCTTTTTATATATAATTCTATTGCACCCATTCTTTATGCTTGTACAACGGCTATGCAACCCTTCTATGGCTGGATGCCAAGTTGACCGCTGTGCCATCTTTTGCAATATCTAGTTTCATATATTGCTTGGCGAGTATTTATATAATTGTGTGTGAATACCTGAACTGTATTTAAATCATTTTATTGCCATATACAAGTGGTGTGCCTGCTCAGTGATGAGAACATTAGTATTGTCGATGTTCCCTTTGTGTTCCCCCTTAACTACATCAAAGTGGTAGAGGATGAACTTAGCAGTACTTTGTCTACAAGTAATATTTATGACATGGATTCTGATAACGGATAGTGGTTTTTCCATTTTCTATTTAGATGGTAGTTGTGGGTTTGATAAAGTCTCCGAAGATACTTTTGAGAGAGTTATAGGCTCTTTGGAGAAGGCTTCTTTCTTTTAACCTGAGTCTTTGACTATAGATAATACAATTTAAAACCTATTCCGGCCAGCTGATCTTAAATGTCATCCACTTCAATATTTAATGGTAAATTCTGGCCAATGAAAAGTTTTCCTATATTTAACACTTTTTGTTGTGAATGAAATAGAAAAATGCTATTGGCTGTTTGACCGGTTCAACTCTGAAAGTGGATGACATTTACATAGAGCGATTCCGACCTGGTCCCTGTTGAGGTGTTGGCATGAAGGAATTGGTTCCACAATTGAGATGAAAGGTAAAGAAAGTCTACAGGGTCCCAGAGGCTACCACAGAAGGGAATTCAATAGAGACTTCAAAGATGGAATTGCACATATGGATCTTTGGAATGTTGTAGTTAAATGATTAGCATGTCCTCATATAAATCAAAATGAAAATTTGGAAATGGAGTGCAAGAAATGTAAAATAGGTATCATAACTAGTCCTTCATTATGATTACAAGGAAGGGGTATCAAAGTAGGTCACTTTCGTCGTGCTTAAGTTTGCTAACATGTCATGGTGTACAACGGTTTTCTAATAAGCTCCAAGATGCAGGGATGGAGAGTAAGTTGAAGCATTATTATGGCTCAAAAGAGTCAGATCTAAGAGCTAGATCCATTTCAGAGAGAGCTAGAGCAAGTGTCAAAACCAAGCCACTGAGGAGGTGTGTTGAAGCTTAGGTGTTTTTTTGGGCCATGCAGTTTTGAGTTGTCTATGTAGGGGTCAAACTCATTCTAAGGAAGGTTGCCTACTACGTTAAAGGGGATAATTATACCAACCCTTTCTTACTTCATTCTGGAGAAGATGGAGGTCCGTGTTAACTAATCCAATTGATATTATGGTTCCTTCTAGAAATATGAGGGATAAAAAATGGATCTCTCATTCCTAAAATGATTATGAAATGATTATAGTCCATCAGAGAGTTTCTATAAGTAATCTAGAATTTAATTCCTTTCGAGAGTGGTTCCACAAGTGTAATAAACTTGATACTAGCTATTTAGCAAGGATCATGAATGCAATGAAGGCATTAACACATATGTAATCAGCCTTGGAGATAGATTGCTCTCAATTTTCTTTTGGTTTAATAAGATTTTAGGAATCAAAAGCTCAATAGTTAGGAAGGTGTGATATAAAAAGTGGATAAGTTTAGGTTGACAAGAGGGGTCAAATTGCAAGTCATCTACAATAAGTTTCTAGGACATCTATAATAATACTACAAGTTCATGTGTAGTGGTATTGCAAATGCTTTATGGTGTTGCAAATTCACCTATAGTAAGAGTCACAAGTGTTTCAATCTACTACAAGTTTACCTATAATAACATTGCAAGTAATATGTTTCACTCCAATAGTCTTGACTATTTCTAGTGTTGTCTTTACCCTAGTTATATGATAGAATACACTCAACAATTTAAATTGGTTTATTTGGGGTGATAATATTACTTGTAGTAATGTTGCGTGTGTAGTCAAATGGTTAGGGCATGTAATCAAGCAAGTTTTGGTAGTGTCTAGTAGTTACACAGGATGAAATTGCCAATGGGTGTTTATTGGTCGTAGTAGGGAATGAGGTGGTAGAAGAATTTATAGGGTCATCTTTAGGGGTAGTGACCATTTACCCTATATTTAGAGGGGAATGTTTTCTAACTTCATTGGTAGTGCATTGTCTTCTTTGGCATGGTTGTTCATTCACCCTAGAATTGACCATTTTCTCTCTTTAGAATGGCATCTATTTTGTTTCCTTGCCAATGTGTTTTCCTATGATTTGCACAATCATTCCTCATCTTTGGCACATTTGTTCTCCTTCTTTGGAAGGCATGTGTTTCATCTTGATAGATGGTCATTTTCCTATTCCTAGTGGTATCATTTCCATGTGTTGATCACGACCCTAGCTAGGGCAATGATGGTTTGAGGGTCACACCTATTTTTCCATGGCTAGATAAATGGTTCTTTGAGTAACAACTACTATCCTTCATGGGTAATGTTAATTTACCTATTATACTTAGTGACCATCAATGTTTGGGTCGCATGAACCTAAAGGAATAGAGGCAAAAGGTGAAGTGCTGAGGAAGAAAAGCATCCCTATTTTATAGTGTGGGAGGCCATATTTTTTTGGTTAGATTGACAATGTTAGTTCAAGCCAATGAGTCTAGCTAGCAAAGATTACTAAAGCATTCTATTATACATTTTTTTTAATTATCTATTAAACAATTTAGAAAGATAGTTAATATTACTATAACTAATTCATTTTTTTCTAAATCATTCATCAATATTAATTATAAGTAATATTAGTAAAATTTAGTTACCTAATCTAATATATTTTCTTATTATATTTTATAATTTCATCTACATGTATTATTATTACATTTTAACTAACTATAACATATAACTTTATTTAATAAATTCTATTATAGAGAAGAACTACAACTCACATCATTTTTTATATAATTTAATATTACAATTTTATTTTATATTTTTATACTCTTCATAAATTAAGGTTGTAATAAATCAAACAAATACAATAACTTTTATGCCCATATTTATAAAAATTAAAATCAAACAATAAGGTTTTAGGAAATAGCTACCTTTAATAGATTGTATTAATCACAAATGATAGTTATAAAATGATTTAAATGCTGATATTAATTTCTAAATGTGAGATTGCTATAATGGAAAAGGGTTACTAGCCAAGAAAGGATTTGGTTATGGTTATAGTTCTAATAACCTAGCACTTCATGCCTTACTCCATTTTAAATAACACTAGATAGCCCCTCAAATCAATCTATCCCTTCATTCGTGGGTACCATGCTTTCTAAATTAGAAGCTTCGATGAATTAATGGAAGATTAATGGATACCATGCTTTCTAAATTAGAATATTCATTGACTAGAACAACTACATTTATATCTCCACTACAACCAAAAGTGTATGCTATTAATTAATTCTCACAATCTATATATGAGGTCTAATCTAGAGGATAGAATCACGTGTAGTTGAATCTAGGATGAGAAAACTAGTGAGAAAAGGGCCAAGAAGGTTTTGAGAAAAGGTATGTATTACTTGTTAGAGTTTTGGGTTCAAGCTTGGGCTCAATTAACATGACAAAAGAGAAAACTTTTGTTCTAAAATTATGAATAAAAGAAATCCTACCGGAGTGGCTTAAAATGAATGGGGAAAGGGGTATTGATAGATGAACTTTTTTCTTATACAAGGGTGAAATTTCAAATTTGTCATCTAGAGTTGATTTTTAGCACACTTCACTTAAAGTATTTTTGATTAATATGCCATTTCTATCTAATAATGTGTTCTATCTAGATTTGTTTTTCCCAAAACATTTTATCTAGAGATGTTTTTTGGAGGTATATCTTGTTAGAGTGAATAATTTATCTATTCACTATAGCTTAAGTGTACTTAGGTTGATGAGGTTAGACAACATCTTGTCTAATTGAATGTGCAACCTTTTAGCTCCTAGGTTAGAGGTTACCTAGTTGTTTGGTAAACCTCATGTGCATACCTTTTGAGGTTGGAAGACTTTCCATCTCACCTCAAAAGACACTTTGTAGTCATCTAACACTTGTCACACAAGGTTGTTGGTTTGCACATTCCAAGTGATCCAAAGGTTGACACCTTATAGGACACTTGTCTACTTGTTTGTGTCACATCACGGGGCACTTGTCAATCCATGTCCAAGGTGGATTGCCTCTTTCATGCCTATATAATGAGGCATTCTCACATGTAAATTTGCAAGTGATCTATCACTATAAGTTTATGCTCAATTAGGTTCATCAATACCATCGATTTCTTATCTCATATTGTTGATTTCCATATTGTGAGAGCGTAGATCAAGTTGTAGAGTATCCCTCGCTATTCTAACATGGTATCAGAGCTATGTTGTAGACACACTCTCTGTTTTGAGGAAATTAGGAGGTGAGGTGAAAATCGGTGTGTCTTGGAGTGAAACGGATCTCACGAGCTTCAATGTAAAAAAAATTGATTGTTTTTGCCCCTAACCCAATTTTTTTCAAAAAAGCAAATTCTTTTTAGAAAAATCAAATTTTGAAGGAGTTTTTGCATTTTTGGGCCAATTTGGGCAATTTTTTTTTAGCAAAACAATTTTTTTTACAAAGGGAAAATTTGCCCTCTGCAAAATTGTCATTTTCGGTTCGATTTTGTCAAATCTTTGGTAGATCACGTGGCCTATTCGGCCTTTGCCAAGATTTTTTGGTCGATTTCATTGTATTGTGCAGGATTTTCGTTGTAGGCTCATTGATTGGGCAAAATCTGTCATTTTGAACGAATTTCCGAGTATTGTTTCTTTGGCCTCGTGGGGTAGGCTCTGCACCTTCAACATTGGTCTCTCTGTGATCAAATTTGGCCCTAGTTTTTGTCGTGGGCATTCGACGCTTCACTCTATATTTGTCCTTCCAGGTCGTGCACAGAACTCGGCCTCTCTGCAGGCCGTTTGACTTCTAAAGTCCACACCCATGGTCGATGATACAGACATTAAAAATTGTGTTTTGTGCACTGCTCATGCTCATCCATTGAAGAGGCACTCTACTTGTTCAAGCCCTTTCAACGGCCTCCACAGGACTTGTTTGAAGATGTCACGTTTGGGGTTTCATGTTGCAGATCGATTGTTTTGTTCTGTTAGTCGACGGTTCACTTGGTGGACTAGGCAACACCACCACTTGTTTCTCCACAACCCACACCATGATTGTTCTTCCATCCAAGGCAGTCTCCATTCACGTTTCAGCACCGAAGACATCTTCATTTGTTATTGGGTGCTGTTTCTACAAGGCCGATGCCCTTCCATAGTGGTTGATGCCTTTTTCACTACATGCTTCTCAAGTAGCTATTTACCATAGAGTGGTCGCCTTCCTTGGAGTGGTTGACAACGGTCTTCTTCTCACAGTCGGCCATATTTAATTTGTGGTCACATTTGATACTTGGTAGCGGTTTTACAGAACAAAATTACCACTCTACTTAAATACCATCCACTTCAATGGTCAAACAATCAATAGCCATTTTACAGATCATTCACACAAAAAGTGGTAAATATTTGTCCTATTTTTATTGGTCAAATTTGACCTTTGATTGTTGAAGTGGATGATATTTAAGAATAGCCCAAAATTATTGTTTTCAAGCTTCCACGGAGGTCACGCTCTACCACAGTCCCATTTGGACTCTACAACTGGTCTCTGTGTCTCTAAATCAGTCAACTTTTGGTGACAAATCAACCACCAGGCCCTCCACTTGGCTTTCATTCAACATTTTCTGCTAGGTTATCATTTAAAGTTCACTGTTCAATGTTTTGTACAACATCCAGCATCTCTTTTTCAATTAGCATTTGCGGTTTATGTGGAATTGCTTAAGGTTTCATTAATTATAACATTTTATGTTACAAAGTTTGTTGAGGTTTGCATTAAATTTGCTGTTAACGTTTTATGTCAAACATAACTGCCAACATTCTTTTTTACAAGTCTTGTAGCATTAACATTAAATATTACATATATTGTAACCATAATTGTAAACCTGCCAGCATTATATGCTATAGTCAGCATTTGTAATAACCCTTTGTATCTCCCTTATCAAAGACGGAGAGTGAGGTCCAGGTTGGTAGGACGCCAATTCCCCCTCACATATCAAACCATTGTATTGTACATTTCTTGCTGATTCCAACAAGTCTTTGGAAGGATAGATTTTTTCTCTCCACCTAGGCGTTTATTGCTTCTTCAAGTGCAATTTTTAACAATGTAGGCCATATTTATGAGAATTTGTTATTGTAATAACTTTTCGTCAATAGCTTGGAATTGAGCACCATATTTTTGTAAAAGTGCTTTTTTTCAATTTCCCACATATTGGTCATATCTATTTTGTAAAACGCACTAAGTTATAAAGTCCAAAATTTTGGGGGGTCACCTAATCAAGGGGAAAATCTCATAATTTTAGGGGGGTCAACACTAGCATTTGATTGAATGTATGTTACTTTGGATACTCCATATCCTACCTACAACATCAAATGCACCTATTGTGGAAACCAACATGACGACACAATGTGTCCTTATTTCTCATAGGTTGCTTTCAAACTCCTCTGTCAGATTGCAAAACCACAAACACATGTTGCTACATCCGAATCCTGAGTTGATATCTCCATGGCTTCTAGTGATTCATTGTACAAGGACATTGATCTCATCTTTCCGGATCCGCCAAATTGGGATGCATATTTGGGAGACATCATTGAGGACATTCGTCTTCTTTTCGATGACAACTTTGATGAAGTTTCATTAGCCTTGTCTTCTTCCAATATGATTTCTCTTCCTTCGCCTACATCAGCTTCTATAGTGACAGTATCAGATTCTTATGGTTCTAGTTATCACCATACATCTATGGTTCCTATGGTCCCTACTACAGAATCTTCTATGATACCCGATTCATTCCATCAGCATTCGTCGCATGTCAGCATTGTCTTAGAGATTATTGAGCAATCTTTGAAGACATTATGGGCATCATCTGAGTCTTTGAATCATGTGCAGACTTCAGAGACTTTCCTACTTCTTCCTATATGTTTCTATTAGGAATGGGAAGATTCCTTGCACACTTCTATGGTTCGATTTCTTCTTAAGGGGATAAATGCGGTTCAATGTTCATGGATTCTCTTTAGCATAATTCATCAAGCATCTACACACACTGTAGCATATCTTATGGCGGGGATTCCAAGTCTCTCTTTGTATCTCCTATTTTGGGGAAATATATTTCACACATGTGATAGAAGTTGTCCTAGGGGGTAATGATATAAGTCCTTCACTTGTTTGCTTTTCATGCATTTTGTTTCTCATTTTGGAGAGAAGTTTTGTTCCCTCAGGGTTTTCTCCTTTACTCCACTTTATGAGAAACTTTATACATGGGTACCTAACATGGCCTAGTAGCTGGGACCCATATTTATGTATCTCTTACACGTTTGTGATCTCCCCAAGTATCACTTAAGGGGGGTGTTAGAGTGAATAATTTATATATTCACTATAGCTTAAGTGTACTTAGGTTGGTGAGGTTAGACAACATCTTGTCTAATTGAATGTGCAACCTTTTAGAGGTTAGAGGTTACCTAGTTGTTTGGTAAACTTCATGTGCATACCTTTTGAGGTTGGAAGACTTTCCATCTCACCTCAAAAGGCATTTTGTAGTCATCCAACACTTGTCACACAAGGTTTTTGGTTTGCACATTCCAAGTGATCCAAATGTTGACACCTTATAGGACACTTGTCTACTTGTTTGTGCCACATCACGGGGCACTTGTCAATCCACGTGCAAGGTAGATTTCTTCTTCCATGCCTATATAATGAGGTATTCTCACAGTAAATTTTTAAGTGAGATCAATATAAGTTTATGCTCAATTAGGTTCATCAATATCATCGATTTCTTATCTCGTATTGTTGATTTCCATATTGTGAGAGTGTAGATCAAGTCGCAGAGTATCCTTGGCTATTCCAACATATGTAACATAACTTTGATGCCAAATTACAACTTTTTTGAAATTATTTAAAAATTTAATGTTATTGCCACTTGGACTCATGTAAAGTACATTTTTTGAAAAATCTAAGCAAAAAATATTGTGAAGATCTAAAAGAACAAATTAAAAAAATATTTTTTATATTTTAATTAGAGTTTATATTTTCTTTTATATTTTCACTACAAATAGGTCATTAGCATGCAAACATAAAATGGGTTGCTTTCTCAAATGAAAATACTATTTTTTAAAATATGAAGAATATACATAGCACTAGAGGAGACAATTCTTGTTAGTTGATATAATTTTTATTTGTTTTAGATAAATAGTCATAAAAAGTTCATGTCTAAGTAAAATGTTGTGTTTTTAGCACACCTAACTTTAAACAATTATTTAAAATATTTTATTTATTGAAATCATTATTTTATGCATTCACTAAAATTTAATGTTCACAATATAGAAAAACATCAAGACAAATGAAATTTGCTATAAAAACTATGACATCCTATCTCACATTTAGTTTTAGAACAATTTTTGGCAACTAAATATATTAATGTTGATATTACAAAAAAATAATGTGTAAATAATTTTTAATTTTTAAAAATACAAACATAAACTACACTAAAATTATGCATTTTATAGCTTTGTAATCATTTTAAAATCTAAATTATATGTGAGTCTCACATGTTTCAATTTGAAAAATGTATAGAATTATTTATTTCCCTTATAATAGGGTGACACGTTACTAAAATTTCACCTACAACAATATTTTTTAAGCTCAAATTTATAATTTGAAGTCAAAAATAAATTTTTGTTGAAACCTCAATCTTTAATAGATTTTATTAATCATCATAATAGTTGTATTTAAATCATGTGAATGTCAGTAGTAATGTGTAAACATGGGAATGTTATGATGGTAGAGGCTTCCCAGCCAAAAAGAATTTGGTCATGGTCAAGGCTCTAGATGGTTGATAACTAGGCACTTGATGCCCTGCTCCTCTCACTGTTGCAAATGTCAACCCTTTATAAATTATACTATACCCCCCCACATCAATCTCTCCATTCATCCATGGATACCATGCTTTATCAATTGGAAGCCCCAATGCATTAATGGAATATCTTGTACCAGTCACTGGCACCTGTGCATCCACATCTCCACTGCAAACAACAAGTGTATACTATTAATTAATTCTCACAATCTAAATATTTATAAAATAAAAACTTTTTAAGGGAATGTTTTTCTTTGTTATACCTGTAGAGTAGGATTTTCAATCCAACTGCCATCATTCTTTTATATATTAGGAACATTGTGGTGTAGTAGGTGTCATACCATAGTATACCACTATTTGGAGTAAAAGATGAGAACATTATAGTTTAGTTGATGATCTCCTATGTCATAAAATTAAGATCAAATAAGTATGCTTACTTTAAGGAGTCTCATATATAATCATACCTGCATTCATCCCATGCATAGGGCAAGCTTGTCACATTTGCATGAAGAGCACTTTGCACTTTAGGTGTGTTAAGGTATGTAAGTACATAACTAGGACTACATGGATCAAATCCATCTAATCCATCATTAGGGATAAAAGCCTGCAATAGAGATGATCTACGATTTTTTTCAAAATTTATAATATGACCTAACATTACTACACTACAAAAATTGTGCAAAGAGATTCTTGTTCAAAAAAACATGTATATACTTACGTACATTTTTTCTTACAGTTGATGTAGAAGATGTCCATATGGGGTTAGGATGGTAAGGGCAAAGTGGCGCATATATATTATAGTTGTTTATCTCTCCTCTAGTTGATTTGAATTTAGAGTGAAATGTGTCGCTATAAGTTAAGACACGTGGATTAGATGTAGAACATCGCATATTTGCATAGTCTTCATCTGACATCAAAGCATGTGACCATTGGTAGTCAACCGAACCACAACTGTCTGTCTCAGCATTCATTATACCATTTCCAATCTGTATAAACATAATATTTCAATAAATACAAATGTTTAAAGATGTAGAAAATTAATATACAAATTATAATTTAAACTATTTTTTCATAAAAAGAAATATGCTAATGAATGCACTCATTCTGAAATTCCTTAATATATTGCATGTCTATTATGTATACAAACATAATGATTAATATTGGAAAATATAAACTTGTAATGATTACACAATAATTACACTTAATTTATTTTTTTCTCCAAAAAAAATTGAAATACAACATTATGATAAATAATAAAATAATAGAATATTTTTTAAAAGATTTGACATCAAAATTACATCATATGCAATCTTTTAAAAAAGTAGAACTTGAAATACTCTAAAATTAAGTATTATATGAATATTGTTAACATCAGACTAAAACAATTAACATTAACATAAGGCGTTGAAAATGAAAATGTGTTTATAAAAAAAATGGGTAGATAACTAATCAAAACATCATCACTTTATTAAATGGTAAAATTTGTGTACAATGTAATTTTTTTTAAATTTTTTTTTAATTAATTTTTTTATATAATAACAAGTGTATAAATGGCGTATTTTTTTTTAGAGTTGACACACAACCTAAGTCATACCTATTTTTATTTGTATTCATTCTTAAGAACTAGTTCCATCTTTTAGTTTGGTCTATTTCTTATTTTTGGAAAGATACCCACCTCTATTTGCACTCATTTCTAGGAATTAATTCTATCCTCTAATTTGACATGTTTTATATTCCTAGAAAGATCTATAATCTATAATTTGTAGAAGTGATTTAGGTCACTTGTGGAAATGACGGTTGATCTTTTAGAATTCAAATTCAAAATTTGGGTCCACATGCTTACCCTCCACTTAACCATTATGGTGGACTTGAAGGACAAACAATTTTATTTGCTCTTTTGGAGTTGTATTTAAGGACTAACCCTAATTCATGTAAACATCTAGTGAATCTATGAACTAGTCACTCCTTGCATACATCAACGGGCTTAAAAAGAATTATGTATTGACATTAATATTTCACCAACATGCTAGAATATACAACATGATTGCTTGTTGTATTTGATTATTGCTAAAACTCATTATCTCAACATCTTTATGGGGTTTGACACAAGGGAAGAATTATCCTTATCATTTGCAAACTCTTGATTACACAACCAAGTTTCTATTCAAAAGTAAAAGTGAATAATTTTCAAGATTGAAAATTGTACAAATCAAATTTGCACAAATAAATCAATTCTTGGATTTCATGGTTACATAAAACATATCTACATTTACAAAAGTAATCCAAATAAAAAACTATCTTTTATACTGATTCCAATACATTCACCTAACATATCTTTTTGAATTAAAAAACACATCAATTTAACACAAGTAGAATCTAGTGAGGCTATCCTTAAATATCATCCACTTCATCAGTCAAAGGTCAATTTTGACCAATAAAAATAGGACAAATATTTACCACTTTTTATTGTGATTGAGGTGTAAAATTGCTATTGATTGTTTGACCATTGAAATGGATGATATTTAAATAGAATGATCTATTTCTATATCAAATAAAAACTGAATACATTAAATTATTTATTAAAATGTTAAATATTTAATTCAATATCTTCATCAATCTTTTATTCCTTATATATTTATTTAATTGAATTACGCAAGACTTATGTAAGGGATTTAATTATAAATTGGAAAATTAATTGTAAAATACAGTGCATCTATGTAAAAGCAAGTAGAGGAATCGCACCATAACTCCCTTGAGATTTATAAAAGATGTACGAGAATTGTTGTTCTTAAGAATTGTGTCCGCCAATTGAGGTACGTAAAAGCCTGAGCACAAAAAATAAGAATGAATGAGAAGTGTTATTTATTTATTTTTTGAATTGGTTTGAAATTAAAAAAAAAAAAAGAAAAAATTGGATTCGGACAGAGACTTACCAGCGTAGCTTTCCCCTGCGATATAGAATTCTCGATTCTTATACTGTGGAAACCTTTCGAACCAATTCAGTAGAAATGTGTACGAATCCCGAGCTACAGTATTTACCCGCCACATCAAAAACATCTTTTTCGTTAGTAAATTGAAACAAAATTTCTATAAATAAACTGTGATGCATTCACGCCTATAACAAACTCAAACCATAATACCAGTGTTCTCGTCAGTGCCGTTTTTATAATCAGCGGTGGTATTGGAGTATGAAAATCCAACCCCCGCAGGTGATTCCAAAAACAAGGTGTTTGCCACTGCCAACAAATAGATTGAAATGAATGTTAATTGAATGAATGAATGGATGAATTTTAATGACGTTTACAAGACCAAACAATCTAAAGAAACAAGAGCCGCAGCCCTAAGACATTTTCAAGATGGATAGGAAAAAAAAAGACCTTGGTTCCAGGCATAAGGATTACTAGAAAGAGTGGCGTTATCAGACTGAACGCGGAAGGGTCCCAGCTCCGTCATTGCTCCTATCCCAAACGATGAGCATCCCGGCCCTGAAATTTATCTCACGCCTTTATTAGCTTTGCAAAATGAAGGATCCCATGCTGTCAAATTTAAAAAGCAATATGATATGAGCAATGAAGAGTAAGGCAGTAGTAATACCTCCATTCAGCCAGAGGAGGAGAGGTTTGGTAGAGGGATCTTGAGTGGCCTCAGCAAAATAGTAGAACAGAGCTCTGCCCGCCTTTGAATCGACCGTCACATATCCCGAATACTGTGCAAATGTTAAATTTGTTGGCTGGCCGGGCAGAGAAGTTATCTTGTCACTCTCCTGCAGGCCGTCTTGAGCGTGCACGTCACTGAGGGTCGATGAATATTCGGTGGTAATGGAAGGAGGCGTCCATTCTAATTGCGGCTTCCTGTCCACAGCAGACCTCCTTTTCACCAAATAGTCTGAGAGAACTCGATGCTGACTGAGGTGGTGGGAAGGACCGACTAACAGCGCTAAAACTGACATCAACAACAGGTTTATTAAATTTTTCATTTTGAATGAATGATTTGGCTGGTGAGCAAGAGAGGGTGACATAAATAGAGGTGATTATGATTAATTGAAGGTGTTTGGGAGGGTCCTCTCCACGTAAAAAGCCGGCCGGCTACGTTGATGCGGAGTAAACGAAAGCAATTGTAGACAAAAAGTCGGCAGCAGCCTTGTTTCCATCGTCTGTGATCGTCGGGACCTCCGCGCATTCATTTTTTAGGGCACGGTTTATTCTAAAAGCGTTCATTTTGTAGTCATTGGTGCACGGTTTATTCTAAAAGAAGAGCGTTTATTGTTTAGTGGTTCAATGATAATTTTTAGTCTATATTGTATAAGGATTCTTCTCGTATAACTTACACTGATATTATTTTTTTGAAATATTAAAAAGATAATAGTACAATATTCATAAAAAAGATGGGTGGAAGAGAGGCATACTCATAAAGTCTATGTGAGACATAGTAGGAAAACAAAGATGACATATATCAAAGGGTCAAACCCACAAATAAAAAGTACTAAGTATGTAAAGGAGTACTAGTAGGAGGGTGGTTTTTATCATTGGGGACTAAACTTATATCAATAGACTCACAACCAGTGAGAGCACCCTCTTTCTTTGAAGAGTCATTTGTAGGTTGTTGAACACGAATAGGAAAAATTGCTAGCTCCAGGCAAGGAAAGTTGCTAGAATTTGGCCAATTGGTCAACTAAGAGCACCATGCCCATGAGAAGAGGTGAATGGTGGCCAAGAAGACTAAGACCAACCACAGGCAACATTATTCCTAATTTCCAAAGGTTGAAAGCCACACAATTGAGGTCCACGATCTCATTTGGTAGATTGGCTACGACCACACTGGCAACCTTGAGGAGGGGAGGACCTAAAGGAGGTGGAACTCTGGTAACAATGCATGGAGCATTACCTTAGTAATCAAGAAGCTCCTATAGATGCTCCACTTCAAGTGCAACCTTGCTAACTTGAACCTTGTAGTGGAGGAAAAATTACACCTTGATTAAAATATATTAACCAAGAGAAATTTTCACTACAACTCCACTAGGATCCTATCTAGTTTTGCGACCTACTTATTTAGATAGAGTAATGTCAATAGACCCACTTCGCACTAAAGTCCATATGAAAAAGAAACTAAACTAATTTCTTGGAAGATGAAGAAAAGGTGATAAAGTAATGGAGATGAACTACTATAAACAAAATGATGAAATTTGAAGTACAAAATCGAAAAGGAGGGACATAGAGGAACCTGGTGTCAGAAGATGGAAGCCACTACCAAGGATGCCAGTGCATCACAAGGATGTATGTGCATTTCGCTATAGTCTTGAAAGAACAAAAATTAAAATATTCCAGATCTGGTACACTTGTAGTCCCTTGTACAACAACAAATAAGATACCAAAACAATAATCTCTAGGTGACCAAAAAAAAATCAAAACTGGAAAGAGATAATGATAAACTCAAAATGAACATGAATAAATGACAAGGAAATAGAAGGGGTTCAAGCAAGAGATCACAAAAATAGAAATGAAGGATGAAACTCTCTGCTCAAACTTTTAATCCTTTAAGAAAAAGAAGAAATGGTTTGGGATGCTTGGGAGCTTGCCTTCAGGTCAAGCCTCTATTATGGTCTTTTGACCTCCACGGGTAGCCAAGATGAAAATTCTTAAAGAGAAGTGTGTGTTGCTACTTTCTATGTATAAATAGAATGGAATAGCAACAATGACAATAAATATTTTGTAAATGAAATGGATAAAAAATAATCTACTCAAAAATGAAATAAGCAAACTAGTGCAATAGCTTTTGAAGAGAGAAAGGAGAAATGAGAGGTAGCCACACAATGCAACTAGAAACTATGGATTACATAATAACCAGTAAATAAAGAGAGTACTATGATACTCAATCACATGTTTTAATAGAGGTGCAAACTGCTCACCTAAAGTAGAGTAATGCAACAAGCAATGGCCTCACAAAACTCAACAAAGGAAGTCACAAAACCCTCAAAGAACTCACATGAACATGCAAAAAAGAGCACGACTATGAAGGAGGCATGAGAAAGTATAATATGATGTTGTAGAGGATCACAACGAGAGCCAACTTCACCAAGATTCACAAAGTTGCAGAGCTGAGAGAGTTCATGAAAAATTGCTTTAGAATCCAAGATCAATTTAAAAATGCATTGTTAGAGGGAAAAATGAGAGATAGGGTCAAAGACAAATGTTTTGGAAGGTAGAGAGGCATTATGAGAATCTTGAATCATAGCTGAAGGTGGCCAGTAATGCCCATAAATGATCACTTGGCACCACATAGGCATGTGAAACTAGCCCATAAATGATCCGTGCTAAGCGTTAGCATCCAAGTGACTCTGGCTCTTGGTCACTTGAAACACCATGTAGATGATGAGATAAACAATGCACTAAAATTATTTTTCACAAAAATAAACACAAAAGGCCAAACATAACACAAAAGCATATGTGTGGTTATGAGAAAAGGATAAGGAAATGCTAAAGTTGATCAAAAAACATATTAGGGGAGAAGCAACCACTGCTAGGGATGTTAGTTTGTCATGAGGATGTTTGTATCATGTTGAAGTCCTAAAAACATGAAAGATAAAAGATTCTAGGTTTGGTACACATCAGTCACCTGCATAGCAACAAACAAGATACCAAAACAATAATCTCTAGGTGACAAAAATAAATCATAATTGGAAAGAGATATATGATAAACTCAAAATGAACACAAATAAATGACAAGGAAATAAAAGGGGTTTGAGAAAAAAATCACAAAACTAGAAATAAAGGATGAAACTCTCCACTCAAACTTTTTAATCCTGCAAGAAAAAAAAAGAAATAGTTTGGGTTGCTTGGGAGTTTACCTTGAGGTCAAGCCCTTATTTTGGTCTTTCAACCTCCATAGGTAACCAAGATGAAAAATCTTAAAGAGAAGTGTGTGCTGCTACTTTATATGTATAAATACAATGAACTATAGTAGTAACAATAAATATTTTGCAAATGAAATGTATAAAAACGAGTGCAATATCTTTTGAAGAGAGAAAGGAGAAATGAGGGATAACCACACAATGCAACTAGCAACTATGGATTACATAATAAAAAGTAAATAAAGAAGAGTAATATGAAACTCAATCACCTAAACATGCACAAAAGAGCATAAATTATCACTTGGCACCACATAGGCATGGGACACTAGCACAACATAGAGACATCTATGCTAAGCATTACCATCCAAGTGACTTTGGCTCCTGGTCACTTGAAACACCATAGGATGATGAGATAAACAATGCACTAAGATAATTTTTACAAAAATAAATACAAAAGGCCAAACATAACACAAAAACATATGTGTGGTTACAAGAAAAGGATAAGGAAAGGCTAAAGTTTACCTAAAAACATACTAGGGGAGCAGACACCAAAATGAGTGCAAAACGTAGCGTGAAATTAAAGGGTATGCAATTTTTTATGTTACATTTAGCCCACACTTTAGTGGTCTTATGACCCTAGGTGATATTCTATGCTAAGTAGAAAAGGAAATAACATCACAATTTTTATCTCAAATAGGATACTATAGAGGCTATAAAGTGTTCTTCAAGATGAGGAGTGAATCCCCCAACTAAGAACCTATAAAAGAACAATATTAGACAACAAAAAACTTGCACAAGAGGCAATGTCAAAACCACACATATAAATCTGTGCTAAAATAATTAGATCAAATATGATTTTCCTAAACATCAAGGTTAGCAAACCATGCAATCTAATGTGCATTCTACAAAAATCTGTCACATTCTAACACCAATCACACACAAGAAAACAAAGAAAGTAATACAAAAGGGGAATTTCTACACACTGCGAGAGCTAGAAGGATGCAAAATTATGGTTCTAGGGCTAGCACACTACAAGTGCTAGGAACTATACAAAACTATTGTGGTCCACTAGGACTAACAAATTGTGTTGTTAGGTGGCTCACAAAGAGTACTAAAGGGTAGCTGAAAAGGGTGGTTAGTCTAAACAAGTGCATTTTCTTAGGACCATAAGCTAAAACACTACTAAGAACAAATTCCTCAAGGAGTATACCATCAATACATGATGTGTGTGAAAGTGGAAAAATATAAATGTATGCCCCCACCTTAAAATAATTGCATAAAGCAATAGTATGCAATTGATTTTAAGGTAGAATAAGGGGAAGAGAGTTTTAGGAAACATATCTATATGGGAAGATATGTTCGCAAAGATGCATCAAGAAAAAGAAGGTGCCCCCAAGGAGAGGAAACAAAAGCAATGTTGTAGGCATGATACACAAAAGCTTGTGTAAACATGGTATGACATCGACATTTACACAAACATGTATGTCATATAAAACAAGCAACATCACCAATAACACAAAGGGATCTATGTACTTTGGGGTCAGTATGCATTTATAGGAAGGGAATCATAAAGAGACAATTGAGAGAATCATCATTTTTCCTAAGAATGTACAACTATGAGTACAAAGAAAGAATATTACAAGAAATCAAAAGAAAAATAACAAATTTGGGTCAGCATAAAAGAAAGCTAAATCTTCCAACGCTTTACATTGTCTCCCAAATATTGAAATAATCAAGTAGATGACAGATTGAAGAATGTCACATTTTTGTTCCTCCTATATCCACATGTCTATAAGATAATGCAAGAGGTACTCCCTCTCGTTGTACACACATTCAATTTCACAACACAAACAAAGACTCTCTGCTCCATAGCATAAAACAATACAACTCACACATAATATAATAAAATGCATACAAGAGACTCATATTTTATTTCATTTCAAATCTGCAACAAAAAAAAAATCACAATTATGGCCTTCATGGCCTCTCACTGTCAAACTACAAGGAGACATCTCCTCTTCCTTTTCACAGCACCTCTACGCTGCCAAGCACTCCAATACACTCCACAACTTGTACACATTTTTGTATTGAAATCAAGTCTCATGGGAAGATTGCTCTTTCCAATCCCCTATAAATCTGCAACACCAATTTCTACTTATTTCATGTTGGAGCAACCTCTTCTCCCAATTTCTGACACCCTCCTTTCTCTTCCTTCTCTCTATTTCTTTGGGCAATGGATATATATATCTTTTATCTACTCAATATGTAGAGTTTTTCTCTACTTTGTCAAACCATCTCTAACTTCCCAAGCATTCCCAAATGATTCCTTGAAATAAAATAAATAAATACTTGTTTTTCGAGGAGATTTTTCCTATGTTTGGCATTGCATCCTCACCAAAGCCTTCAATCCCTTATATCAGATATCATGCTTTCTATCCTCCTTTACCTGGAGCTTCTTCTCTCTCCTTTCTACCTTTTTCCTCTACAAAGGGCACTACTTTTCTTCCTTCCTATGGAGTGACTCTTCACCTTTTCATTTTTTTCTTCTGCACCTTTTTACCTCTTCAACTCCTTCTTGGCCACTTCCTTTTAGTAGTGTGCCTTTGCACTCTCATTGTATTTCCCTCTGGCAGTGACTCTCTGCAACACATTGGTATTTTTTTCACTCTTTTCTGTTGCCTAGACTCTCCACAACCTATGTCTTTGGTCTTTTTGTATATTGTTTAAATGTTTTGGAATATATAAAGACACAAATCAAATGTCTTCTAAAGATGAGGTGACGCCAATTGGTAGGATTAAATCTTTTGACATTACTTATGACTTTTAAATCAACGTGACTTCCTTTCATGTATGCATTGCATAATGGCGTTTTTGTTTGATGCCTTGGTATTGTCAAAAGGGAAATATCAAAGTCATAAAATATGGCTGTTATACGCATTGCCATTTCACAGTTTTCAACATCTTGAAGTGGCAACAAAATCTAACACTTTCCTCATCTCCTAAAGATGTAATAAAAATTTGTCCAGAAAATTCCATTTTTGCGAAATTAGATGCCGGTAGTTGAGATTTTTAAAGTGCTTTGTTTCACCTAAAAGGTTTCCCAACTATACATTATGACCCTTTCAGGTCTTCAGTAAAAGGATTTCAATCCAAACTTCCAGAATCATGAGATTTTAAACTTTCCGTAAAACTACTAGTGCCAACTTTTGGCATTAAAATCTCCCAAATGGTGAAAGATATGCCTTCAATTCTTTTTTCACATTTTGAAAAATATATTCAAGAACATGCCTGTCAAAGGATTTGTCATCAAACCTCCAGGATCTCCCAAAATAATTATTTCTGTGAAATCAACATGTGTGCTAAAACTGCTACCTAACGGAAACTCAATTATTGCTAATCTGAAAGCATGAAGTGTTCCCAAAGCTGAGAGATGCCAAATGAAACCCCCAAAAAAAATTAAAAAAGGAAGAACTAATATTTTTTGGTTGATGGTGATCGCCAATCTGCCCTGATGCTCCTACATCAAACACGCTGGGTAAGAAGTTTGTGAGCATCGCTCACAAAGGTGGAGTTGAATGGTAGAACCATTCTTTCATATTGCAAGCAATATTCAATAAATTCCATCATTGAAACATGTGTACAAAATTATTTTTTTCCTTCGTCTTTTTCTAGAATCTCATCGAAACAAGTGCCGTCCTCCTCCAACAATTATGCACTCTCTTCCTCCTTCCTCTCATGGACTCATATCCACCATGAACCATCCTCCTCCTCCAAATAATTTCTCCTCTCCTCTCCTCCTTTGTGCGATCCAACCCACCATCATCCGGCCTCCTCCACCAAACAATCTAACCACTCTTCTTCTCTTTCGTGGGTTTTGAACCATCACAAACTGACCACCTACACCAAGTCTCACCTGAAGCATCCTCTACAACTTCTACATGCAAATATACATTTGCATACCAACCTAAACCTACATTCTTCTTTTCATCTACTTGCAATTTCTTATTCACTTCAGCAAAATAAAGATTCACATAAACTCCCTCATTACAAAATTCAGAAAAATTAAAACTTACCTCTATAAACTCTGTTGTTACAATAACCTCTTTCACCATGTTTGCTACTGCACTTTCATTCTCCTTCAAGTGTTTATTCAACTTGAACAACTTCTCGATCTTCTCAATCTCTTCCTCAAGCATTTCATGCTCTTCAACAACAACTAAATTTGTAGCAACCTTACACAAATTTACATGGAAATTGAATCTTTCCATGTATCTACTTTCTTCTTACTCTACATCCTTATTTTCATCATATCAAATAAATTGAACTCAAAAATCTCAAGTTTTACCTTAGTTTCTTTCACTGCTACAACTTTTATTTCATCTTCATCAGTTGCAACACTCATCTTCTCATCCTTTTCTGCAACGACAACTTCTTCATCACCATCTACTACAAATTTTCCTTCTTTACTCTTGGCTGCAACATTTTTATCTTCCATTGCTATTACCATCTTCATGTCCTCCAAAGAACTCACAACCTTTGTTGCGACTTCTTTTACCACATCTGCTATACTGTCCAAAAGGTATGTTCCTACTGATGTAACTCTTTCATTTTCTTCCACATCATCTGCTACAACTTTCTGCTCTTCATGTTCAGCTACGATCTCATTACTTCTTCTCAACTCTACAAGAGAGAAGGAAGATCCACATCAGCAAACAGTTGGAAGCCTATTGTCTTCTAGTTATTCACTCAGATAGTCCATGGGAGGGTGAAGTTCTCTCAAGTGACACCCATGTGTTGTCATCATAAGAGGTGTAAAAGGCCATTGGGGTAAAATGTAAAAGGTTGTTTGTAAAGCAATTGCAAAGTGATAGATGTCACTCATCTTAAGAATATGTGTTCGTAACCTTTTCTATAAATGATGAGGTCATTGCAATTACAAAGGGTGACGGTACGAGGAAAAAACTTTTTGATAATTGTCTTCAATTGAAAATTCTTTGTTTGTTCTATAAGAAATCTGTAATCCTATAATTCTTTTCTTGAAATGGAACATATGAGAGAGAGCTTTTTGATTCACACTGTCTCCATCTAATGTATCTTTTATTTCTTTGAATAAGATAGCTAAGGGTTGTTTTATTTTTTGAATCGGGTAGCAAAAATAAATTTGTGGATGAACTCCATTAAAAAAATGTATTTATAAAAAATATGGGTGGATGACTCATCAAAACATCATCACTTTATTAAATGGTCATAGCATAATGCAATGTTGAAATTTGTACACCATATAATTTTTCTTTTATGTTTTAAATTTATTTTAATTAGTTTATTTTTATGTAATAACAAGTGTATAAGTGGTGTAATTTTTGTTCAGAATTGACATATAAATTGAGTCATATCTATGTCTATTTGCACTCATTCTTAAGAATTAGTTCCATTCTTTAGTTTGACCCATTTCCTATCTTTGGAAAGATATCCACCTCCATTTGAACTCATTCCTAGGAACTAGTTCTATCCTCTAATTTGAATCATTTCATATTCCTAGAAAGATCTATAATTTGTAGAAGTGATCTAAGTCACTTGTGGAAATGACCCTTGATCTTTTAGAATTCAAATTCAAATTTTGGGTCCACATGTTTACCCTCCACTTAACCATTATTGTCGACTTCAAGGACAAAACATTTTATTTGCTCCTTTGGAGTTGTATTTAATGACTAATCCTAATTCATTTAAACATCTAGTGAATATATGAAGTGGTCATTGCTTGTACACATCAAGGAGCTGAAGAAGAATTATGTACTGACATTAATATTGCACCAACATTCTAGAACATATAGCATGATTACTTGTTGTTTTTTATTATTGCTCAAAGCCATTGACACAAGGGAAGAATTATCCTTGTCACATGCAAACTCTTGATTGCATAACCAAGTCTCTATTCAAAAATAAAAGTGAATAAATTTCAAGATTGAAAATTGTACAAATCAAATTCACAGAGATAAAATAGATCTACAACTGTAAGATTGACTTCATGGTTGCATAGAACATATCTACATTTACAAAAATAATCCAAATAGAAAATTATCTTTTTTATTGATTTGTATACATTCACCTACCATATCCTTTTTTTTTGGTCTATTTTGTGCGCCGTTGGACTGTTTTGTAATGGGATGGGCACCCTAGTTTTTGCCACTTACCTTTATCAAAAACATATCATTTTTTTATTAAAAAATAAAATCAATTTAACATGCTTAGAAAAACATATTTCTATATCAAACTAAAAACTGAATACCTTAATTTATTTATTAAAATTTTAAATATTTAATTCAATATCTTCATCAATCTTTTATTCTTTATATATATATTTAATTGAGTTACCCAAGACTTATTGAAGGGATTTAATTATAAATTGGAAAGTTAACTATAAAACACAGTTCATCTATGAAAAAAATCCCAATAATAAATACACTTCGAAGGGCTCACAGACCAACTTAATAATTTGTAAATGTGAAGGAAATGAACCATGACTCCCTTCAGATTTATAAAAGATGAACGGGAGCTATTATTCGTAAGGATTGTGTCAGCCAATTCAGGTACATAAGAGCCTGCACACAAAAAAGTAATAATGAATGACAAGTATTTATTATTTACTTTTTGAATTGGTTTGAAAATTAGAAAAGAAAAAAACTTTTCTGAGTTCAGACAGAAAGACTTACCAGCATAGCTTTCCCCTGCGATATAGAAATCTTGATTCTTATATTGTGGAAACCTTTCTGTTAATTTTTATGTAGCTTGGACAGGTGTTCTAGTCTCGGGTGGTGATTACGAGGCTGGAAACACAGCTGGAATAATTATCTCCATACCTAGAAAATTGATTTCTCGAGAGACTTCTAGATATTAGGGTTTGTTAGAGTCTAATTAATCCTAGCCATTGATTTAGATTAAATCATGGCCATTGGTTTTCAATGAGGGGATTATAAAAGAGGATCAATAGGCATTTGGAGAATACAGATCCGAGAAGTATTTGCAACGATAGCAAATAAATAAATTTGCAGCAACAGTAAATTAATTTGCAGTGAGAGCAAGGGCGCAACAATAGTGTTCGAGACAGCAGTAGTGGAATTTCTATAGGAGAAATTGGGAGAAGAATTTCCGGAGGAGAACATTGCCGGAGCTCTGCCAGTAAGAGGCAAGCAGTCTATATATCTCTTGATTTGATTTAATAAATTCCTCATCTGCAGTACTGGTTTTCCCTTTGGGGTTTTTCCAGGGACAATTTGTCCAAAATATTGTGTTCATTTATTTTTCTGTCTCCGTGATTTTCCGTGAAGTTGCAGCTATGTTATTATTTAATATTTGCTGTAAATTAATTATTTTTTTGGCAACCAAATAATCTAACATAAGATAGGAAATTAATAATCAGTAACTGCAATAGATTTTTCACAGGGTATCAGAGCGGATCTGAGGGCAGAACAGGAACAGGGAGAAAGGAAAAATAAAAAAAAAAATCTAGGGTTTATAAAACCTAGTTTGACCTCTTCAAAATTATTATTTTCTTTTGAGATGGCCTCAGTAGGTTTAAGAGATCAGGACAGATTGGATGGAGCCTCAAATTTTGGTGTTTGGAAAGCCAGAATTTCTTTATTGCTAGAAGAGAATGGTATCAAGGAATATGTGATCACTGTTGTACCTGTACCTACAGATGTAACACAGCTCTTAGCATATAAGAAGGAAGATGCCAAGGTGAGGAGGCTGATTCTTGACGGTGTTAAGGATCATATTGTTCTGCATATTGCAGAGTTAGATACAGCAAAGACGATGTGGGATACCATTATGAATCTGTACCAGAATGCTACCCTTAACCGGAAGCTGATTCTCAGAGAAAAGTTAAGGAATACTCAGATGAATAAGGGAGAAGACGTCACAAGTTACCTCACCAGACTTAGACTTGTCAAGGATGAATTGGCAGCTGTTGGAGACAAACCAAAGGATGATGAGCTAGTACGAATAGCCCTGAATGGGTTTACTAAGCAGTGGGATGTTTTTGTTCAAGTTATTAATAGACGAGACACCTTACCGAGTTGGGATCGACTATGGAGTGACTTCACTCAGGAGGAGCTTAGACTAAGTCTTGTCAATGGAATCAGCAATAATAGTCAGAAAAGTGAGGTGGAACAGGAAAACGTTGCCCTAGCAGGAAAAGGGAAAGCGAAGAAGGGGTCTAGCAAAGGATCAAATGCAAAAAGTGAGAAGAAGGACTTGTCTAAGGTCAAATGCTATGGCTGTCACGAGTTCGACCACTATGTTAGCGATTGCCCATAAAGGAAGAAAAATGAAAAGAAAGGCAAGAAGCAGACAATAGCTTCAGCAAGTGTAGATGAGCTTTCTAGTAGAATGGAAGATGAGTTTGCACTCATAGCTTGCCTGACTAGCTCAACCTCACAGGGTGTTTGGTATATAGACAGTGGGGTGTCATTTCATATGATAGGAGTTAGAGAGTACTTCTCCAGCTACAAGGAGGAGGACATCAGATTCCAGATTCAGATGGGGAACAAGTCCAAGTGCGATCCAGTTGGGAGAGGGACTGTTCTATTTCAGAGGGAGAATGGCAAGCCTATTTCCAGTCATGATGTGTTATATGTGCCAGGCTTGGGCATGAATCTAATTTCTGTATCTGTCCTTTAGGATAAAGGCTACAATGTACTCTTTAGAGGGGCGCATGTTTTAATCAAGCATAAGGATTGGAAATCACCCATAGCTATTGGAGTTAGGAGCGGCCGACTTTATAGGTTGCAGTTTGATACTCCTAAAGCACTAATGAGCAGCAGTAATCCTAGAGATCAAGGAGAGCTATGGCATAGAAGGATGGGCCATATACATCATGGAGCACTTAAATTACTTCGTGAGACAGTGACAGGTGTTCCAGACGTGAGCACAGAGCATGATGATGTATGTAAGGGATGTGTATTGGGGAAGTTTGTGAAAGCAGCTTTTCCAAGGAGTGACACCAGATCCAAGGGGGTTCTTGATCTAGTACATTCAGATATATGTGGACCAATGTCAACGAAGTCTCTCAGAGGATATGAGTACTTTGTTACTTTTATTGATGATTTCTCCAGGAAGACCTGGATATACTTCTTGAAGACTAAGGATGAGGTCTTCAGTCACTTCCAGGAGTTCAAAGCTCTTGTGGAGAATTCGACAGGCAGGAAGGTAAAGGTTCTTCGGTTAGACAATGGAGGCGAGTACAAAGGGAAAGAGTTCCAAGAGGTTTGTACCAAGGAAGGAATCAAGAGAGAGTGGACCGTTCCTTACAACCCGCAGCAGAATGGGGTTGCTGAGAGGAAGAATCGTTCTATATCGGAGGCAGCAAGGGCTATGTTGTATGACCAAGATATGCCACATTACTTATGGGTAGAGGCATGCAGTACAGTAGTATACATACAGAACAGGGTTCCACATAAGGTATTGGGCAAGATGACACCAGAGGAGGCATTTTCAGGGAAGAAGCCAGATGCCAGTCACTTCAAGATATTTGGGAGTTTGGCGTTTTGTCACATTCCAGGGGCTACACGTTCCAAGTTAGATTAGACTGCAGAGAGAGGGTACTTTGTGGGGTACAGTGAGACCTCAAAGGCATATCGGATATTTATTCCAAGGACTAGGAGGATTATAGTCAGGCATGATGTCAAATTCATGGAGGACAAGGTATATAGGAGGTCCAGAGATTTGCCAGCAGATGATCAGAATGAGCAGCCAACAGAAGCTCCAAGGATTGTTCAACCAGAATAGGGGCAGCGAAGCACGAGTACAGTTACTAGTACAAGCACAGGCTCAGGTGCTGAGAGTTCGCGGAGTATGGAGCAACAGATACAGCAAATCCAAGAGACGCATCAAGAAGATATGGAGTTTGATATTTCATCCTCTATAGTTGACAGGAGGAACCATGAGGTTCAACAGACACATAAGGATACTCAGGAGTTTGTGGGAGCTCCTAGGATGAGTAGTAGACAACGGAAACAACCATCCAAGTATAATGACTATGTGGCATTGGTTAGTCAGTTGGTAGATAGTGAGCCTTCCAGCTATCAGGAGGCTGCACGGCAACAGGTGTGGCAAGATGCGATGGTTGAGGAATATACCTCAATAATGCAGAATAATGTGTGGGAGGTTGTGCCTAGACCGACAGATAGGGCAGTGGTTGGATCATGCTGGATCTATAAGATTAAACATGGTGCAGATGGTAGCATCAAAAAATACAAGGCAAGGTTCGTGGCCAAGGGGTTCTCTCAAAATGAGGGAATAGACTATGAGGAGACATTCGCTCCAGTGGCCAGGTATACTTCTATACGAGCCGTAATCTCACTTGCAGTGCATATGGGATGGCAGATTCATCAAATGGATGTCAAGACGACATTTCTTAATGGTGAATTGGCAGAGGAGGTATACATAGAACAACCAGAGGGCTTTGTAGCACATAGCAACGAAACCCACGTGTGCAGATTGAAGAAAGCTTTGTATGGACTCAAGCAGGCTCCCAGGGCATGGTATGAATGCATTGATAGATACTTGCAGGGAATAGGCTTTGTGAAGAGTGAGGCGGATGCTAACCTTTACTACTTGATGGTTGAGGGTGAAGTTCTCATTCTTGTTCTATATGTGGACGACTTGTTTTTAACAGGTTCACTAGGGCTCATAGAGGAGTGCAAGAGGGACCTTGCAGCAGAGTTCGAGATGAAGGATTTGGGGCTTATGCACTACTTTCTAGGCATGAAAGTGTGGCAGACAGATGGAGAGATTTTCCTTGGACAAGGGAAATACTGCATTGAAATCTTGAAGAGGTTTGAGATGCATGATTGTAGAGCCATGTCTACACCTATGATCACGAATTGGAAGAAGGTAGACGCATCCAAGGAAAAAGATGTAGACCCCACCTTATACAGGATGTTGATTGGATCTCTCATGTATTTGGTCAACACTAGGCCAGATATATCCTTTGCAGTAAACTCTCTTAGTCAGTTCATGGTTGAGCCGAAGAGAGTGCATTGGACAGCGGTAAAGCATGTGTTGCGGTATTTGCGTGGTATAATCGAGTATGGGATCAGATATGCTCGAGGTGATGGTATCAAGTTGATAGGCTATATTGATGCAGATTGGGCACGTAGTGCAGTGGACAGGAAAAGCACTTCAGGGTGCTGCTTTAGTTTGGGATCAGGAGTTGTCTCTTGGTACAGCAGGAAGCAAAAGTCCGTGGCTCTGAGTTCTGCAGAAGTAGAATACATAGCAGCTAGTATGGCAACGTGTGAGGCTATACAGCTTCGGAAGTTGCTGTTAGCCTTATTTGGTCAGAGGGTTGAGACTACCGTGATACACTATGATAATCAGAGTTGCATCAGATTATCAAAGAATCTAGTGTTTCATGATAGGTCTAAGCATATAGACATCAGATATCATTTCATCAGAGATTGTGTACAGCGGAGGATTGTTCAGCTACAGTGTATACCTACAGATCAGCAGGTAGCAGACATTTTGACAAAGGCATTGGGGAAGGCAAAATTCATCTTCTTCAGAGATAAGTTGGGTGTTATGCAGAACACCTTCCTCACTAAGAGGGAGTGTTAATTTTTATGTAGCTTGGACAGGTGTTCTAGTCTCGGGTGGTGATTACGAGGCTGGAAACACAGCTGGAATAATTATCTCCATACCTAGAAAATTGATTTCTCGAGAGACTTCTAGATATTAGGGTTTGTTAGAGTCTAATTAATCCTAGCCATTGATTTAGATTAAATCATGGCCATTGGTTTTCAATGAGGAGATTATAAAAGAGGATCAATAGGCATTTGGAGAATAGAGATTTGAGAAGTATTTGCAGCGATAGTAAATAAATAAATTTGCAGCAATAGCAAATTGATTTGCAGTGAGAGCAAGGGTGCAACGATAGTTCGAGACAGCAGTAGTGGAATTTCTATAGGAGAAATTGGGAGAAGAATTTCTGGAGGAGAACATTGCCGGAGCTCTGCCAGTAAGAGGCAAGTAGTCTATGTATCTCTTGATTTGATTTAATAAATTCTTCATTTGCAGTACTGGTTTTCCCTTCGGGGTTTTTCCAGGGACAATTTGTCCAAAATATTGTGTTCATTTATTTTTCTGTATCCGTGATTTTCCGTGAAGTTGCAGCTGTGTTATTATTTAATATTTGCTGTAAATTAATTATTTTTTCGGCAGCCAAATAATCTAACATAAGATAGGAAATTAATAATCAGTAGCTGCAATAGATTTTTCACACTTTCAAACCAATTCAGTAGAAATGTGTACGAATCCCGAGCTACAGTATTTACCCGCCACATCAAAAATATCTTTTCGTTAGCAAATTGAAACAAAATTTCTATATAAACTGTGATGCATTCAGGCATATAACAAACTCAAACCAAAATACCAGTGTTCTCGTCAGTGCCGTTTCTATAATCAGACGTGGTATTGGAGTATGAAAATCCAACCCCGGCAGGTGATTCCAAAAACAGGGTGTTTGCCACTGCCAAAAATAGATTGAAATGAAAGTTGATAAGAAACATCAATTTGGTTGGCTCAAATGTGAAGAGAAAAAAAAGAAAATGTGAGCACGAAAAGAAAACCTTGGTTCCACGCATAGGGATTGCTAGAAAGAGTGGCGCCATCAGCCTGAACGCGGAAGGGTCCCAGCTCCGTCATTGCTCCCATTCCAAACGATGAGCATCCTGGCCCTGAAATTTATCTCACGCCTTAATGGGGGATTTCATGTTGTGAATTTTAATAAGCGATTTGATATAATGAAGAGTAAGGCAGTAATAGTACCTCCATTAAGCCAGAGAAGGAGAGGTTTGGTAGAGGGCTCTTGGGTGGCCTCAGAAAAATAGTAGAAGAGAGCTCTGCCCGCCTTTGAATCGACCGTCACATATCCCGAATACTGTGCAAACGTTACATTTTTTGGTTGGCCGGGGAGGGCAATTATTTTGTCATTCTCCTGCAGCCCATCTTGAGCGTACAATTGAGTGGTAATGGAAGGAGGCGTCCATTCTTGCACAGCAGACCTCCTTTTCACCACAAATTCTGAGGGAACTCGATGCCGACTGAGGTGGTGGGAAGGACCAACCAACAGCGCTAAAACTGACATTAGCAACAGGTTTATTAAATTTTTCATTTTGAATGAATGAAGAAGCTCAGATTGCCTGGGGAGCAATAGAGGGTGACATAAATAGAGGTGATTATGATTAATTGAGAGTGTTTGGATGGACCCTCTCCACGTAAACAGCCAGGTGGCTACGTTGATGCGGAGGAAACGAAGGCAATTGTAGACAAGAAGTCGGCAGCAGCCTGGTTTCATCGATCGTCGGGGCTTCCGTGCATTCATTTTCTGGGGCACGGTTTATTCTGACAGCGTTCATTTTGTAGTTACTGGGGCACGGTTTATTCTGAACGAATAGCGTTTACCGTTTATGGTTCAATGATCTTTTTATTTGGTCCACAAGCCATTCTAAATGTGCACACATCTTGTAACTGTCAAAAATTTGGTAGTCTGATAAAAAAAATTTTTGGTAGTTCTTTAATTTTTTTTTCCTCCAAAATTTTAAAAAATAGCACGATTAAAATTAAAATATGGTATGGGTGGTTGGTGTTTCATTTGTCTTAGGTGTATTTTAAATATGACATTCATTTAAAATCCTATAACACCTTTATTGCTCTTGTTTGTAAGCATTTGATTTTTTAGAAACACAGAACCACCTTCATTACAGAGGATGATTTTGTCTTCCTCTCCAAGCACACCATAAACACTGAGAATCCCAGTGGGATGGTGGATTGCAAGCAACCCAAATCTTCCCGCTCCTTTCGTTGGATGATCTCTCCAGGCACTCGACACAACCTCCACATGGTCTCTGTAAGTGAATCCTCCCAAATCTAACAACAAATTGGGTGAGATAAGATCTAATTAGAAAAATTCTTAGGAGATTTCACATGCATGGTTTCGAATCTATGTTGCAAGAAGCATAGTAACAAAGTGATCATCGATCCTGCTGCTCTAGGCTCACAAAATGGAGATGAGCCTAGCGCAAGTAGCGGCTTCATAGAATGGACTGACTCAAAGAATTGACTTGCAGGGTCCCAAAAACAAACTATAATAGTATAAACATAGCTAAATTGAATCAATCAAATGATGGATCACTTAATAGTTATTCCCCAACAACCAACATTTTTGAGCTCTCGCCATAAATTACAAAAGTTGTAGTACATTAAGTTGTATAAAACAACTTGCAATTCCAGTTAGTCTGTCTACATGTACAAATCTCTTAGAACTCTAATTAAACAATAATTTGGTGAGTGGAATCATTCCACCAGAGCTGAGTTCCTTGCATAACTTGAAAAAACTCATCATCTCCAACAATAGTTTGAGTGGTATTATACCTCGAGACTTGGTAGATTGTACTGCACTTAAAACCTTAGATCTTGAGCAGAATTTTTTAACTGGCACTATCCCCAAGTCCATGAGTAACGACACAAAATTACGTTTATTATCTCTATCTATGAACACGCTTGAAGGTCCAATTCCATCTGAAATATTAACATTGACCATATTACAATATCTATATCTGGGTTCCAACAAACTCAACGGTAGCTTCTCCATGGAGATTGGCAAATTATGGAGACTAAGGGTATTGTCCTTCATAACAATAGTCTTGTACAGGTAGCATTTCCATGGCCCTGGCGAACTGTTCGTCTTTGTAGAGGCTGAAGTTGTCTTCCAATTCCTTGTATGGCACCATTCCAGCAGAATTTTGTTCACTTAGCCAAATACAGGACCTGCGGTTCACTAATAATAGCCTTGGAGGATCAATTTATTCGCTCATGTATTGCACCCATGGACCTTGCCATACATGTTTTGTAAAGATTTAAAACTTATGAACCCATGTTCTTTGCAATAAATATCTTGTAAAATGTAAATATTTGCCAACTGTGATTAATTTCTCAACTTATATAGTTTTCACTGATTGTGGAATCACTCTACAAGAAAAATGTCTAAGAATGAGGGTTTTAGATGTGAGAATGTTTCATAAGGGCTATGTGGTGAGTTACTATGGTTTGCTTCTAAGTGATTTTTCATGACATTGGTGGGCAATACTTTTTCAGGGCTTCCAAAACATGCAATCTTTGTGTGCTTGTTTGCCTTTATGTTGGATATAAAGGATAGAGATAACAAGATTCACAGTTACCAAAAAGTATTGAGATCATTTGGGTTGCATATAAGTTATATTTTAAATAAGAATCTCTAACAACAAATGGTATTTTTATGTTCAACTACTAGGGATTCCATGATAAAATTTTGGACACTTCTGATTAGACATATTGATGTGGTGAGTTGTGTGATGAGTCACACCTCGAAACCTTAGGTGTAGATAGATAAGAGTCAATTTTAATCTCCTTTTGATCTCAAAAGTTTGTACTCAATTTTACCTTTGATGAACCACATTGCTATTTCATAATAAGTCCATGTCTTGAGTTTGAGGATAATACTTGTTTTAAAATTTAGTGGGTGATTAAAGAAAACTATCTAATGCCATACTTGTGGATGAGATATGCACTATCTTCAACTTTAGCATAAGGGTAGTTCATCTTGTGCCTGGATGCCATTGTGAGCATCAGGAAATAAAATCAATTGCACAAATCTTAAGGAACATACTTTATAGAAGCCTACATGTAACTATATATTTCATCATTACATAATTTTCAAACAACACAAGGTTACATACCACATGAAGTGTTCATTACAACATACACAGTTGTAAATAAGTTTAAGACCTACTCCATTTGAATGCTTCATACATTCCCACTAATAAAGGAAGATAATGACAAGTTTAGTTGCATGTATCTATAATTCATTTTCTTCCAACTACTGCTATAAAAACTAGATTATTTTTTATTAAATTTTCTAGATAAAAGCCACATGAATGACAATATAAACAATAATGCAATTTTTATATGGAAAACATATTGTCAAAAAAGTTAAAACTATGCATCATGGAAACCTGACATTTTTAATCAAATTCTTATCAAGTTGCTTTATACATGTTATTACACTCTTCACACAAAGTGAATGTGAAAGTTTACACACACAAAGTGAATGCTAAAGTTGAAACACAATCTTCACACAAAGTTAGTTCAATCATTCCACACATAGTTTGTTAAAAAATGTACACTTCATACATATATAAGGTAAACACTAAAGTTCAAGCAGGTTGTGAATGCCAAAGTTAGTACACTCTTTACACAGTGACTGTGAAAGTTCACACACACACACACACACACACACACACACACACACACACACATAGAACAAGAAAATCAAATCTAAGTGAAAGGTAAAATTCAAACACACTTCATACAAAGTGAATGCCAAATTTATTTCAAACACTCACACACACAAAAAGTGAATGCTAAAGTTCAAGCACACACTTCACACACACGTGCACACACACAAAAGTTCAAAATACCAATTTTCAATTTAGACTAAGTGAATATGAAAGTTCAAACTTACCTCAACACACAAAAAAGAAATAGATTTCATAAGTGAATGACAAAGGTAGTTCACTCACATTTCATACCAAAAAAAATAAATTCACAATTAACTCAAACAAATTAAGGAAATGTCAAAGTTCAAATGTATGCTTCACATAAGCAAAGTGGATGTCAATACACAAACAATAAGTGGCTCAAATCCAAGTGAATGTCAAAGTTATCTCACTCACACACACATTTTAAGTGAATATAAAGTTTATTTCATACACATTTCATACACATAAAGTGAATGTCAAAAGTTCACTCAAATAATAAAGGGATGTCAAAGTTCAAATGCATACTTCACACAAACAATAAATGGATGCAAAGTGTACACACTAAACAAAGTGAACTCCAAAGTTCAAATAAATAAGTGGATGCCAAAGTTCAAACACACATAGAAAGTGAATGCCAAAAGTTCAAATAGTAAGTGCACACAAAGTAATGTTTAACATTCAAACACACTTCAAACAAACAAAGTTCAAAGACACTTCAAACAAACAATGGATGGATGTCAAAATTTAAACACACACACAAAGTAAATGTCAAAGCACAAACATACACTTCACACAAACAATAAATGCAAACAAAGTGAATTTATGTCAAATACACAAACTCTTAGGTTTGTGGTACATTGACAGTTGCATTGGTTTGATGTTGCATCATGATAGTTATTTTTGATTTATGTGATAATGAGCTTGGACATTTGGTTGCCATCTTGGTCATACTGAACTTAGACATTTGGTTGTTATTATGGTTATCATTCTTTGCATGTCAGAGTGGCAGAGTTGATTTTTTGAGATCCTATTCTATCTTCCTACAGATTGAGTTGTATTGGTAAAATTGATACTCTCTTTGATGACATTATAACAGTTGGCACATGATGATATTATGCTAGTTGACACATGCTATCATATTCTCAATATGACTGTTGGCTCTCATGATCTCTTGATGGGTTCTTGGCATATAACAATTGGCTCTCCTGATCTCTTGATGTTGGATACTCTCATGGTGGTATACAGTCGGCATATGATATTCATACGATATCATGCTGATGATGACAAAACAGTTAGTATGGTATGCACTTGCACTGAACAGTTGTATGATATCATGTCACATTTGATGATGACAGGACAGTTGGTATGGTATGCACTTGCACTTCAGTTGTATGACATCATGTCACATTTTCATACTATACTTTTTATGCTAATGATCCTTGACACAGTTGGCATGAGCAGTTTGATACATTAAGGCTATTGTGATAATGCTAGACAATGAAATTTGATGCTAAGCCTATGTGGCTAAGTGATATTACATGCATAAAGGGTCATAAGGGCTTCATAATGTCATTTGTTTATCTCAAAAGGTTGTTCATTTGATGTATTGGGTTAAGGTGACTAAAGGTCACTCAAGACACACCATGATCATTTAAAATGTTTTGTGGCATATCAATTTAAATTCTAAACTTTATTATAGAAGGTCACATTCGAGCCACATAATGGTTTTAACCTAATCAACAGGTTTTGGTTTTAATAGCAGGTAACAAGGTTCATTTTTCACTATGTTTTCACCGGGCCACTTAGGGCACACCAGGATCTCAGGTTACAATGTTATCATCAGCCAAAAAGCTTTGACTATGAATCATTTTGCAAAGTGCAAACTTTGGTTATGCACTTCTCCGAGCTAGGGTTTGACTCTGTGATGTGAAATTGTGAAAGAGTAAGGTAAAATCCATGGATTATTTTGTGTGTTGACTGCTTTGTGAAGTAACAAAGCTTAATGTGGACTAAGAAAGTGAGGCCATTGCAGTTTGGTTCCCCAACATGACTTTCAGGTGTTGCCGTTTCTTTTGAAATTTCTATTCTACCTTCAGTTTTACTCGTGCAAATTCCATTAAGGTTTTTAATTTTTTTGCATTTATTTAACAAAACAAAAGGGTTTTCATTTCTGGTAGCAACAATTTGAAGGTAGTTTGATGGTCAAGTGGTTAAATTGTGATTACTTTACTTTCACTCTTGTTTGAGGTTTAAGACAGTTCAAAGATCTTAACTGTTATTTCAGTTATGCTTATGATGGAAAATTTGTTTGACTGTGATTAAGACTATGTTTAAAGGTTAACATTGCATACTTGTTTATTTTTTAGTTAAGAAACAGTGAGGGTTTGACAGTTTCTTAACTTTGGTTAAAGGGTTTAAGGATTATTGTTACCCATGGTTAGGATTTGACAGTTTATCCTAGAGTTTCTCATGACCATGAAGACAATTTATTGGTAATATGTTTTGGCATGTACAGTTTAACAAAGCTTTCTTTGAATATCATATTTGATTAAAGATTTATGTTGTAATACTTCAACTGTAGTTAAATATATCCTATTTTAAAGGCATTATATTAAGCCCACATGGGTCTATCCAACCACACATCTATGATAGTTACCTGTGCAGTTACAAATTGTTTGAGATAGTTGAAAAAGGAGAGTTATCTTCTCAAAATATTTAATGAGAGAAAGAAAGACTTTGTATTATATAAAATGGCATATTGCAAACACTTGAGATGAGGTTGATGATATGTGTTTATTGTACCATCATTGAAGTTATGTCAGAGTGTTGTATTGTTACTTGAATCTCAAATAATGAGATATTCAAGACTTGGATTGTAGTGGAATAGAGTAACCCTCTATATTGTTTCATATTATTCATTGTATTTATTGAAATATACCAGTGAGGTACAAATAGCTAGTGATGTAGTGAAATGTATAAGCCAGTGAGGCATTGATGCTAGTTAGTGAGACACTTTTCTGTAGCCAGTGAGGCAAAATTTTGGAATAAGCTAGTGAGGCATTTCGAGTGGTTTTTATTCCTCGTGAGGGTTTTCCACCCAGGACAATATTTGTGTTATGGGTTGTTATTATCACTGATGTGTTTGATCCTCGTGTTCATTTGCTTATCATATGTCATTTAGTTTTAAAGTTATCCTAAGATGTTTTGGTCTACATGAACACATATATCATTGTCTAAAATGATGTTCTCTACTCATCCTCATTATGGTCAATCAAACTTTACAAGTTAATCTCTGTATGTTTGTGTGTCTAATATGTGAACACCTTTACTCTTAAGTCTGATGTTCACGAGTCAATGTGTATCATAGATTATTTCATAATATTGTGCTGATGCATTCTTGACATTGATCTGTCAGTTTTAGTTGTCATGATATCTCTCTTAACTTAACCAAAGATATCATGATGTTCATAGTTAACATGATGCCTCATCTCCATTCAATAGAAATTGGCTTTGTTTCAAAGTTCTGAAAGATTATTTCAAGGTCTGAAGATCTTGTTAAAATTAGTATACCACTGATTCAACCCCCTCTCAGTGGTATTGTACTCCAACAAATTCAATTTTAAACAGACAAATTGAAACACATATTAGTCAATGCAAAATTTCAAACCCATGCTTTACACAAAAAATAAGTATATCAAATTAGAGTGACAAAGTGAAACAAATATAAGTCAATGTCAAAGTTCAAACCCATAATTCACACAAACAATAAGTATATCAAACTAAAGTGAATGCCAAAGTTGCACTCCCCACAAACAATAAATAGATTCCAAAGTGAGACATGCTAAATAAATGTGTTTAAAATATAACTTACTAATAGTATAACACTAATTATGACAATGTTAATAGATTGCATTGTGGTTGAATGGGAGGCCATAGTTCTCTAATAGTTTCTTTATGATTTGGTTCTATAATGGTTCACTCATGATTTAGTTCATGTTGTTATTCATTTAATATCATTCCATTATTTTTATTTGCCAAAAAATAATTGAATTTGTTATAGTAATAATAGTCGTGTCCACCAACTACAATTATAAATATAAACTATATAGTGATAGGCCTATAAATATGTGTGCCTATCGGCCATTTGATAGCACCTTTGGTGCTTTTACTAGTTTTAATCCTATTTTGTATAAGGATTCTTCTCGTATAACTTAATTTAAAAAAAAAATGAATACTGTCATTATTACCTTTCAAAATATTAAAAAGATAATAGTACAATATTCAATAAAAAGATAGGTGGTAGAGAGATGTACACTCACAAGGTCTATGTGGGACATAGTCAGAAAACAAAGATGACATATATCAAAGGGTTAAACCCACAAAGAAAAAGTACTAAGTAGCTAAAGGAGCACTAGTAGGAGCATCCACCTGAGTTATGATTTTTCCCCCATTCCTTCTTCCCCTTCTGGTAGCAATACTCCATTCTTATAAATTCTACTTATTCTCAATATATCCATCATCATCTTAATATCACTCTTATAAATTCTAGAATCCTCTCTGTTTTCCGAAATGTTCTTTATCAGACTTATTTCCCCTATCTCTCATGGTTTTACACCAAAGTCGTTATTATTATTGGTCCATACTTCTTTGAAAACAATTCATTCAAAAGAAGATGGGGTCATAGGAGAGTTATCCTTTACCTTGTCTTTTTCCAAATCAGTTTGGGGAACTTTACCCTCCTTCTTCATTTCCTCCTCCCTCTTCTCCTCTTGAACCAATTTATCATCTCTCCACTCTTTACACTCCATTGCAAGATGACCAACTTCTTAGGATCTAAAACATCTGATGGGAAGACACTCATAATCCAATTCTTGGATCCACTCTTCTAAAATTGAGAATAATTTTATAGAGTGTTTGATAGGTTTGCTGAGGTTGATCTTAACACAAATTCTAGCATATGTAGCCAATTGATTGCCCCCTATCATGGTTGAGTAGAAAATATATTCTCCAATTGTGTCCCCAATCATTGTGAAGATTTCTTCTAACCATAATTCCTAGGGGGTTGTATATTCTTATCCAAAGGGGAGCATACTAAATCAACTCCGAGTGAGGATCAAAACCTGGTGTCCAAGAGTGAATATAAAGACCTGCATTCCCCATGAACCATAGCCCTCCTTTGAGCATTTAATTCCTATCATATTCTGATTGGAAGGCAATCTATAGAAACCCTAGCACCAAGAAGCTAACTTTTGATTTAGGGAGATGCCATTTTTGGTTATCCAATCCTTAATACTATCTATCGACAACCAAATTCCAATGAATTTTTCTATCACAACATTCTTTTTCAACTTTTGTAGCTTCAAATTCAGAAACTCATTCGAAATGTAAATACTTGGCACCTATTTGTCAACTTCTATATTAACATTGCCAACAACAAATCTTTTGCCCTTTTCCTTTGATTTGAATATTTGTTTTGCATATTTTTGAATATGCTTCCTTCATCACCGCCCCTATCCTTTACTTTGTTGTCCTTCTCACTCGCTCCTAGAGGGGAAGATCTTAGCTTTTCTCTTTGCTCCTTGCCATTTTATTTATGCTTCTCCTTCTCCTTCTCTTCATCCCATTTTGCACAAAATGCACCTTTTTTCCAAATTCTCTCATTTCGCCAAACCTCCCATGAAAGCATATATACTTGTTCACTTTGTCCATCAGACTATTTTTTTAGCTCCATGAGCTCATGAGAGATATTTTCTATCCTTCATCCATCTCAGTAGGTTTGACTAACCCAATGGGGTGGGTTAGTAGTGAGATAAAATTACACATTTGATTACTTTGGACAACTTGAAAGGATGCACTTTTTAGAGGAAACAGAGATAGCATAGGCATGGGAGGTAACTTTATAATAGTTATTAAATTTTTCTCATCCCTAATAGCTAAATCATATGATTGAGGAAGTGTTTGGGCTCCTAAAATTTGAAACATAACTAAAATTTTAGAATCTAAATCTTTTAGAAAATACAAAAAAGAAAAACCTAGAGGTGGCTAATTACTGACTAGGAATCTCTTCCATGGTTTATCAAACCATGAGTTGAAGTCATGCATGCATGCTATAAGGGACCTTTTTATTACCATGGAATGCTAAAGAAGAGAGCTCATATACACATCCTCCTGGAACTAGCTGAACCAAGTTGATTCCAAATTATAACTAAACCAAGTTGTAGAGTCTTGAACCATTCATGTGCTTTTCTCTTGAGAGACAAAAAGAGGTATTTAGAGAGCCATATTTTTAACAATGATATATTGTGAATGTTGCACAAATTTACATAATCTTGAGTGTGATCTAAGGAAGAAATTAAGCCATCCCCATAGAATTTAGGTAGTGCCTTCAATGTTACTTTAGGAATTTGACACCATTGTTGTTGTTGCAATGAACCACTTGAATCCCATGCTACAAATATCAAATTTCTTGCTGGTATATTGGGAAGCATGTAGATATAAGACTACAAGGTTGAAGATGTGAGATCCTTCGACCAATAAAATCAGTAATAGAGTTGATAGGTGGAGGATTCATGCTCATGCAAGCTGATATTTTTATGATTTACCAACAAAATCACAAGATGTAGACTGAGGTTTTCTTACTCAAGTCCCATTGGGCATGCTAGAACTATTGATCATCAAATCTACACCTGTGTGTAAACCTGCACCAACACATGGGAAGTTTACAAATATGGGACATGGTTTACAAAATGACCTCCAAGATTTTAGAAGTTGGCTCTTCATGATATTTTCAATGAATTCACCTCACACTTTATAGGTGACAATGAGAGAAGGAAAACTAAAAATGAAAACCTACTTTATTAAGGTGATACACCAATTAAAGATTTTATGTCTGTATGAGACCAATTCCATAGAATTTAACATTTGTCTGAATAACAAACATAACTACAATAGAGAAGGGATGAGATTTGCATGGTCACCAATCTACATAAGGTTAGATGAATCCTAAAAATATAAATCAAGATTGGAACAAAAGATAGAAAGATGGAGGAAAATTAAAAAATAAAATCACAACTAGGCACAAAAAATAGAACATTTTGTTCATTATAGAGATATTGTGAATACTAGATACAAAAGACAAATTTGCATATTTACAAAGTTACTATTGATTAATACAATGATACAAAGCATTTTTTCCAAAACACCCGAATGTCAAAATGATAGAGTTTTGCTAATAAATCCTCTCTCCTTTTCTAAATCAATCATTTACATATTTATAGGGAAATGAAGTAGAAGAAAAGATATGAAGAAAAGCCAGAAAATTTGAGAGAAGAAGCCAAAAGAATAAATCCCACATAAAAAATAGTCTCCATCATTTGTTCACAACTCTGGATGATCAACACTTGTCCTCTTACTTTAGTTTTCTCATTTTAATTCCCCTCATTTTTCCTTCCCTACATATGTAAAAATATCCATTTTCCTTGTATGAGGTTGCAACCATAGTTCCACGGGGATGCGTCCCACCTAAATATCGATGTTTCCAGGATAGGGACACCCCCTAGCCACACCTCCACCGCTACCTCGAACCGTCACCGTCCTTGGGATGTTTCCCTCTGAGAGGGGACGTCTCTAGTGTGTCCCTTTAAAAAGGGGACATTTGGGAGACTCTGGGACATCCCCGAGACATCCAGGGGATGCCCAGACATCCTTTGACCCCCTAGGAAATGAATAGGAATCCCCTGCATTGGTAGATGCCAAAAAGTGTTATTTTTTAAATTCCAAAGAGATTTCTGTTAATGAGCCTTCTACCCTAACCCTAATTTCTAATGTGCCCCACCCCCACCCCCACCCCCGAGACCTCCCAAAATCTAATAAAAATCCCTATCCCTCTCATTCCAAATCACAAAAAAACTTCTTTGAGTGAAGTAGAGAGATGAAAGTAGAGGCATCAAGCTAAGAGGGAAAAGTTTGTAAGAGTGAGAGAGCATTAGGAGATGGAAAGTGAGATCAAGAAGAGGATATAGTTCAGATAAGAAGATTCAAGACCTTAAAGTTCATCATTTGAGCCACAAGGTAGGCCCTATCACTATGCATTTGATTCTTTGAATTTCTCATTTTCATTTGTATAATTAATAATTGTATTGTTCATTGATTCATGATTCATTTCTAGAATCTAAATTGAAATTTTTTATAATTATTTGTGATTCATTCAAATGCTTAAATTTTTAAATCTTCATTCAAATGAAAATCAAGTGCTTAAATTTCAAATTTATTTTTCTTTCTAGGTTGTAGCTTTGTAAGTTTTTTTTCAATATTAAAATTAGAATGTAGAAGTAAAATTAGGATTTCATCTTGTGTATCCTTTGCTTTTGTGCTTCGTGCGACCTGAAGTAAGAAAAACAAAGTGAAATCCTTGTTTGACCAAGTATTTACAATTGTCAATTTATGACATCAACATTTAGGTTTTTAAATTTTTAATTACTACATAAATATTTGATTAAATTATAAAATCAATCATTAAATTTGAAAGCCAAATTAGGATCTTAACTTTTGTGAATCCTCTACTTCTGCACTTTGTACGATTTGAAGTAAGAAAAAAAAGTGAAATTCTTGTTTGACAAAGGTTAAGAACAAGGATTACTATTTGTGTATCCTCTGCTTCTATGCTTCGTGTGACCTGAAGTAAGAAAAACAAAAACAAAATCCTTATGTAATAATCCCTTGAATTATGCATGGTTTGAATTTTAATTTTTAAATTATAAACTTACCAAAGAAATTATCATTTCTTGTAGTGTCATTATGAGTTCTCATAGCATGAGTGAAGATGAGGGTCAACCTCAAGAGGAAGAGGTTGAAACTGAAACTGAAAACGAATTTGATTATGCACTTGGTGATCCTAGTTCAGAAGCAAGGAGGGGTGGTCGTGAAAATCAAACTAGTTCTGTTGGGAATCCAAATTATAGTTTCCCTTCACAAATCCTACAACAATATGCTAAGGGTCTCTTTGATTTGAAGCAACCTTTAAAACTATTTGCAAGCAAGGTACCAGGAAATCCTGGGACATCTGGGGGCACAAGGAAATGGAAGTGCAACATATGTGACCTTGAATGGTTTGACAACATGACTAGAACAAATTCTCACCTCCTTCTTACCAGAGGCAAAGGTGTAGATGTATGTGATAAGGTGGAAAAAAAATTGAAATTTAGGGCTGAAATATGTAAATTATGGGGTTCTAATGAAGAAGATCCACCTACATCTATTACTTTGCCACCAAGGGGGAGGGGTCATCAGAGACAAAGTTCTACTTCTACTAGTTTGGAGAGGTCAATGAATCCATCTAGTTCAAGGGCAATAGAGCCTAAGGGGAAACACAAGGTGAGTAGTGATGCTTCAAATCCACTAGCAGAATTATTCAATGTGCAAGCAAAGGATGAGGCAGATGATGCCATTGGCAAATTCTTCTTTTCCAGTGGCATTCCATTCCATGTGGCTCACTCTCCATATTATACGGAAGCTATGGCAAAGGTAATAAGGGCGTGACCATCATATGTGCCACTAGGGGAGACTAAATTGAGGACAACAATCTTGGATAAGAACTATTCCAAGTTTAATATTTTAATGGAGAAAATTAAGGATACTTGGGGCACAAGTGGATGTAGCATCGTCATGGATGGGTGGATAGACATTAGGCATCTTCCACTCATCAATATCATGGTTACAAGTATAGTTGGCCCCCTTATTTCCTTAGGGCTATTGATTGTTCAGGGCATTCCAGATCCTCAAAGATGCTATAGAGGAGGTTGGGCCACAAAATGTGGTGCAAGTAGTGACAGATGCAACCCATGTGTGCAAAGCTAGATGGAAGTTAATTGAGGCAGCCTTTAGACATATTTGGTGGACTCCTTATTGTGTGCATGCCATGAATAATGCACTCAAGGACATGGGAAAAATCAGCTGGATAAAAGGACTTGTTAGTGATGCTAGATATGTGCAGATGTTTATTTGCAACCACCACACTGCACATGCACCCTTTAGGACCTTCTCCAAGAAGAAATTCTTGAAACCAATAGAGACTAGGTATGCATCATACTTTATTCTTTTGGAGAGGATGCTTGAGTTGCAAGAGGCATTGCAACTAATAGTTATGACAACAAAATGGAATTGGTGGCCTAAGTCAAAGACATAGAAGGGATAGAGGGTGAAGGAGGTGGTGAAGAGTGATGTTTTTTGGGCTGATGCCAAATATATTGTCTCCATCATTACTCCAGTCTTCAGAGTGATTAGATCTAGGGATGCTAATGCACCTAACCTTGGAGAGACACGTATGAGTGCATTGATACTATGCTTGATCAAGTGAAGGTTGTTGTATGACACAAAGACCCCACATTGCAATTCTACACTGAACATATTCAACTAACCATTCATCATTGATGGGAGAAGCTCAACACTCCCTTGCACATGGAAACCTATGCATTGAACCCAAAGTGGTATGTGAGAATGCCTGGTAGAGTTACACCTATACAAGATGTTGAGGTGAAGGGAGGGTTCATGAAGGCCATTCAGAAAATGTATGATCCTATAGAGGCGAGCATCATTCGTATTGAGTGGACAAAATTTGCCACTCTTAGGGGATATCCACAGGAGGCCGAAATAGATAGGGTTACATTGACACATAATGAGCCTATTTTGTGGTGAACTTTGCATGGGCCTACTTCTATGAATACCAATCTATCCATTTAATTGTTATCCTAGGTTTCTAGTTCTTCTACTACTGAGAGGAACTGGTCTACTTATAGCTTCATCCACTCCATTAAGAGGAACATGCTTACCTCTAGGAGGGCAGAGAAGTTTGTGGCTGTACATAGTGCCTTGCATCTCATTGATCGCAACACACTTATGTACAAGGAGAGTCTAGTAGCCAGATGGGATGTAGAGCTAGAGGAGCCAGCACTGATTGATGATGGTGCTACATAGACAGGGCTTGTTGGTATTGGTTTGGAGGAAATTGAGCATGTGGAGTCTAGCAGTTCTAGTGATGAGGAGTTTAGCAAGAACTTTAGGGATGATTAGCCATTAACTCATTAATATTTACTTTTAGTATTTAGTATTTTGTTTTTGAACATTGTTGATACTTGATTGTAATCATGAATCATCATTATAAAACTTTGAAAACTCTAAATTCGATATTTTGATTTTCAATTTCAATGTTCAATGTTCATTGGTTCAATGGTTCAAACAATAAAACTTGAAACTTCATTGTTAAAAACTTAAATGTAAATTTTTGATGTTTAATGCAATATACTTATTCTTTATACATCTTTTTATAACTAATTTTTCAAGTACTATATGTATTTGCACCACTCCCCTGCCGCCCCCCTCGCCACTGTCCCCCTACCATCCCCAAACTTAGACCCCTTGTCCCTCTATCCTCAAAACCCATCCTTGCATCCCCTGATCCCCCCACCAGGAAACTCCATGGAACTATTGTTGCAACATTGTCTGCTTGTTATTCTTTCCCATGAATTGCTCAAAAAATATCTTAGATGAAAAAATCTTGGCTTTACATTTTGTGAGATGTAATTAGGGCAAAGATATTATAAGATGTTAAACTCTTATAAAGCTTTTGCATCATTTATAGCTTCATATTTGATCATATGAGTATTTACTATGCTTTTAGTTAGGGCAAAGATATTAGAAGATGGTAAACTTTTATAAACCTTTTGCATCATTTACAGCTTCATCTTTGATCCTATGAATATTTAGGATGTTTTAGGGTTCCTTTATCTAATAAAAGCAGTGAGCTTTTATTTTACATAAGAGAGGCCCCTACATAATGCCTATAAAATATTAGGCATAACTTAAAGATAAGTAGGTCCACTCTTGTCCTTCTTAATTCATTGTCAGCTTCACATTTTTTTGAAAAAGCACCAGTAATTAGATCTGTTCTTCGATCAAACAATTCTAAAGGTGTTTGTGATATGCAGTTGATCCCACGTTCCACATCAAGACTTTCCCGCTCCAATGGTGCAATGATAAATTTTTCCTTTGGAACTAAAATAATCGCTGCTAGCTACATTGGATTATTTTCTCATCAAGTGCTTTTGAATGAGAGGTTTTATTGGTCTACTTTTAAATATCATTCACTTCAAAAAAAAATTAAGGTTAATACTATGTTTTATTGTGAATGAGGTGTAAATTTACTACTAAGTGTTTGACCATGAATGATATTTAAGTAGAGTGGCTGCATTGAAAGTTGAAGATTCTGTTCATCGTTGAGTTTGATCTTGATATGAAGCATCATTTCTTAAATGATTTCCTTCTTTATGTGCTATCCTTTTTGACATGTGATGTGCCACTCTACTTAAATATCATCTACTTTAATAGTGAAACATTCAATAACAATTTTACGTGATTTAACAGATTCTTTTATCAGAACATGATTTCTTACTTTAGCTATTGCACCATGGTCATGATCGTTGCGCTTGTTTCTTCCACAGCTCTTCATTCATTTTTCCTTCTTTATCTTGAGTTTCCTGCCACCTTCCTTTTTATATATAATTCTATTGCACCCATTCTTTATGCTTGTACAACGGCTATGCAACCCTTCTATGGCTGGATGCCAAGTTGACCGCTGTGCCATCTTTCGCAATATCTAGTTTCATATATTGCTTGGCGAGTATTTATATAATTGTGTGTGAATACCTGAACTGTATTTAAATCATTTTCTTGCCATATACAAGTGGTGTGCCTGCTCAGTGATGAGAACATTAGTATTGTTGATGTTCCCTTTGTGTTCCCCCTTAACTACATCAAAGTAGTAGAGGATGAACTTAGTAGTACTTTGTCTACAAGTAATATTTATGACATGGATTCTGATAACGGATAGTGGTTTTTCCATTTTCTATTTAGATGGTAGTTGTGGGTTTGATAAAGTCTCCGAAGATACTTTTGAGAGAGTTATAGGCTCTTTGGAGAAGGCTTCTTTCTTTTATCCTGAGTCTTTGACTATAGATAATACAATTTAAAACCTATTCCGGCCAGCTGATCTTAAATGTCATCTACTTCAATATTTAATGGTAAATTCTGGCCAATGAAAAGTTTTCCTATATTTAACACTTTTTGTTGTGAATGAAATAGAAAAATGCTATTGGCTGTTTGACCGGTTCAACTCTGAAAGTGGATGACATTTACATAGAGCGATTCCGACCTGGTCCCTGTTGAGGTGTTGGCATGAAGGAATTGCTTCCACAATTGAGATGAAAGGTAAAGAAAGTCTACAGGGTCCCAGAGGCTACCACAGAAGGGAATTCAATAGAGACTTCAAAGATGGAATTGCACATATGGATCTTTGGAATGTTGTAGTTAAATGATTAGCATGTCCTCATATAAATCAAAATGAAAATTTGGAAATGGAGTGCAAGAAATGTAAAATAGGTATCATAACTAGTCCTTCATTATGATTACAAGGAAGGGGTATCAAAGTAGGTCACTTTCGTCGTGCTTAAGTTTGCTAACATGTCATGGTGTACAGTGGTTTTCTAATAAGCTCCAAGATGCAGGGATGGAGAGTAAGTTGAAGCATTATTATGGCTCAAAAGAGTCAGATCTAAGAGCTAGATCCATTTCAGAGAGAGCTAGAGCAAGTGTCAAAACCAAGCCACTGAGGAGGTGTGTTGAAGCTTAGGTGTTCTTTTGGGCCATGCAGTTTTGAGTTGTCTATGTAGGGGTCAAACTCATTCTAAGGAAGGTTGCCTACTACGTTAAAGGGGATAATTATACCAACCCTTTCTTACTTCATTCTGGAGAAGATGGAGGTCCTTGTTAACTAATCCAATTGATATTATGGTTCCTTCTAGAAATATGAGGGATAAAAAATGGATCTCTGTTTCATCTTTTCCTATTCCTAGTGGTATCATTTCCATGTGTTGATCATGACCCTAGCTAGGGCAATGATGGTTTGAGGGTCACACCTATTTTTCCATGGCTGGATAAATGGTTCTTTGAGTAACAACTACTATCCTTTATGGGTAATGTTAATTTACCTATTATACTTAGTGACCATCAATGTTTGGGTCGCATGAACCTAAAGGAATAGAGGCAAAAGGTGAAGTGCTGAGGAAGAAAAGCATCCCTATTTTATAGTGTGGGAGGCCATGTTTTTTTGGTTAGATTGACAATGTTAGTTCGAGCCAATGAGTCTAGCTAGCAAAGATTACTAAAGCATTCTATTATACATTTTTTTTAATTATCTATTAAACAATTTAGAAAGATAGTTAATATTACTATAACTAATTCATTTTTTTCTAAATCATTCATCAATATTAATTATAAGTAATATTAGTAAAATTTAGTTACCTAATCTAATATATTTTCTTATTATATTTTATAATTTCATCTACATGTATTATTATTACATTTTAACTAACTATAACATATAACTTTATTTAATAAATTCTATTATAGAGAAGAACTACAACTCACATCATTTTTTATATAATTTAATATTACAATTTTATTTTATATTTTTATACTCTTCATAAATTAAGGTCGTAATAAATCAAACAAATACAATAACTTTTATGCCCATATTTATAAAAATTAAAATCAAACAATAAGGTTTTAGGAAATAGCTACCTTTAATAGATTGTATTAATCACAAATGATAGTTATAAAATGATTTAAATGCTGATATTAATTTCTAAATGTGAGATTGCTATAATGGAAAAGGGTTACCAGCCAAGAAAGGATTTGGTTATGGTTATGGTTCTAATAACCTAGCACTTCATGCCTTACTCCATTTTAAATAACACTAGATAGCCCCTCAAATCAATCTATCCCTTCATTCGTGGGTACCATGCTTTCTAAATTAGAAGCTTCGATGAATTAATGGAAGATTAATGGATACCATGCTTTCTAAATTAGAATATTCACTGACTAGAACAACTACATTTATATCTCCACTACAACCAAAAGTGTATGCTATTAATTAATTCTCACAATCTATATATGAGGTCTAATCTAGAGGATAGAATCACGTGTAGTTGAATCTAGGATGAGAAAACTAGTGAGAAAAGGGCCAAGAAGGTTTTGAGAAAAGGTATGTATTACTTGTTAGAGTTTTGGGTTCAAGCTTGGGCTCAATTAACATGACAAAAGACAAAACTTTTGTTCTAAAATTATGAATAAAAGAAATCCTACCGGAGTGGCTTAAAATGAATGGGCAAAGGGGTATTGATACATGAACTTTTTTCTTATACAAGGGTGAAATTTCAAATTTGTCATCTAGAGTTGATTTTTAGCACACTTCACTTAAAGTATTTTTGATTAATATGCCATTTCTATCTAATAATGTGTTCTATCTAGATTTGTTTTTCCCAAAACATTTTATCTAGAGATGTTTTTTGGAGGTATATCTTGTTAGAGTGAATAATTTATCTATTCACTATAGCTTAAGTGTACTTAGGTTGATGAGGTTAGACAACATCTTGTCTAATTGAATGTGCAACCTTTTAGCTCCTAGGTTAGAGGTTACCTAGTTGTTTGGTAAACCTCATGTGCATACCTTTTGAGGTTGGAAGACTTTCCATCTCACCTCAAAAGACACTTTGTAGTCATCTAACACTTGTCACACAAGGTTGTTGGTTTGCACATTCCAAGTGATCCAAAGGTTGACACCTTATAGGACACTTGTCTACTTGTTTGTGTCACATCACGGGGCACTTGTCAATCCATGTCCAAGGTGGATTGCCTCTTTCATGCCTATATAATGAGGCATTCTCACATGTAAATTTGCAAGTGATCTATCACTATAAGTTTATGCTTAATTAGGTTCATCAATACCATCGATTTCTTATCTCATATTGTTGATTTCCATATTGTGAGAGCGTAGATCAAGTTGTAGAGTATCCCTCGCTATTCCAACATGGTATCAGAGCTATGTTGTAGACACACTCTCTGTTTTGAGGAAATCAGGAGGTGAGGTGAAAATCGGTGTGTCTTGGAGTGAAACGGATCTCACGAGCTTCAATGTAAAAAAAATTGATTGTTTTTGCCCCTAACCCAATTTTTTTCAAAAAAGCAAATTCTTTTTAGAAAAATCAAATTTTGAAGGAGTTTTTGCATTTTTGGCCCAATTTGGGCAATTTTTTTTTAGCAAAACAATTTTTTTTTACAAAGGGAAAATTTGCCCTCTGCAAAATTGTCGTTTTCGGTTCGATTTTGTCAAATCTTTGGTAGATCACGTGGCCTATTCGGCCTTTGCCAAGATTTTTTGGTCGATTTCATTGTATTGTGCCGGATTTTCGTTGTAGGCTCATTGATTGGGCAAAATCTGTCATTTTGAACGAATTTCCGAGTATTGTTTCTTTGGCCTCGTGGGGTAGGCTCTGCACCTTCAACATTGGTCTCTCTGTGATCAAATTTGGCCCTATTTTTTGTCGTGGGCATTCGACGCTTCACTCTATATTTGTCCTTCCAGGTCGTGCACAGAACTCGGCCGTTTGACTTCTAAAGCCCACACCCATGGTCGATGATACAGACATTAAAAATTGTGTCTTGTGCACTGCTCATGCTCATCCATTGAAGAGGCACTCTACTTGTTCAAGCCCTTTCAACGGCCTCCACAGGATTTGTTTGAAGATGTCACGTTTGGGGTTTCATGTTGCAGATCGATTGTTTTTTGTTCTGCCACTATCTGGTCGAAGGTTCACTTGGTGGACTAGGCAACACCACCACTTGTTTCTCCACAGCCCACACCATGATTGTTCTTCCATCCAAGGCAGTCGCCATTCACGTTTCAGCACCGAAGACATCTTCATTTGTTATTGGGTGCTGTTTCTACAAGGCCGATGCCCTTCCATAGTGGTTGATGCCTTTTTCACTACATGCTTCTCAAGTAGCTATTTACCATAGAGTGGTCGCCTTCCTTGGAGTGGTTGACAACGGTCTTCTTCTCACAGTCGGCCATATTTAATTTGTGGTCACATTTGATACTTGGTAGCGGTTTTACAGAACAAAATTACCACTCTACTTAAATACCATCCACTTCAATGGTCAAACAATCAATAGCCATTTTACAGATCATTCACAACAAAAAGTGGTAAATATTTGTCCTATTTTTATTGGTCAAATTTGACCTTTGATTGTTGAAGTGGATGATATTTAAGAATAGCCCAAAATTATTGTTTTCAAGCTTCAACGGAGGTCACGCTCTACCACAGTCCCATTTGGACTCTACAACCGGTCTCTGTGTCTCTAAATCAGTCAACTTTTGGTGACAAATCAACCACCAGGCCCTCCACTTGGCTTTCATTCAACATTTTCTGCTAGGTTATCATTTAAAGTTCACTGTTCAATGTTTTGTACAACATCCAGCATCTCTTTTTCAATTAGCATTTGCGGTTTATGTGGAATTGCTTAAGGTTTCATTAATTATAACATTTTATGTTACAAAGTTTGTTGAGGTTTGCATTAAATTTGCTGTTAACGTTTTATGTCAAACATAACTGCCAACATTCTTTTTTACAAGTCTTGTAGCATTAACATTAAATATTACATATATTGTAACCATAATTGTAAACCCGCCAGCATTGTATGCTATAGTCGGCATTTGTAATAACCCTTTGTATTTCCCTTATCAAAGATGGAGAGTGAGGTCCAGGTTCGCAGGAGGCCAATTCCTCCTCACATATCAAACCATTGTATTGTACATTTCTTGCTGATTCCAACAAGCCTTTGGAAGGATATATTTTTTCTCTCCACCTAGGCGTTTATTGCTTCTTCAAGTGCAATTTTTAACAATATAGGCCATATTTATAGGAATTTGTTATTGTAATAACTTTTGCTCGATAGCTCGAAATTGAGCACCATTTTTTGTAAAAGTGCATTTTTTTCAATTTCACACATATTGGTCATATCTATTTTGTAAAACGCGCTAAGTTATAAAGTCCAAAATTTTGGGGGGTCACCTAATCAAGGGGAAAATCTCATAATTTCAGGGGGGTGAACACTAACATTTGATTGAATGTATGTTGCTTTGGATACTCCATATCATACCTACAACATCAAATGCACCTATTGTGGAAACCAACATGGCAACTCAATGTGTCCTTATTTCTCACAGGTTGCTTTCAAACTCCTCTGTCAGATTGCAAAACCACAAACACATGTTGCTACATCCGAATCCCGAGTTGATATCTCCATGGCTTCTAGTGATTCATTGTACAAGGACATTGATCTCGTCTTTCCAGATCTGCCAAATTGGGATGCATATTTGGGAGACATCATTGCGGACATTCATCTTCTTTTTGATGACAACTTTGATGAAGTTTCATCAGCCTTGTCTTCTTCCGATATGATTTCTCTTCCTTTGCCTACATTAGCTTCTATAGTGACAGTATCAGATTCTTATGGTTCTAGTTATCACCAGACATCTATGGTTCCTGTGGTCCCTGCTACAGAATCTTCTATGATACCTAATTTATTCCATCAGCATTCGTTGCATGTCAGCATTATCTTAGAGATTATTGAGCAATCTTTGAAGACATTATGGGCATCATCTGAGTCTTTGAATCATGTGCAGACTTCAAAGACTTTCCTACTTCTTCCTGTATGTTTCTATTAGGAATGGGAAGATTCCTTGCACACTTCTATGGTTCAATTTCTTCTTAAGGGGAGAAATGTGGTTCGGTGTTCATAGATTCTCTTCAACATAATTCATCAAGCATCTACACATACTACACATATCTTATGGCAGGGCTTCCAAGTCTCTCTTTGTATCTCCTATTTTGGGGAAATATATTTTACACATGTGATAGAAGTTGTCATAGGGGGTAATGATATAAGTCCTCCTTCTTCTTCTTCACTTGTTTGCTTTTCATGCATTTTGTTTCTCCTTTTGGAGAGAAGTTTTGTTCCCTCAGGGTTTTCTCCTTTACTCCACTTTATGAGAAACTTTGTACATGGGTACCTAACATGGCCTAGTAGCTGGGACCCATATTTATGTATCTCTTGCACTTTTGTGATCTCCCCAAGTATCACTTAAGGGGGGTGTTAGAGTGAATAATTTATATATTCACCATAGCTTAAGTGTACTTAGGTTGGTGAGGTTAGACAACATCTTGTCTAACTGAATGTGCAACTTTTAGAGGTTAGAGGTTACCTAGTTGTTTGGTAAACCTCATGTGCATACCTTTTGAGGTTGGAAGAATTTCCATCTCACCTCAAAAGGCATTTTGTAGTCATCCAACACTTGTCACACAAGGTTTTTGGTTTGCACATTCCAAGTGATCCAAATGTTGACACCTTATAAGACACTTGTCTACTTGTTTGTGCCACATCACGGGGCACTTGTCAATCCACGCGCAAGGTGGATTTCCTCTTCCATGCCTATATAATGAGGCATTCTCATAGTAAATTTTTAAGTGAGATCAATATAAGTTTATGCTCAATTAGGTTCATCAATATCATCGATTTCTTATCTTTTTATTATTGATTTCCATATTGTGAGAGTGTAGATCAAGTCGCAGAGTATCCTTGGCTATTCCAACATATGTAACATAACTTTGATGCCAAATTACAACTTTTTTGAAATTATTTAAAAATTTAATGTTATTGCCACTTGGACTCATGTAAAGTACATTTTTTGAAAAATCTAAGGAAAAAATATTTTGAAGATCTAAAAGAACAAATTAAAAAAATATTTTTTATATTTTAATTAGAGTTTATATTTTCTTTTACATTTTCACTACAAATAGGTCATTAGCACGCAAACGTAAAATGGGTTGCTTTCTCAATGAAAATACTATTTTTTTTAAATATGAAGAATATACATAGCACTAGAGGAGACAATTCTTGTTAGTTGATATAATTTTTATTTGTTTTAGATAAATAATCATAAAAAGTTCATGTCTAAGTAAAATGTTGTGTTTTTAGCACACCTAACTTTAAACAATTATTTAAAATATTTTATATATTGAAATTATTATTTTATGTATTCACTAAAATTTAATGTTCACAATATAGAAAAACATCAAGACAAATGAAATTTGCTATAAAAACTATGACATCCTATCTCACATTTAGTTTTAGAACAATTTTTGGCAACTAAATATATTAATGTTGATATTACAAAAGAATAATGTGCAAATAATTTTTAATTTTTAAAAATACAAACATAAACTACACTAAAATTATGCATTTTATAGCTTTGTAATCATTTTAAAATCTAAAATATATGCGAGTCTCACATGCTTCAATTTGAAAAATGGATAGAATTACTTATTTCCCTTATAATAGGGTGACACATTACTAAAATTTCACCTACAACAATATTTTTTAAGCTCAAATTTACAATTTGAAGTCAAAAATAGAATTTTGTTGAAACCTAAATCTTTAATAGATTTTATTAATCATCATAATAGTTGTATTTAAATCATGTGAATGACAGTAGTAATGTGTAAACATGGGATTGTTACGATGGTAGAGGCTTCCCAGCCAAAAAGAATTTGGTCATGGTCAAGGCTCTAGATGGTTGATAACTAGGCACTTGATGCCCTGCTCCTCTCACTGTTGCAAATGTCAATCCTTTATAAATTATACTATACCCCCCCACATCAATCTCTCCATTCATCCATGGATACCATGCTTTATCAATTGGAAGCCCCATTGCATTAATGGAATATCTTGTACCAGTCACTGGCACCTGTGCATCCACATCTCCACTGCAAACAACAAGTGTATACTATTAATTAATTCTCACAATCTAAATATTTATAAAATAAAAACTTTTTAAGGGAATGTTTTTCTTTGTTATACCTGTAGACTAGGATTTTCAATCCCACTGCCATCATTCTTTTATATATTGGGAACATTGTGGTGTAGTAGGTGTCATACCATAGTATACCACTATTTGGAGTAAAAGATGCGAACATTATAGTTTAGATGATGATCTTCTATGTCATAAAATTAAGATCAAATAAGTATGCTTATTTCAAGGAGTCATATATATAATCATACCTGCATTCATCCCATGCATAGGGCAAGCTTGTCACATTTGCATGAAGAGCACTTTGCACTTTAGGTGTGTTAAGGTATGCAAGTACATAACTAGGACTACATGGATCAAATCCATCTAATCCATCATTAGGGATAAAAGCCTGCAATAGAGATGATCTAGGATTTTTTTTCAAAATTTATAATATGACCTAACATTAATACACTACAAAAATTGTGCAAAGAGATTCTTGTTCAAAAAAAATATATATACTTACGCACATTTTTTCTTACAGTTGATGTAGAAGATGTCCATATGGGGTTAGGATGGTAAGGGCAAAGTGGCGCATATATATTATAGTTGTTTATCTCTCCTCTAGTTGATTTGAATTTAGAGTGAAATGTGTCGCTATAAGTTAAGACACGTGGATTAGATGTAGAACATCGCATATTTGCATAGTCTTCATCTGAGATCAAAGCATGCGACCATTGGTAGTCAACCAAACCACAACTGTCTGTCTCAGCATTCATTATACCATTTCCAATCTGTATAAACATAATATTTCAATAAATACAAATATTTAAAGATGAAGAAAATTAATACACATATTATAATTTAAACTATTTTTTCATAAAAAGAAACATGCTAATGAATGCACTCATTCTAAAATTTCTTAATATATTGCATGTCTATCATGTATATAAACATAATGATCAATATTGGAAAATATAAACTTGTAATGATTACACAATAATTACACTTAATTTATTTTTTTCTCCAAATAAAATTGAAATACAACATTATGATAAATAATAAAATAATAGAATATGTTTTAAAATATTTGTCATCAAAATTACATCATATGCAGTCTTTTAAAAAAGTAGAACTTGAAATACTCTAAAATTAATTATTATATGAATATTGTTAACATCGGGCTAAATCAATTAACATTAACATAAGGCGTTGAAAATGAAAATGTGTTTATAAAAAAAATGGGTAGATAACTAATCAAAACATCACCACTTTATTAAATGGTAAAATTTGTGTACAATGTGATTTTTTTAATTAGTTTTTTTATATAAGTGTATAAATGGCACATTTTTTTTTAGAGTTGACACACAACCTAAGTCATACCTATTTTTATTTGTATTCATTCTTAAGAACTAGTTCCATCTTTTAGTTTGGTCCATTTCTTATTTTTGGAAAGATACCCACCTCTATTTGCACTCATTTCTAGGAAGTAATTTTATCCTCTAATTTGACTTGTTTTATATTCCTAGAAAGATCTATAATCTATAATTTGTAGAAGTGATTTAGGTCACTTGTGGAAATGATGGTTGATCTTTTAGAATTCAAATTCAAAATTTGGGTCCACATGTTTACCCTCCACTTAACCATTATAGTGGACTTTAAGGACAAACAATTTTATTTGCTCTTTTGGAGTTGTATTTAAGGACTAACCCTAATTCATTTAAACATCTAGTGAATCTATGAGCTGGTCACTCCTTGCATACATCAACGGGCTTAAAAAGAATTATGTATTGACATTAATATTTCACCAACATTCTAGAATATATAACATGATTGCTTGTTGTATTTGATTATTGCTGAAAGTCATTGTCTCAACATCTTTATGGGGTTTGACACAAGGGAAGAATGATCCTTATCATTTGCAAACTCTTGATTACACAACCAAGTTTCTATTCAAAAGTAAAAGTGAATAATTTACAAGATTGAAAATTGTACAAATCAAATTTGCACAAATAAATCAATTCTTGGATTTCATGGTTACATAAAACATATCTACATTTACAAAAGTAATCCAAATAAAAAATTATCTTTTATACTGATTCCAATACATTCACCTAACATATCTTTTTTAATTAAAAAACACATCAATTCAACACAAGTAGAATCTATTGAGGCTATCCTTAAATGTCATCCACTTCATTAGTCAAAGGTTAATTTTGACCAATAAAAATAAGACGAATATTTACCACTTTTTATTGTGAATGAGGTGTAAAATTACTATTGATTATTTGACCATTGAAATGGATGATATTTAAATAGAGTGATCTATTTCTATATTAAGTAAAAACTGAATACATTAAATTATTTATTAAAATGTTAAATATTTAATTCAATATCTTCATCAATCTTTTATTCCTTATATATTTATTTAATTGAATTACGCAAGACTTATGTAAGGGATTTAATTATAAATTGGAAAATTAATTGTAAAATACAGTGCATCTATGTAAAAGCAAGTAGAGGAATCGCACCATAACTCCCTTGAGATTTATAAAAAATGTACGAGAATTGTTGTTCTTAAGAATTGTGTCCGCCAATTGAGGTACATAAAAGCCTGAGCACAAAAAAGTAATAATGAATGAGAAGTATTATTTATTTATTTTTTGAATTGGTTTGAAATTAAAAAAAAAAAAAAGAGAAAAAAATGGATTCGGACAGAGACTTACCAGCATAGCTTTCCCCTGCGATATAGAATTCTCGATCCTTATACTGTGGAAACCTTTCGAACCAATTCAGTAGAACAGAGCTCTGCCCGCCTTTGAATCGACCGTCACATGTCCCGAATACTGTGCAAATGTTAAATTTGTTGGCTGGCCGGGCAGAGAAGTTATCTTGTCACTCTCCTGCAGGCCGTCTTGAGCGTGCACGTCACTGAGGGTCGATGAATATTCGGTGGTAATGGAAGGAGGAGAGGTTTGGTAGAGGGATCTTGAGTGGCCTCAGCAAAATAGTAGAACAGAGCTCTGCCCGCCTTTGAATCGACCGTCACATATCCCGAATACTGTGCAAATGTTAAATTTGTTGGCTGGCCGGGCAGAGAAGTTATCTTGTCACTCTCCTGCAGGCCGTCTTGAGCGTGCACGTCACTGAGGGTCGATGAATATTCGGTGGTAATGGAAGGAGGCGTCCATTCTAATTGCGGCTTCCTGTCCACAGCAGACCTCCTTTTCACCAAATAGTCTGAGAGAACTCGATGCTGACTGAGGTGGTGGGAAGGACCGACTAACAGCGCTAAAACTGACATCAACAACAGGTTTATTAAATTTTTCATTTTGAATGAATGATTTGGGTGGTGAGCAAGAGTCAGAGAGGGTGACATAAATAGAGGTGATTATGATTAATTGAAGGTGTTTGGGAGGGTCCTCTCCACGTAAACAGCCGGCCGGCTACGTTGATGCGGAATAAACGAAAGCAATTGTAGACAAAAAGTCGGCAGCAGCCTTGTTTCCATCGTCTGTGTGATCGTCGGGGCTTCCGCGCATTCATTTTTTGGGGCACGGTTTATTCTGAAAGCGTTCATTTTGTAGTCATTGGGGCACGGTTTATTCTAAAAGAAGAACGTTTACTGTTTAGTGGTTCAATGATAATTTTTAGTCTTATATGTAGGAGTCCATGGCAACACTGAGAGGGGGTGAATTAGTGTTGTATAAATTCAGACAATTTAAAATTTATCAAAATTGAGGAGAATATGTTAATTATCAATTGTCATATTTTGCATCAAGGAAATAAACATCGAATGTTTAGACTTGGAAGACAAACAACAACACACAATTTATGAAACAAGGACATAGAAATTAGGAGTGGCAAACCCTGTAGGGGTAGAAAAACCACTCATGAACTACCTCACTGGCTTAATTTTGAAAAACTTTTTTACAAGGCCTCACTGACTGATATATGTGTCTCACTGAAAAATGAAAGGTCTCACTGACCTACAAGCCTCACTGGCATAAGAAGGTCTCACTGACCACAAGCCTCACTGGCATACTGTGCCTCACTTGCAACTTCAATCACCAAAAGAAATGATAAACAAAATCAGAGGGTTACTCTGTTTCCATTCAATTCATTATCCCATCTCTACATAATACAAACTCCATTTATAATGTCTTCATGTGTATGTCTTCAACCTGCATCTGATGCTTAATCAATTCACCCAATTTAGATTCAATTTCATATTGCCTTCATATTTGATTTGATTCAAACTATGTCATACAAGTTGTCTTCATATTGGCTCACATCTATTACAACTGTATCAAATTATCTTCCTCATTAATCTGCACAACAACCACACACAATGCATCTGCAAAACCAATATATATATATAATACAAAATGTCCTTTCACATCCTTCACAATCCTCATATTCAATTTTGTATATATTTCTTTTATCAATAAAGAACCTGCAAAAAATAATATTAAATTCCTCTGCCATTCATATTCTTCTTTTTTCATATCCATTTTCTTCTTCTCAAAAAATCTCTTCATCTTCTCAATAAAATAAATCCTTAATAAAATCATTCTGCCCGTACAAATTCAATCTGTAAAAATAACTCTTCACCAATTTGTCAAAACTCCTCTGCAATAAAAAATCTTCTCCAAGCTATAAAGAATCAACTTCCTCAATCTGCAAATAAAAAGCTTCACAAAAAAATCAACCCCGAACAAAATAATTCATCTCCTTATCATCTTTGGACACCACATCTCAAATCATCTGCAAAAAGTCTTACCATTCAAAAATAATTTAATAGATTACATTCCAAAAAAAAATTACTTTCCTTTTTCTTCAAAGCTTCGAGAAAACCCTAATTGGTGGAGTAAAACAATAGAAACAAATCTCAAAACAAATTTCCATAAACCATTTCTATAAAAGATTCCACCATACAAAAGCCAATTAAATCTTCAATTAAGTCTTTTCAAAAAAAAAATTCTTGTTTCTCTTCACTATCCTCGAGGAAGTTTTAAAATAAGAAAGAATTCTAAAAAAAACTTCCTTGGAACTGAGCTAAAATAGCCTATCAAAGAGCTTTATCTGCAGTTAACATCCTGTCGACAGCCACAAGCACATCAATTTGCAAGCAAGAGGGAGAGGGCCATGGTTTAAATTTCATCTATTGATTTCTAAAAATGCACCCTTCTCATGTTTTAAAACTGACCATTGATTACCTTTTTGGCACTCAAAGGAATATATACAAACCGGTGCTCTTGGTGCCACAAGGGAGATGGGGCCAATTCCCCATGATGACAATCCCTTTAGTCAGTAAACTTTAAGTGATAAGCCCTGCAATTACAGGTCAACACTTAAATATAGAAAAAAAACAAATCATACATGACAGGCAGAAGAGCTTTAACCTTAATGATATAAATTAAGGAGTTAAGATCTATTCTTTGATTCAAAAAGATTTTTGAACACCCATCAAAACATGCAGACCATAAATAAACACGTGACCCTTCATAATAAATGTCAATCTCTAGCCATATCTGCATCCTCATTAACCTGAAAACCTGTGACCCTCTCTAAGAACACATGACCAATTACATGTGTCTTAACATCACACAACTTGATCTTACACATGATGCTCATAAACCCTGCATGGCTTGATGCACTTGCATTACTTAAGACATGAAAACAAGAACCAACCACATGAAGAGGTCTATCATCAATGACAAGACACTGCACTGTCATCATAATTTGAGCTCCAACCATACCACCAACAAACCAACTTGAGAGCATCATACCTTCAAGAGTTGCATTTTCCTTTTTGCACCTTAAGAGTGAATGAACAAACTGCTCCTCTCAATCTCTATCAAAACAACTTGTTATATGTTGTGACCAATACAAATGTTCTTGTTCAACCTTCATGGAGATGAGTATGTATCACTAGATGAATCAAAACCATGACACCCTGATGAGATAAAGATCAATATATATCATGCAAGATGTTCCAACACTTGAACACAAGTAAGAACTAAGAACCAACACACCACATCATACTCAATATGTCATACAATGTCAAATCATAACATTGCATCATACTCAACCTGTCATACAATGTCAAATCATAACATTGCATCATACCTCCTGATAGAACCTTATCATTGCAACTTTGTCATGCTTGAAGATATCCTGATTGAAGACCACATTTGTGAAGATCAAGAATATAAGTCCAACACAAACAAGTCCTCTTGTGAACACAAAAACATAACATAAGCATCTTGAGAACACACTGCACCATGACATCATCCTGCAAAAAATATCAAGACATCTTAATCAAGCACATTCTCGATGAACCTTTTTGACATCAATGACAACCTATTTCCATCACTATATTGTATAAGGATTCTTCTCGTATAACTTACACTGATATTATTTTTTTGAAATATTAAAAAGATAATAGTACAATATTCATAAAAAAGATGGGTGGAAGAAAGGCATACTCATAAAGTCTATGTGAGACATAGAAGGAAAACAAAGATGACATATATCAAAGGGTCAAACTCACAAATAAAAAGTACTAAGTATGTAAAGGAGCACTAGTTGGAGGGTGGTTTTTATCATTGGGGACTAAACTTATATCAATAGGCTCACAACCAGTGAGAGCACCCTCTTTCTTTGAAGAGTCATTTGTAGGTTGTTGAACACAAATAGGAAAAATTGCTAGCTCCATGCGAGGAAAGTTGCTAGAATTTGGCCAATTGGTCAACCAAGAGAACCATGCCCAGAGAAGAGGTGAATGGTGGCCAAGAAGACTAAGACCAACCACAGGCAACATTATTCCTAATTTCCAAAGGTTGAAAGCCACATAACTGAGGTCCACGATCTCATCTAGTAGATTGGCTACGACCACGTTGGCACACTCGAGGAGGGGAGGACCTAAAGGAGGTGGAACTTTGGCAACAATGCATGGGGCATTACCTTAGTAATCAAGAAGCTCCTACAGATGCTCCACTTCAAGTGCAACCTTGCTAACTTAAACCTTGTAGTGGAGGAAAAATTACACCTTGATTATAATATATTAACCAAGAGAAATTTTCACTACAACTCCACTAGGATCCTATCTAGTTTTGCAACCTACTTATTTAGATAGAGTAATGTCAATAGACCCACTTCGCACTAAAGTCCATATGAAAAAGAAACTAAACTAATTTCCTGGAAGATGAAGAAAAGTTGATAAAGTAATGGAGATGAACTACTATAAACAAAATGATGAAATTTTAAGTACAAAATTGAAAAGTAGGGACACAGAGGAACTTGGTGTCAAAAGATGCAAGACACTACTAGGGATGCCAGTGCATCACAAGGACGTATGTGCATTTCACTATAGTCTTGAAAGAATAAAAAATAAAATATTCCAGATCTGGTACACTTGTAGTCCCCCGTACAACAACAAATAAGATACCAAAACAATAATCTCTAGGTGACAAAAATAAATCAAAACTGGAAAGAGATAATGATAAACTCAAAATGAACATGAATAAATGACAAGGAAATAGAAGGGGTTCAAGAAAGAGATCGCAAAAATAGAAATGAAGGATGAAGCTCTCCCCTCAAACTTTTAATCCTTTAAGAAAAAGAAGAAATGGTTTGGGTGCTTGTGAGCTTGCCTTCAAGTCAAGCCCACATAGGCATGTGAAACTAGCCCATAAATGATCAGTGCTAAGCGTTGGCATCCAAGTGACTCTGGCTTCTGGTCACTTGAAATACCATGTAGATGATGAGATAAACAATGCACTAAAATTATTTTTCACAAAAATAAACACAAAAGGCCAAACATAACACAAAAGCATATGTGTGGTTATGAGAAAATGATAAAGAAAGGCTAAAGTTTATCAAAAAACATATTAGGGGAGCAGAAGCCACTGCCAGGGATGTTAGTTTGTCATAAGGATGTTTGTGTCATGTTGAAGTCCTAAAAACATGAAAGATAAAAGATTCTAGGTTTGGTACACTTCAGTCACCTGCATAGCAAGAAACAAGATATCAAAACAGTAATCTCTAGGTGAAAAAAATAAATCATAATTGGAAAGAGATATATGATAAAATCAAAATGAACACAAATAAATGACAAGGAAATAGAAGGGGTTTGAGCAAAAAATCACAAAACTAGAAATAAAGGATGAAACTCTCCACTCAAACTTTTTAATCCTGCAAGAAAAAAAAGAAATACTTTGGGTTGCTTGGGAGCTTGCCTTGAGGTCAAGCCCTTATTTTGGTCTTTCAACCTCCATAGGTAACCAAGATGAAAAATCTTAAAGAAAAGTGTGTGCTGCTACTTTATATGTATAAATACAATGGAATATAGTAGTGACAATAAATATTTTGCAAATGAAATGTATAAAAACTAGTGCAATATCTTTTGAAGAGAGAAAGGTGAAATGAGGGATAACCACACAATGCAACTAGCAACTATGGATTACATAATAAAAAGTAAATAAAGAAGAGTAAAATGAAACTCAATCACCTAAACATGCACAAAAGAGTATAAATTATCACTTGGCGCCACATAGGCATGGGACACTAGCACAACATAGAGATGTCTATGCTAAGCATTAGCATCCAAGTGACTTTGGCTCCTGGTCACTTGAAACACCATAGGATGATGAGATAAACAATGCACTAAGATAATTTTTACAAAAATGAATACAGAAGGCCAAACATAACACAAAAACATATGTGTGGTTATGAGAAAAGGATAAGGAAAGGCTAAAGTTTACCTAAAAACATACTAGGGGAGCAGACACCAAAATGAGTGCAAAACGTAGCATGAAATTAAAGGGTATGCAATTTTTGATGTTACATTTAGCCCACACTTTAGTGGTCTTATGACCCTAGGTGATATTTTATGCTAAGTAGAAAAGGAATTAACATCACAATTTTTATCTCAAATAGGATACTATAGAGGCTATAAAGTGTTCTTCAAGATGAGGAGTGAAGCCCCAGACTGAGAACCTGTAAAAGCACAATATTAGACAACAAAAAACTTGCACAAGAGGCAATGTCAGAACCACACATATAAATCTATGCTAAAAGAATTAGATCAAATATGATTTTCCTAAACATCAAGGTTAGCAAACCATACAATCTAATGTGCATTCTACAAAAATCTATCACATTCTAACACCAATCACACACAAGAAAACAAAGAAAGTAATACAAAAGGGGAATTTCTACACATTGCGAGAGCTAGAAGGATGCAAAATTATGGTTCTAGGGCTAGCACACTACAAGTTCTAGGAATTATACAAAACTATTGTGGTCCACTAGGACTAACAAATTGTGTTGTTAGGTGGCTCACAAAGAGTGCTAAAGGGTAGCTAAAAAGGGTGGTTAGTCTAAACAAGTGCATTTTCTTAGGACCATAAGCTAAAACACTACTAAGAAAAAATTCCTCAAGGAGTATACCATCAATACATGATGTGTGTGAAAGTGGAAAAACATAAATGTATGCCCCCACCTTAAAATAATTGCATAAAACAATAGTATGCAATTGATTTTAAGGTAGAATAAGGGGAAGAGAGTTTTAGGAAACATATCTATATGGGAAGATATGTTTGCAAAGATGCATCAAGAAAAAGAAGGTGCCCCCAAGGAGAGGCAACAAAAGCATTATTGTAGGCATGATACACAAAAGCTTGTGTAAACATGGTATGACACCAACATTTACACAAACATGTATGTCACATAAAACAAGCAACATCACCAATAACACAAAGGGATCTATGTACTTTGGGGTTAGTATGCATTTATAGGAAGGGAATCATCAAGAGACAATTGAGAGAATCATCATTTTCCCTAAGAATGTAAAACTACGAGTACAAAGAAAGAATATTACAAGAAATCAAAATAAAAATAACAAATTTGGGTCAACATAGAAGAAAGCTAAATCTTCCAACGCTTTACATTATCTCCCAAATATTGAAATAATCAAGTAGATGACAAATAGAAGAATGTCACATTTTTGTTCCTCCTATATCCACATGTCTACAAGGTAATGCAAGAGGTACTCCCTCTCGTTGCAGACACACTCAATTTCACAACACAAACAAAGACTCTCTGTTCCATAGCATAAAATAATACAACTCACACATAATATAATAAAATGCATACAAGAGACTCATGTTTTATTTCATTTCAAATCTGCAACAAAAACAAAATCACAATTATGGCCTTGATGGCCTCTCACTGTCAAACTGCAAGGAGACATCTCCTCTTCCTTTTCACACCACCTCTACACTACCAAGCACTCCAATACACTCCACAACTTGTACACATTTTTTTTATTGAAAATCAATTCTCATGGGAAGATTGCTCTTTCCAACCTCCCTATAAATCTGCAACACCAATTTCTACTTATTTCATGTTGGAGCAACCTCTTCTCCCAATTTCTGACACCCTCCTTTCTCTTCCTTCTCTCTATTTCTTTGGGAAATGGATATATATATATCTTTTATCTACTCAATATGTAGAGTTTGTCTTTACTTTGTCAAACCATCTCTGACTTCCCAAGCATTCCCAAATGATTCCTTGAAATAAAATAAATAAATACTTGTTTTTCTAGGAGATTTTTCCTATGTTTGGCATTGCATCCTCACCAAAGCCTTCACTCCCTTATATCAGATATCATGCTTTCTATCCTCCTTTACCTAGAGCTTCTTCTCTCTCCTTTCTACCTCTTTCCTCTACAAAGGGCACTACTTTTCTTCCTTCCTATGGAGTGACTCTTCACCTTTTCATTTTTTTTCTTCTACACCTTTTTACCTCTTCAACGCCTTCTTGGCCACTTCCTTTTAGTAGTGTGCCTTTGCACTCTCATTGTATTTCCCTCTAGCAGCGACTCTCTACAACACATTGGTATTTTTTTTCACTTTTTTTTACTGCCCAGACTCTCCACAACCTATGCCTTTGGTATTTTTGTATATTGTTTAAATGTTTTGGAATATAGAAAGACACAAATCAAATGTCTTCTAAAGATGAGGTGACACCAATTGGTAGCATTAAATCTTTTGACATTACTTATGACTTTTAAATCAACATGACATCCTTTCATGTATGCATTGCACAATGGCGTTTCTGTTTGATGCCTTGGTATTGTCAAAAGGGAAATATCAAAGTCATAAAATATGTCTATTATACGCATTGTCATTTCACAGTTTTCAACATCTTGAAGTGGCAACAAAATCTAACACTTTCCTCATCTCCTGAAGATGTAATAAAAATTTGTCCAGAAAATTCCATTTGTGCGAAATCAGATGCCGGCAGTTGAGATTTTTAAAGTGCTCTGTTTCACCTAAAAGGTTTCCCAACTATACATTATGACCCTCTCAGGTCCTCTGTAAAAGGATTTCAATCCAAACTTCTAGAATCATGACATTTTAAACTTTCCATAAAACTACTAGTGCCAACTTTTGGCATTAAAATCTCCCAAATGGTGAAAGATATGTCTTCAATTCTTTTTCCACATTTGGAAAAATATATTCAAGAACATGTTTGTCAAAGGATTTGTCATCAAACCTCCAGGATCTCCCAAAATAAATATTTCTATGAAATCAACATGTGTGCTGAACTGCCACCTAACAGAAACTCAATTATTGCTAATCTGAAAGCATGAAGTGTTCCCAAAGCTGAGAGATGCCAAATGAAACCCCCAAAAAAATTAAGAATGGAAGAACAATAAACTAATATTTTTTGGTTGATGATGATCGCCAATCCACCCTGATGCTCCTACATCAAACACGTTGGGTAAGAAGTTTGTGAGCATCGCTCACAAAGGTGGAGTTGAATGGTAGAACAATTCTTTCATATTGCAAGCAATCTTCAGCAAATTCCATCATTGAAACATGTGTACAAAATTATTTTTTTCCTTCATCTTTTTCTAGAATCTCATCGAAACAAGTGCCATCCTCCAACAATTATGCACTCTCTTCCTCCTTCCTCTCATGGACTCATATCCACCATGAACCATCCTCCTCCTCCAAAGACTTTCTCCTCTCCTCTCCTCCTTTGTGGGATCCAACCCACCATTATCCGGCCTCCTCCACCAAACAATCTCACCACTCTTCTTCTCTTTCGTGGGTTTTGAACCACCACAAACCAACCACCTCCACCAAGTCTCACCTGTAGCATCCTCTACAACTTCTACATGCAAATATACATCTGCATACCAACCTAAACCTACATTCTTCTTTTTATCTACTTGCAATTTTTTATTCACTTCAGCAAAATGAAGATTCACATAAACTCCCTCATCACAAAATTCAGAAAAATTAAAACTTACCTCTGTAAACTCTATTGTTACTACAACCTCTTTCACCATGTTTGCTACTACACTTTCATTCTTTTTCAAGTATTTATTCAACTTGAACAACTTCTCGATCTTCTCAATCTCTTCCTCAAGCATTTCATGCTCTTCAACAACAACTAAATTTGTAGCACCCTTACACAAATTTGCATGGAAATTGAATCTTTCCATGTATCTACTTTCTTCTTACTCTACATCCTTATTTTCATCATATCAAATAAATTAAACTCAAAAATCTCAAGTTTTACCATAGTTTCTTTCACTGCTACAACTTTTATTTCATCTTCATCAGCTGCAACACTCATCTTCTCATCCTTTGCTACAACAACATCTTCTTCATCATCATCTACTACAAATTTTCCTTCTTTACTCTTGGCTGCAACATTTTTATCTTCCATTGCTATTACCATCTTTATGTCCTCCAAAGGACTCACAACCTTTGTTGCAACTTCTTTTACCACATCTGCTATATCATCCAAAAGGTATGTTCCTATTGATGTAACTCTTTCATTTTCTTCCACATCATCTTCTACAACTTTCTGCTCTTCATGTTCAGCTATGATCTCATTACTTCTTCTCAGCTCTGCAAGAGAGAAGGAAGATTCACATCAGAAAATAGTTGGAAGCCTATTGTCTTCTAGTTATTCACTTAGATAGTCCATGGGAGGGTGAAGTTCTCTCAAGTGACACCCATGTGTTGTCATCATAAGAGGTGTAAAAGGCCATTGGGGTAAAATGTAAAAGGTTGTTTGTAAAGCAATTGCAAAGTGATAGATGTCACTCATCTTAAGAATATTTGTTCATAACCTTTTCTATAAATGATGAAGTCATTGCAATTAGAAAGGGTGATGGTATGAGAAAAAACTCTTTGATAATTGTCTTCAATTGAAAATGCTTTGTTTGTTTTATAAGAAATTTGTAATCCTATAATTCTTTTCTTGAAATGGAACACATGAGAGAGAGCTTTTTGATTCACATTGTCTCCATCTAATGTATCTTTTATTTCTTTGAATAAGATAGCTAAGGGTTGTTTTATTCTTTGAATACATTTTATATTTCAAGCCATTATCTCTATTAGTTGTTGATTGCTTGCACCTTCAATTAGATCACCTGTTTATGGAGGAGGTTGTTCAAGGAATAGTATAAATCTTTCATAGAGGATAACTAAGTAGAATGTCAAATCATAGAGTTATATATACGTTGGTTATGTTGTTGTAAGGTAGCAACAGTTTAAATAAATTTCAAGTCGTATTATTGTAGAAATACAGACAAGTGCACAATGACTCTATAAACCCCTTAAGGCACTGATCAATCCTTGAGTAATAACCCTCTCTATCCCACCAACCTTAAACAAGAATATCTGATAATGAAAATAACTTAACTCTGTAAGTTATGATTCACCCCAATTTGCACCAAATTTAAATGAGTATGAGGAATACCAACTTAAAGACTTCCAATCTTACACATTCTCACCACATTGTGTGAATTTCTTTATCTACTTGTGTGTTTTCTGCAACCACATTCTATATCTTGAGGCAACTTACTTTTATAGGGACACTCACCTTGGTCTTGCAGAGCCTAAAGTGCATGGGAGTATTATTTTGTATCACCCGTTAATTGGCCAATCCACCTGTAATTATTAATCATAGGAATTTGTGACTCAGAGATTGCAGCCTGCTAGTTGGAGAACCAATAGGTCACATCTATTTTTCCTAGATAGATAGATGGTTCTTCGAGTAACAACTACTATTGTTTGTGGGTAATGTCAATTTATCTATTATACTTAGTGACCATTCATGTTTGGGTGGCATGAACCTAAAGGAATAGAGGCATAAGGTGAAGAGTCTAGGAAGAGAATCATCCCTATTTTTTAGTGTGGATGAAATGTTTTAGGGTCAAATTGGCAATGTTAGTTAAAGCTAAAGAGTTTAGCTAGAAAAGATTACTATAGCATTTTATTATATATTTTTATTTTTATTTTTATTATTCACTAAATAAAAATATTTATTATTTCTATAACTAATTTATTTTTTCTAAATCCTTCATCAAATATTCATTATAAGTAATATCAATCAAATTTAGTTATCCAAACTAATATATTTCCTTAATATGTTATATAATTTCATCTACATATTAATATTATATTTTAACTAATTATAAATTATAAATTTCTTTAATAAATTCTATTATAGAGAAGAACTACAACTCACATCATTTTTTATATAATTTAATAAAGATGAATATTATTATTTTATTTTAGATTTTTCATACGTGTAAGGTCATAATAAACCAAAAAAATATAATAAATTTTATGCTCAATTTATAAAAATTAAAATCAAACAATAAGACTTGGGAGAATATCTATCTTTAATAGATTGTATTAATCACAAATGATAGTTATAAAATGATTTGAATACCAATATTAATTTCTAAATGTGAGATTGTTATAATGGAAAGCCTTATTTCTAAATGTGAGATTTTTATAATGGCATAGGCTTGCTAGCCCAAAAAATGATTTGGTTATGGTATGGCTCTAGATGGTTGATAACTTAGCACTTCATGCTTTGATCCTTTGATAGTTGCAAATATAAAGCCTTTGTAAATAGCACTATAACTCTTCACATCAATATATCCATTCACCCATGGATATATTATGCTTTCTAAATTTGAAACATCAATGCACCAATGGAATATCGTGTACTAGTCACTAGAACAACTATATTTACATCTTAGCTACAACCAAAAGTGTATGTTATTAATTAATTCCCATAATCCATATATGAGATTCAATCTAGAGGATAGAATCACATGTGTAGTTTAATCTAGGATGAGAAAACTAGTGATAAATGGGCCAACAAGATTCTAAGAATAAGTATGTATTACTTATTAGAGTGTTGGGTTAAAGGTTGGGCTCAATTAACATGACAAAAAAGCAAAATTATGTTCTAAAATTATTCATCAAAGACATCCTAGTAGAGTGGCATAAAATGAATGGAGAAGGGGTAAGATACATGAACTTTTTTTCTTATACAAGAGTGAAATTCTAAAGCTATGTTACCTAGAGTTGATTTTTAGCACACTTGAGTTAAAATAGTTCTGATTAAAATGTCATTTCTAGCTAGATTTATTTTTCCCAAAGCTTTTCTAGCTAGAGATATTCTTTGGAGACATATGTAATCAAATTAAAAAAAAATGAAATTACATTTAAAAATTAATGTTATTGCCACTTCTACTCATGTAAAGTACATTTTTTTGAAAAATCTAAAGAAGGGGTAAGATACATGAACTTTTTTCTTAGGCAAGGGTGAAATTCTAAAGCTATGTTACCTAGAGTTGATTTTTAGCACACTTGAGTTAAAATAGTTCTGACTAAAATGTCATTTCTAGCTAGATTTATTTTTCCCAAAGTTTTTCTAGCAAGAGATATTCTTTGGAGACATATGTAACATAATTTTGGTGTCAAATTAAAAAAATTGAAATTATATTTAAAATTAATGTTATTGCCACTTCTACTCATGTAAAGTACATTTTTTGAAAAATCTAAAAATATCCTTTTGAAGATCTAAAGGCATAGTTTAATTTTTTATATATTTTAATTAGTGTTTATAATTTATTTATATTTTCACTACAAATAGGTCATTAGCACCCAAACATAAAATGGATTTCTTTCTCAAGAAAAATACTATTTTTTAAAATATGAAAAATATATGGAACACTAAAGGAGAAAATTCTTGTCAAGTTGATAAAATATTTATTTATTTTACATAAATAGTCATAAAAAATTGATGTCCAAGTAGAATGTTATTTTTTAGTTCACCTAACTTTAAACTATTATTTAAAATAATTTATTCTTTGAAATCATTATTTTAATGCATACACTAAAATTTAAAGTTCACAATATAGAAAATCATGATAGAAAAATTAAATTTTCTATAGAAACTATGACATCCTATCTAACAATTAGTTTTGGAACCCTTTTTCACAACTAAATATACTAATATTTTTTTTAATAGAAAGGTGACGAAGCACCTCTCTTGTATTAGAAAAAATGTAATTACAAATGCCAGTCAAAAGTATGACCAAGAATATATCATCTAGTTCTAGTCATGATTAGCATAGAGCCCGCATACAATGGATGGGGGAAATAGAGAGAAATAGACCAAAAAAGATGAAACCAAAACATAACATATGACCATAATTAGGCATCCTAATTAGAGTTTGAATCATGATGCTCCTCTAGAGGCGGCATGGCAAAAGGAAGGGTAAATGATTTTATAGTTTACATCATTTCAAAATTTAAAATATATGTAAGTTTCATATGCTTCAATTTGAAAAATGGATATTATTGCTCATTTCCTTTATAACAAGGTGACACATCACTAAAACTTCACGCACAACAATATTTTCTATGCTCAAATTTACAAATTGAAGTCAAATAATAAGATTTTGTTTTGATGAAAACTCAATCATTGATAAATTTTATTAATCATCATAATAGATATATTTAAAACATTTGAAATCCAATATTACCATCTAAATGCAGGATTATTATGATGGCAGAGGCTGGCCAGCCAAAAAGAATTTGGTCATGGTCAAGGCTCTAGATGGCTGATAACTAGGCACTTCATGCCCTGCTCCTCTCACTGTTGCAAATGTCAAGCCCTTGTAAATTACACTATAGCCCCCCACATCAATCTCTCCATTCATCCATGGATACCATGATGTATTAATTGGAAGCCCTAATGCATTAATGGAATATCTTGTACCAGTCACTGGCACTTGTGCATCCACATCTCCACTGCAACCAAAAAGTGTATACTATTAATTTAAAATTCTCACAATCTAAATATTTATAAAGTAAAAAGTTTTTAATGGAGTGTTTTTCTCTGTTATACCTGTATACTAGTATTTTCAATCCTACTGCCATCATTCTTTGATATATTGGGAACATGGTGGTTGCATAGGTGGCATACCATAATACATCACTATTTGGAGCAAAAGATGAGCACATTATAGTTTAGATGATGATCTTCTATATCATAAATTAAGATCAAACAATTAAGTATATTTACTTCAATGGGTCTCATATATAATGGTACCTGCACTCATCCCACGCATAGGGCAAGCTTGTCACATTTGCATGAAGAGCACTTTGCACTTCAGGTGTGTTAAGGTATGTAAATACATAACCGGGACTACATGGATCAAATCCATCTAATCCATCTTTAGGGACAACACCCTGCAATAAAGGTGGTCTAGCATACTTTATTCAAGATTTATAATATGAGGTCTAACATTACTACACTACAAAATATTGTGCAACAAGATTCTCGAAAAAACATGTATGTACTTAAGCACAATTTTTCTTACATTCAGAGTAGAAGATGTCCATATGGGGTCAGGATGGGAAGGGCAAAGTGGTGCATATATGTTGTAGGGGTTTATCTCTCCTCTAGTTGATTCTGATTGAGAGTGAAATGTGTTGTTAAAAGTTAGGAAGCTTGAATTAGATGTAATACACCGCATACTAGCATAGTCTTCATCTGACATCAAAGCATGTGACCATGCATAGTCAACCCACCCACAATTGTCTGTCTCATCATTCATTATTCCATTCCCAATCTGTATAAACATATAATTTTGAGTTAAAAAAATTATAAAGATGTAAAGAATTAATACATATATTATAATTTAAACTATTTTCCATAAGGACAAATATGCTACCAAGTGTACTCATTCTAAAATTCATTAATATATTGCATGTCTATTATGTATGTAAACATAATGATCAATATTAAAAAATATAAGCTTGGAGTGGTTACACAATAATTACACTTATTTTGTTTTTTCTCAAATAAAGTTGAAATACAACATTATGATCAATAATAACTAATAATATATAGACATTTTTAAATATTTGACAACCAAATTAGATCATATGCAATCTTTAGAAAAATTAGAACTTGAAATACTCTAAAATTAAAAATTAAATGAATATTGTTAACATGCTAAAACAATTAGCATTAACATAAGGCGTTCAAAATGAAAATGTATTTATAAAAAAAATGGGTAGATGACTCATCAAAACATCATCATTTTATTAAATGGTCACCAATATTAGTAGTATATTGTAATGGTGAAACTCATATACTATGTAATTTTTTTTAATGTTTTAGATTATTATGTAATAATAAGTGTATAAGTGGTGTAATTTTTTTAGATTTATTTTAAGTAGTTTATTATTATGTAATAATACGTGTATAAGTGGTGTAATGTTTGTTAAGAATTAACAATAATCCGAGTCATATTTATTTATATTTGTACTCATTCTTAAGAATTAGTTCCATCCTTTAGTTTGATCTATTTCTTATTTTTGGAAAGATAACCACCTCCATTTGCATTCATTTCTAGGAGTTAGTTCTATCCTCTAATTTGACCCATTTCATGTCCCTAGAAAGATCTATAATTTGTGGAAGTGATCTATGTCACTTGTGGAAATGACCCTTGATCTTTCAGAATTCAAATTCAAATTTTGGGCCCACATGTTTACCCTCCACTTAATCATTATTGTTGACTTGAAGGACAAAACATTTATTTGTTCCTTTGGAGTTGTATTTAAGGACTAAACCTAATTCATTTAAACATCTAGTGACTCTATAAAGTGATCATTTCTTGCACACATCAAGGAGCTTAAAATGAATTATGTAGTGACATTAATATTGCACCAACAATCTAGACAATATAACATGATTGCTAGTTGTATTTGATTATTACTCAAAGTCATTGACTTAGCATCCCTATGGAGTTCGACACAAGGGAATAATTAAACTTTCATATGCAATTTCTTTTTAACACATTCAAGTTTTTATTGAGGTTCAAAAGAATTTTCAAGATTGAAAATTCTACAAATCAAATTTACAACTGCAAGATCAATTTCACGTTGCGTAGACCATATCTACATTTACAAAAGTAATCCAAATAAAAAATTCAATTCTTTTACTGATTCGAAGACTTATCTAAAGGGTTTAATTATAAATTGGCAAGTTAATTGTAAAACACAGTGCATCTATGAAAAAAAATCCCAATAATAAAAACACTTCGAAGGGGTCACAGACCAACTTAAGAATTTATAAATGTGAAGGAAACGCACCATAACTCCCTTGAGATTTATAAAAGATGTACGGGAGTTGTTATTCTTAAGGATTGTGTCAGCCAATTCAGGTACATAAAAGCCTGCACACAAAAAAATAATAATGAATGAGAAGTATTTATTATTTACTTTTTGAATTGGTTTGAAAATTTAAAAGAAAACAAAAACTCTGGATTCAGACAGAAAGGCTTACCAGCGTAGCTTTCCCCTGCGATATAGAATTCTCGATTCTTATACTGCGGAAACCTTTCGAACCAATTCAGTAGAAATGTGTACGCATCCCGAGCTACAGTATTTCCCGCCACATCAAAAACATCTTTTTCGTTAGTAAATTGAAACAAAATTTCTATAAATAAACTGTGATGCATTCACGCCTATAACAAACTCAAACCAAAATACCAGTGTTCTCGTCGGTGCCGTTTCTGTAATCAGAGGTGGTATTGGAGTATGAAAATCCAACCCCAGCAGGTGATTCCAAAAACAAGGTGTTTGCCACTGCCAACAAATAGATTGAAATGAATGTTAATTGAATAAATGAATTTTAGTGATGTTTACGAGATCAAGTAGTCTTAGAGATCAAGAGCCGCATCCCTAAAACATTTTCAAGATGGGCAAGAAAAGAAGACCTTGGTTCCAGGCATAAGGATTACTAGAAAGAGTGGCGTTATCAGACTGAACGCGGAAGGGTCCCAGCTCCGTCATTGCTCCCACTCCAAACGATGAGCATCCCGGCCCTGAAATTTATCTCACGCCTTTATTAGCTTTGCAAAATGAAGGATTCCATGCTGTCAAATTTAAAAAGCGATATGATATGAAGATTGAAGAGTAAGGTAGTAATAATACCTCCATTAAGCCAGAGAAGGAGAGGTTTGGTAGAGGGCTCTAGAGTGGCCTCAGCAAAATAGTAGAAGAGAGCTCTGCCCGCCCTTGAATCCACCGTCACATATCCCGAATACTGTGCAAACGTTACATTTGTCGGCTGGCCAGGCAGAGAAGTTATCTTGTCATTCTCCTGCAGCCCATCTTGAGCGTACAATTGAGCGCTAATGGAAGGAGGCGTCCATTCCTGCGGCTGCCTGTCCACTGCAGACCTCCTTTTCTCCGCAAATTCTGAGAGAAGTCGATGCCGACTGAGCTGGAGAGAAGGACCGACCAACAGCGCTAAAACTGACATTAACAACAGGTTTACTGAATTTTTCATTTTGAATGAATGATTTGGCTGGTGAGCAAGAGAGGGTGACATTATACATAAATAGAGGTGATTATGATTCATTGAGAGTGTTTGGGTGGGCCCTCTCCACGTAAACAGCCGGCTAGCCACGTTGATGCGGAGTAAACGATTCCAATTGCAGACAAAAAGTCGGCAGCAGCCTTGTGATTATCGCAAAATAGAAGCATTTAAACACAATCGTCTCTGTGATTATCGCCTGGTGAGCAAGAAGAGAAGGTGATTCTGATTAATTGAGAGTGTTTTGGGTGGGCTCTCTCCATCGTCTGTGTGATCGTCGGGGCTACCGTACATTTTTTGGGGCATTTTGTACTCATTGGGGTAACGGTTTATTCTGAAAGAATAGCGTTTACTGTTTAGTGGTTCGATGATCGTTTAATCCTATTTTGTTAAGGATTCTTCTCCTATAACTTACACTCAAATTCTTTTTTACGATAATAGTCTTTATTACTTTTAAATCACTGAGTCTTTATTACTTTTAAAATGCTAAAAAAATGATAGTACAATATTCACACAAAAAAAGATGGGTGGTAGAGAGGCACGCCCATAAAGCCTATGGGTAACAGTCTAAAAATAAAGACGACGGATATCAAAGGGTCAAACCCCACAAATAAAAAGTATTAAGCAGTTTTAAGGAGCACTAGTAAGAGCGCTGTCTTTATTATCTGGTTTTCCCCAAATATCACTAGGACTAAACTATCATCAATAGGCTCCTAGCCACTGAAAGCACCATCTTCCTCAAGAGAGTCATCTATAAGTTGTTGAGCATGAGTAGGAGAAATTGCTAGCTCCAAGCAAGGAAAGTTGCCAGAATCTGGCCAGCTGGGAGCACCACGCCCATGAGAAGAGGTGGATGGTGGCCAAGAAGACCGGGACCAATCACACATAGCATTATCCCTATTTCCCAGAGGTTGAGAGCCATGGGGCTAAGATCAACAATCTCATCTAGCAAATTGGCTCCAATCACGCCAATAACCTTGAGGAGGGGAGGAGGAAGGAGGTGGAACTATGGCAACAATGCATGGGGCATCACCCTTGTGATCAAGAAGCTCCTACAAATGTGACACTTCAAGAGCAACCTTGCTAGATTGCACCTAAATCTGCATAATCACATTAGAGAAAATCATACCTTCAGTATAGAGAGATAAATGAACATCAACCAAATAACCTGACAAGAGAGCTAAATTTCTATCTTTCCAAATACTAAAGAGGATTTCAATATAAACATTAATAACTCTGCCTCAACCTGCTTCATGGTTACTACAATGACTAGAAGGCCAAATGCCATGACAAGCTACAGAAAGCAAAAATCTAAAAATTTCAACCCCTTGTAAATAGAGAATATCTAGATCTAGAAACTAAACTCGAGTGTCTCAAATGAAATACTTCCATGGGAAATCCGTTAGACCTCAAACATTCTAGGAGATGCAATTCATAAACAAGTATCAAGAGTCATCTCCTCATTCTTCAGCTCATCAAGAGCTGAATAACTATTTTGTAAAAAGTCTTCCTCTCAATTGAAGCTACATATCCAAAAGAAAAGCTGGAGAATTCATCATTTCTTTGGCACATATTCTCCTTCTTCCAACTACCCCAGAGGGCTATAGGATCTCCACTTCGTAGTTAGGGGTGGGGAAGCATGTTGCGTAGTGTCGTCTAGTGGTTTAGATATCAATGACATCACTAATGGCGCTCAGACAAATTTTGCTTCACCAGACATCTCCCTAAGAGGAGAGATAATAGATTCCATTCTATCTATAGAGGTTTTGAAATAGTTTTCAAATCCTAATCCCCAAATCTTGAAGAAGGCTTAGGGGGGACCATTATTGCTAGTTTTCTTGGCTTTACAACTAACCACTATAGACCAACCTTCCTCTCTTTTAACAGGAGGCAATGACCCAAAAGAGAATAGTGTGTTAGACTTAGGATGGGGAGAAGCTAAAGCGTAGTCCAAAATCTTATGTTTAGAAGATGAACACTGATGACAAGTGTTGGGTAGTTTGAAATAAAAAATTCATTGAGCATATCTCATTTGTCCAATCTAGATATCCATAGTCTCCTTTAGATCTTTGGAAAGGTCCACTTCTACATAGACTCACTTCTTGGGATGAGCTAGGAGTAGAATCATTTTGGTTCGACACATACCACAGTGCCTAAAGAGGAGGCTATTTGGCTCAAAAAATTCTAGCATGGCAAGGGTAACCCAAAGAACTCAACACAAATAGGGACTCAAAGAGCTTTCCCAATAGAGATGACAAAATCTTGAGTCTAAGGTTTCAAAACAAGAAAAGAAAAGCAAACAAGATAGGAGCCACAACTGAGAATAGACTTAGTGTGGTTGGCTTTGGAAAAATGAAAAATAAAAAACCTTTGGTAAGGTTCTGTACAACTAAATAAGGTGATTCCCATGCAGGACCCAAGCCTTGTTGACCCAGTTTTTGAACTTTCTTTTAGGGGGAACCCTTCCCACAAAATATCCTATTAAGGTAAAGTTTTCTAACCAGATCCATGCATTGCTAAATTTTGGAATGGGAAGAACAACATCTAGAGGTGTTTTAGGGAACATACCTCATGGAACACCTTAAGAATAAACTCTCTAGGTCTCTTGATCGGGGGTGCCATTGTTATCCAGCTTCGAACCTTCAACTCTAGTAGCAACTACAGAGTTATAAAAGGCTGAGGCTAGTTAAAGAGGTAGAAAATTCCCACAAGCACGACAACTTAAGAGGTACCACAATAAATGCAAAAAACAAGGCCAAATCTTTCTTTAGAATGAAGTTGAAGTAGTATGACATCAAGAGGACCAAAACCAAGTCAAAACCTGAGATTGTATAATTTTTTTAGTAATGAATCATAATTAAAAGATAATTTGCAAACATTTTCTTGTAAACACCCATGCCTTCCATATAGAACATAATATAAGGGAGCCAAATCATTTGACCTTGAAATTACCAAACAAAATAGTCCACAAGTGTAGACAAAACTATTTCTAGGGCATTTCTCTAGAGAGATACTAACTAAAATATGTAGACCTAAAAATTTATATGCAAGGTCCATCTTGTTTCATGTCCTTGAGTATATCCATTTAATAGAAAGAATGACACCTTAAATAAACAAAATTTAAGCCCATCCTCCCAATTTCTATAGGCTTAGTACACATATCCCAAGAAACTACTTGCCTTTATTTGTTACCCTTTCCATATAACCACACAAAAAGTTTCTAATCAACATATTCATTTGATTCAAGTGAGAAGGGCATACTAACCAACAAGAATAAAATATAGTGTAGGAGGATAACACCTTTTGACAAACTTGGAGCCTACATGCTAGAGAAAACAAATGCCCTTGCCATTTAAAAACCTTGTTATTCACTTTTTCCATTATGTAGCCACACATTTCTCTAAAGGATGGGTTAAGGGATTTGGTAACTAATAATTTTATTAGGTCGAATCAAAGTCCACCCCTTGTGAACTAGCTAATCAAGGGGGTTTCTTTCTAGCTAAGATTAAATTAGATTTATGAACAACTTTTACTGAGAGGAAATACAATAGAAATCCAATCTTCTACTAAGATTATCAAATCTCCCTTCATCCATTTTAAAGAATGGTACCATCATTAGAAAATTGCAGTTCTAATAGACAGTCCCCACTCAATAGAACAAGTGGAATTTCACAAGAGGACAAAGTGAATAGTCTCTTAATAAATAACAAATAGCTTCTATTACAAGCACAAATTTCAAATTTCCATGCAACTTGTTGGTGATCTAAGCCACTCTTCCTCTAACCGTAGAGATAAGACTTATTTCCCAAAGCCATGGATGTCGAGTTGAGAATAATAGGCAAAGATTCATGATTAGATAGAGGAAAGATTAGAGCCATGCATAATAATGGCTCACTCTTCATCTTCTTTGGGCTCTTCTAAACTTGAGAGAGTGTTTCCCTAAGGTCACTTGATGTGACAATTAGAGAGAAATAGATACACAAACTTAGGCTATCAGCTACCATACCCAAAGCATGATAAACAAAATTTTCACTAAGCTTGTAGCATACTAGCAGTTGTGAGTAGACCTACAAGACCTCAATTCAAGTAGATAGAAAAATTATTACGTGTGCACCCAAAGATAAAACCAAATTTATATTCTTATACATGTATGATCCCCTTGATTTCGCATACACCCCACTCTTACATGACTCTCTTAATATTTAACCAACTAAATACACATAAAATTTGACATAGGTTAAATCATGGAATCATGAGATAGGACATGACATAAATAACACTAAAACTAAAAATATATGATTTATATTGTAATGATTTTATAGTAGTGTGCTAGAGGGGGGAATTGTACTACAAACTAGTGCCTTAATCACATGGGCAATAGAGTCAAAACACTACCCTCAACACTAGCACAATTACAAATCTAAACTAAAATCCAAGCATGTAATTGATAAACATAAGCATGGATCTATGACAAAAAAATATAGACCTACATGTCATAAACATTCATGACAAAGCATTCTTTACAATCCATGATTGAACAAGACAAATTAAAATATTATGCTAGAAATATTTTCTCAATTGAATTTTGAAATAATTTTACATACCCTAAATGAGTCAACTAAATAGCACAAAAACAAATTATTAGAAAATGTAACCTAAAAATGTTTAATCAACCATGGCTCGACATTTATAACATACATATTTTTGTTTACGATTCCTTTTATAAAACTTATAAAAGGTGAAATCATGAGGAAAACAAGGAATGAATTGCCTGAGTTTATGCCTTGGAGTTTTTTGATCACTTAACATAGAGTTTAAACAAGGCCAAGCCTCAAACTACCTAGCAACCTCTATAATCAAAAGATTTTACATATATATGATAGATTGGAGAAAACACAAAAAAATCATCCAGATTGTGACACTTGGATAAATCTGATTCAATCATGACCTCCCTATCCAAGAAATAAATTTAGGAATGGCCAAAAGTATAAATCAACAAAAAGAATTGCAATACTTACAACCTAACCTACATGAGGATCATATAGTGAGTACATTTGAGAGAATGATTCCTTAGATTTTTGGGGTAAAAGCATGTTGTAGATCATATCCATAGTGAATCCTAGAATATAACTAGCTAATAGTAAGGCAAGGCAAGCTACACAATAGTCAAGAACACCAAACAATAAGCTCCTTGAGGATAGCTACACCATGCTGCAATTATAATTCTAGCTACCTTGAGTTCTATACTTTTTTGGCACAACATCAAGAGATTTTGACTTTATCTCATCCCACTAGAAATTAGTCAACTCCACCATATTCCCCCTCCAACCTACTTGCAATTCATCACTAAATTCTTTCCAGTCATTCCATTCCTCACTTAAAATTCATAGATGTAGAAGAAATGAGTTCAACACCTTAAAATTATGCAACACAAAATTAATAAATTTAACTACTCTCACCATATATGTATCTCAAACTAAATACCTACCATGTCACATCCATGTGGCACCCTCATGTTCATCATTTCAACATGTGTGGACCTAGACAATGATATCATTGATTGGTCCTATTGGGACCTGAAATTTCCTTCAATTTTTTGTAAAATTTTAGGTTCCCATGATGAAAAAATCAATTTCAGCACTCAGAAATGCACTTGAAAAAACTGCCCCAGTGACCTACTTTGGAGTGTCATAATTCGAAGCCTATTCAGTTTTGTACCAAACCACTTTGCAAACATGTTCATTTACCATATGTGAGTATGCATATCCAATTTTAGCTCCCTATGATCTGATTTGACAAGTTTTTGAAGCATCAAGCTTGAAGATTCTGGGAAAATTAGTTGTTTGCACAGTGTGAAATCTGCTTGGGAGGTCAATTTTGAAGGCAAATATCTAGCAGCTGGATAATGTTTATGATGAACCAATTGGTGTTCCAGATTTACCTTATGATAATCTACTTCCATGCCAGTTTTCAAAATCCCAGCATCTCGTTTGGTATTTTTTCCAAATCAAAAGCAAATGTAGTTTGTCCTGTTTTTACAGTTGCATTTTTGGAATGTTTCAGAGAGGACAAATTTGACCCTCAATGTTTTGTGAAGGAAAATGATTAGTGTAAAATCCTCTTGGACATATGCTCAATAGACCTAAATGATCTAATGTTTCCAGTGACAACTTCCCATGAGATGATTTGGTATTTTTTCGGGGTCGTGACTTGGTGAGCCCTAATTAGGTTTTTGACAGTTGCAGTTGCAGAAAAGGATGAAAGAGCTACTTTGACATTGAATATCTTGCACCTCAAGATAGACCTTGCCAAAATGTTTGTTGTAATGAATTCTTAGGTCAAAAGTCTACATGCCTGTGCATTTTTATGACTCTAGGAGATGATTTGACTAGTTTTCCAGGATGATTCTAGAGGCTACTTGGCCTACTTTGCTCATAATACAAAATCCCTGAAAATGGATTCTGATGATTACCCAGTTCAGTTTTTCATCTTAGAAGAATATTGATGCAGTTTTAGATCAATTCAGGGTAAAAACTTGTTTCAAAACAAAAAAAAATTAGTCAGACCCAAAAGGGGACCCGACTTATGTCACACAAGTATTGGTGGGTTGCTGGTTACAGACATCACAAAGTCTCAAAAGAAGCTTGTTATCCAAATAAACCTAGAGCAAGTATTAGTACACCTGAGAAATGGGATGCTCTATCTCGCAAATGGAAACAACATAAACAGGTGCAGCAAGTTAGCCTGTTTATTATGGATGAACTTCTTTTAAAAGCAAGATGGTGATTTCTACCAAGCACGATATTGTCACTTATACGGTACAAGAAATGCCTTACTTTTGTAATAATCAGATGTGATCCTAGGAGGCTTGATTTGGAGGGACAATTATAGGATGTACTTATTTTCAAGGTTTAGTGCTAAGCTAACCCCATTTAGAGATGCTATGCTACAAGAAGTTTGGGAACCTTTTCTAATGTGAAAGTTAATTGTACTTATTGGTTTTGTGCACCACATTGGTTAGAGGATATTCAATTTTCTTTTCCCGGATATGTAAACTTAGAGAGATATTTGGGCAATTTTGGGTTTCTGTTAGAATGGCCGTAGAATCATTTAACTCTATCCTTTAACATGGAGATACCTATTTGGGAGAAGTTAACATTTGGTCTTAGTATGAGGATTTAAACTTGTCAGATTCAATGGAGAAGGTGATTAGAATATCTCATCTTTCACCTAGAAGTGAGAGATGTCCTCCTTTGGTAGCACTTCATGCCATTACAACTTGTGGGTTTTTTAAATCAAAATAGAGGTAAAAGAATCGCAGCCACAATTTGACCAGTCACCTCTAAAATAACTCTATGGCACACGTCTACGAGGAGCAGAGACTACTATTGTACCAATTGGAGAGAAGGGTGTAGTTAGGGTAAAATAAGTGCACAGCTCTCCAAAGGCTTGTGCAAGCATTAAGAAACAACCATTGCAGCCATTGATTTAAAGCATCAAGCTTCAGCCATAGAAAATCTATGTGCAACATTTCTAAATGATCCTACAACATCCTATAAAAATAATGTGCAAGCATTAAGAGTTAACACAGGTATAAATCATTGTGTAGATCAGAAGGAAGAGCATTTGTTCTCAAACTATTAATGTACATTCATGAAGGTAGATGTAACCCTAATAAGATGAGACATAAATAGAGGTGTAGCACTATTTAACAGTACACGGGTTATAATAATTCTAGCCATAGCTTTAAAATTATGTGCAGGGGTAAAGAGTAGTGTGCAAGCATTTACAATGGCACCCAAGCTACTCCAAATCAAGGCACAACTCTAGATTGAAGCATGGCATGGCCTTTTTAAATCTACAAAGAGCACTCCTAAAACTCCAACATAACCATAATGTTGGTAGCCAACATTCAATCTTCGAAGGTGCAAACACATAGCTCACAAGCCTCATATTCAACACAACAGTACAAATATCTAGCACAGTCACTAAGGCATGGATGGCACAAACAAAAATAAGTGCAAAGCTCTCCAAAGTATTGTGCAAGAATTCATATGTATGGCTAGTAGTGAAATTGCTTCTGCAAATGAAGATGAAGCTGAAATTAATATAAGCAACAACAGAAATGATGTTGAGAGTGGAAACACAACGTATGAGGGGTGTATTATGTCTTCCTACAAATTGCTAATCCAAATGAAAAAAGGCCTCACATCATGGTTTAGTAAGATCATCTCTTGAATACGTGGAGAGGAAACTGAGCAATGTCAACCATATGATTATGCATTTCTATGGTAGCCTATACAAAACATATATGGCATCTTAGAAAGATAGTGATTTAGTGTTACACTAAAGATGAAATTCAAACATTGAATAAATTGAAGGGTTTTGCGAGCTTCGTGCAGTCCATATAGCAATTGAATGGAAGTTGTATAGTTCCAATATGTCCCCATCTTATAGAATTTCAAATATTCATTCGAGTCAAAAAACACTCTTAATGACCTTGCACTCTTTGTTGCTTCTATGGCCTTTGGGCTTGCACACACTATAGCCAGTTTGGTTGGCATGGAGAGAGCTTTTTGAGAGCCAGTAAGTGCTACATCCACTCCCCATTCATCCATGCGGAACTCTAAAGCACATATCGAAGACACACCGTCCACAAGAAGCAATGCAGGATGCCTGCAATCATCTGCACAATGCCTCAAATAAAATATGTTTTAATGAACACCATTATTAGTATCCTCCTAACGAGTTTGAAGCATCCATTAAAACAAAATGGAGAGGACTTTGTTGAATTACAAGTACCCTCATAGCCATGTTTGCAAATCCAAAAGCTTCGATGTAAAGTCAGATCTCACAACCTTATGCTCGTGCCGAAACAGGAGCTGTAGAACAATGCTGTAGTTATGAGAAATATGAAAACACATAGGAAACCCCAATCGAGGAGACTCTATGATGTCCGTAGGACACCATATTTAGTTTCTTTGATCTACTGAATGATGTGGACTCCAAGCTATAATTAATAAACAATGCTGAGGTAAAAGGGTATGAAGTATAAAAATGAATATCAGGCAGACTATTGAATATTAGGGTAACATAATTTCCAGTCCCTCCCATATCCTGAAAAGGGCTAAAACATTTGTTTGAAGAATTTATCAAGGTATCAATAGGACTAAAATATGGTCTCTTTGAAAACTCGATGCAGCAAATGGAAGAAGTATAAATATCATCAAAGGAAGAATATTATATTGATGGAAGCAAATGAAAGTCCCTCCAATCTACCAATGAGATGGGTCCGGAAATTATAGTTGATATATATCAAAATAAAAGGATATCAAGTTGTAGCCCTAATCTCATGAGAACAAAGTAATTAGGGATTTAAAATGTTTTCAAAAAAAGACAAATGAAAGGGGTAAGATAGATGTACAAAATAAAGATTTTATTTTGTATAAGTGGAGATGTAAAATATTTTCATCAAAATGTGAAATTTTTTTACTAAGGGAGTCATGGAATGGGTGATTATTTTACCCCGAGGATATTTCGAATTGTATGTAATTAAGGGTGAAATATTTCCACCAAGGAAGTACATATAAGCTTGAAGAATTCTAGTAAATGATGGGTAATAATTATTATTAAATTAATTTGCACGGGAATACAAGGCTCAAAAGGATTAAAGTTAAAGTATTCTAATCTGGTTGAAGATAATTAATTAAATGAAAAGTCATGTCAGATGAGTGTAAAGGGTCAGAACCCTAAATTTGTGAAATATATATGAGAGATGGAAATTGAAGATCAAAAAAGAATAATCGGTAGAAAGAATAAGAAGCAATAGTAGGAGCAATCGTTAGGGTTAGGTAATACACCAAAAATGAAGACTTCCAATATGAATTGTAAAATCTTCTGAAGAAAATTCAACAAAGAGGAATATTATAATCTGATGTCCAACATTTGGTGTTCAATTATTTGTCAAAATTAATTCATATGTGTTATCTATGTTGTCTCCAGAATGGTTTTCCTTTATTATTTAAATTGGCTATATCAAAGATATGCTTAATTTATCAGGGCACATTTGCTGCTTTTGTGTGATCTGTTTGACTGGTTTCTAAGAGAAGTTGATTTAAGTCCTTCCAAGTGGTTCATATGTATTGGTCTCTGCCTTGAGTTAAAACCCTTTGAATAAATCATCTTGGTTGGTTTCCTTCCTCTAAGAATTAAAATCCTTTCAATTGATCACAGTAACCTGGGAAAATATCATTGGGATTTGGTAAGAAGAGCCTGGTGACCTATAACCTCGCATGTCTATTCAAGGTATAAACACTTGAAAGTGTCAAATAATTAGAGTTAAACCAAGAGGGAGGACACATCTATCTTGCATATCCTGACTCTGTTTCCCCAAAATAGATAAAGTGCTGGTCATTACAAATAACATTTCAAAACTTTTCACACATTAGTACTACAAATAATTTACAGCCTTACATCTACTTCACACCCATATGCCACTTTGAAGGTCATACAAGTTTGCATTAATAGTTAAGGTATACCCACCTAGGTCTGGAAGAGCCTGAAGTGAAGGGGGTTTTAACCATATTTACCCCGTTTCATTAGCCAAAAGCGTTAAGAGAGCTTGACAGTTCCTCTTAAGGATAAAAACCTGCGTTTTTGAGACCTAATAGGTCCAAAGGACCAATAGTAATCATTTGAGTTTGCCTTGTGTTAGAACTACATACCAACTTATAATCTTGCACCAAAAAAAAAAATAGCTTTCATATTTGTAGGCCCAAAAAGATAGCAAGTGTACACCCCTCATACCCAATAGTAATGAGCTCACTGATATTTACTCCTTACATGCAAGAGCACATTGATCATAAATGAGATTCAAGCATTTGTGGGGCCTCCAATTTGAGACATAACAAAAAGATCTTTAGAGATGCAACAATCATCCATCTCAAATGAGATGAATGGTCAGCACAACCCAACACTAGGAGATATCAAAAACCAACCCCTTAGAGATATGTGGGCCTTTGGATCATATAGCTCACCACAAGATCAAGTGGTTATTTTGTGCTAATGGCATCACTCTTATGCACAATAACTCATGGAATCACCACTTCATTCCATAGTAATGAGAGCACAATAGATGCAAACACATGTGAGCACACAAGACAAAGAAGGGGCCCACCAAAGTTGACTCAACATAACCACAATCAATAACACAACATTGGCTTGTAATGCTTGAATATAGCTCAAAGGAGTTGTGGACCACATGATTAAAATTGATTTGATGGATGGTGCAATCCCAAGATCATATAAATACTAACAATTCATGGGAGTTTAGTAAGATGCCACATCACCACTCAATGACATCATATCCCACCAAGCTCAAAGTGTAATTAAATAAAAAGGGATATGCCTACAACATAGTGACATGGAAAGAAAGTGACCAATGGCATGGCATAGGCCTGGCAAATTCCTCTTAGTAGAAATGAGATGCACAAACCATTAATCACATACTTGACAAACCTAATAGATCACATAACCCAAAAACAACCTTGAGATTTAACACATCTCAATTTTGTGTTATATGATCATGCAAATAGTTCAAGGCTAGGAACAACAATAATTATTGACATACCTTGAGATTGCACCACGTGCATGATGCTACAACTTAACATCGATATAAATGGCTAGCAAGTGATCCATACTTAGATGAACATATAAAAGATTAGGATCCCACTATTAATGGCCCATTGAGATTAGCCAACCAATAGTACAACAAGAAAACCTAATAACCACTCACCATATTTTGGAGATGTATGGTCATGTCATATTGTACCTTGATAAAACCATGCCTTATAGAGAAAGAAAACATCAGATGGAGACCACACGAGATGACATGACCATGGGCCAACTAATGACACAACCTAGTGGATACAGAAACATTAATAAACCTTGGGATTGTGTAGGCTATCTAATTTCAAATTGATCAATAAACAATAATCATACTCTTTCATGCCCACTTAAAGTAGAATGGTATCAATAATCATATCTCATCCTCTAACACTTAATATCATTATTAAATCATTACTTCAAAGCTCACAAGATCATAGCATCATTAGGGCTACCATGACAACAGGATGAGAGCATAATAAACACATGGCCATAGTGGGAGATCAAACAATTATTACAAGCGTTAAGAGGAAGACATATGAACACTAAAGGCATTAAATGGGGCCCATGAATGAAGTATTAGATCAATTACTAATGGGCACATATAGACCAAGGCAAATCAAAGGGCTTGGATGATGCAAATTCTAGATGAAGGCCAACTTTGGCTCTAATTAGGGAAGTGCACTGCCTATAGGTGCAGTGAGAATCTAGAAACATCTCTAAGAAATACAAATTGATACAAAATTGAATTGGGATAGATAGAGAGGGAGAATAGGGAAAGACCAAAACATCAAATATATACACAAACACACTCATACACATGAAAAAACAAGGAAATTGAGACAAGGTATGTACATGACCAACAAAATATTACATATGTACTTTAAATGTAAGAGAACTATTGGAAGACATTGACACACACTTGAGACTATATGCATAAATGAAAATAATTTTTAGATTAATAATCTACAAAATATTTCTATGGCCCAACACCATAGAAGATAAGATGAAACCTAGTGCTTTCCTTTGTCAAACATTATGTCTTTAGTCAAGCATTTCCATCTTGAACTAATAATGCATCTATTTCTCAATTAAAATCATAAGCTACTACCAATTTTATTTACAAGCCCACTACTTCTAAATAAGTTATACCAAGAATGAACATAGGAGATAAGCATGAATCAAATAACCCAATGTAAAGGAAGTCATGTGCTTTCTCATTTTCAAAGTCATGCCAAATGCTCAAGGTAATGCTACCTAAATCACAACGCATAAGGTTAGTAGGCCTATCAACACATACAAATAATGAACTTTATAATCTATCCTCCTAATATCACTCTAGTTGCTAACATCATGAAGCATATCAAGATCAAAGTTGAATGTCTCATACATAGGAGAATGAAAAGCAATTACAATTCAGTGAACCTTCAAGATCTAGAATACTAATCACATCAGACATATGAAGATTAAACTTGAATGCCACATATTCACATAGTTCAAAATGATTATATTGACTTAAATCTTGATCTACACTTAAATTTTCATTTTCCATAGTAAATAAAAAACTATCATAATTAGGCACATGCTCTAAGAGAACTACTTTGCACTGGTTATCAAAATTGCAACTATTTTACAGCCAATCTTGCTCAGTTCTTCTAAACTCATGTCCCAAGAAAAGCATGCATATTATGACAAAGCATTAATAAATTTGATCATAGGAAAAGGGCTTTCATCAAAATGGAAAGCATCAAATTCCATAGGACCCTCATCACATTTATAAAACTTAGGAAATATTAGAGCCACACTCTCATGCACACTTGCAAATTTAGAAGCATTAGATAAAAATTCCACTATGAATCATCATTATGCATGTTAGTATGAAATTCAAAATTTAGGGCACTTCACGTAAAGAACGAAAATCTTTAGACTACCATTGCATTCAATTGTATTCACTAGAAATGTCCAAAATGTTATCATCACAATTAATTTCACTCATACCCTCTTCACTTTCTTCCATATGAAAATTTATCAAAACATGCCCTCTAGACTAAGCATCATGAGTATCACACTTATTGGAAAAAAAATATGACCTTTGAAATTGACCATTCTAGGCACAAGAGAGAGCACTACAAGCCATTTTTTCAAGCAATGCCTTTCTTAATCACATCAATAGCATGTTAGGTAGCTGAACTAGCTCTTGATATAGGCATTCAATATTTTATTGGTTCTAATAATTGATGGGGATGTTCTTCCCCAGAACACATGGCACACAAAGTTTTCATTGCAATAAGAGGGTGAGGAGGAGCTTGGATAGTAATTAGTAGAAAAGGGGCTTCCTACATGAACATACTCATGGTATTCAAAACAATCATGGTGGCATAGTGTAAGACTGTTTGTTAGGTAAATGCATGGAAAAGGATGAGATAAGTCATCCTAGGTTCGTTCTTAATAGGAACCCATGACCTCATAATTTCATATACCTTGAAACATATTGTGAGGATGAAATGTATATTCAAGGGTAAAAATGTTTTTAGAGTTTGATCACGAATAGAGTCTTCAATTACTAGTATCCCATGGACTGATTGAACTAAAATTACTCCTCAGCAAAGTCACCATTTGTTGGTATAAGTTGATAGGTTTCCAACTACACAAAACAAAATAATAGTAAAAAATAATTCTTAAGTGTTAGTGTATATATTTCATTAACATACACTATATGCTTTAAGCCTAACTTAGGTGTCCTTTATGTATTCTTGACACATGCCTCTTTCCTAATAGTCCTTCGCAAGCCGAAAACCTTCACACCTGGGGTCCTTCACAGGACCAAGGCCTTCGCACATTATCAGCCACACATGCTCAATGCCTTTTCCTCCACCCAATGCCTCTGTGTGAGACTCTTGAGAGGCCCACACAGGTGAATGCTTTCCTCAAACTCGCGAGGCAGATCCTGCCTCCAACAGCTAGTAGAGACCTGTGCCCATCCTCAACCACACCTTTTCACAAAGGTAGAATCCCACTATTCTGTCCATGCAAAGAAGAGTAGAGGTGAACACCTCTAGTTTTTTTCTCATGCAAAGAAGAATAGAGGTGAATATCTCTAGTTTTTTTCTCATGCAGAGAAGAAAATCCATGAATCACATAGCAGACCAGAGGTTTTATCTGCTCTTGGCATCCCCTGCTATCCGGTTTGGTTGCCATTGCAACTTGGATGCCCCTGAATTCTCTCCTGCTCCATATTTTTTGGGCATTTTTTTCTCTTATCTTCCCCCTTGTTTAAAAATTGCCCTATTTTTTGTTTTGCAAAATCATTTAAAATGATGTATTCGCAACCCTAAGTGCATTTTTTTTCTAACAATCATTTAAAATTATGTTCGGGGTGTGCGGGCCCCCTTGGCAGTCCCCTGAGGATTAGTCTCGCCTCTGCTCACCCCGCCATTATTAGCCCCAACTCGGCACAAATGTAAGCCTGAGGTAAGGCGCGGTGGGCAACGCTGGGCGGAGTCGCAATGCTCTTGTCTCTCTCAGGGTGCAGGGCTAGGGGATACCTCTGGGTTAAAAAAAAAATTATGCTTTGGGGGATGTAATATAAATTTGGAGTATTTAGAGGTTCTTTTTAAAAATTGTTAGTGATTAAATAACATTTTTTGTAAATAGACTAAGTATTAGGGCATGATTTTAATCGTTCTGCTTAGATCTATCACATTAACTGATAAAGTGCCAACCTTTGGGGGGGGTTTTAACTCCTGTATTTTTTCCCGTCGAAGACAAAGGGTTTAACCACATGATAATCTTATAAAGTGTCGTTTTATGTATTATTTTGAGGGGATTTTATAGGCATTTTGTAATCATTGAACTAACATGAAGTTCAAAAGGGGTAAATTATCTAAGTCAACTAATGGGGATAATCAGTCATCCATCTATCATTACTTTGAAAAAATAAAACTACAAGTTCTGGTGCAATGGTATCCTGTTCACTTCTAATGGATTCACCTATTGCCACATCTATATAGACTCATTCCTAAACCAAGTACATATTGGCAGAAAATTGTATGGGAAAATAAGAATAATCATGTTTTAGGATTAATTGGTTTAAGTGTTATGAACCACACTCACTGGGTTCCTCTATCACACATTGACTACCCTAGAGCTCTTTGGACCAAACTATGGGAAATATATAGAGACCCCAATGAACCTCCATTCCCAGATGATCTTACTATAGACATACTTCTTTCCCTTGATGATGTTAATGATCCTTTGTATGACGATGATATTGAAGAGGAACTTACGTATTAGAAAAGTCTTGAATGTGTTGATGACACAGAGACATACCCACTTGCATCTCCTCTCTCTACACTCCTGCATTGGAAAATATTTTGCCACCTCCTACTATTGCTTCATCAAATTTCAGAGATGCTTCTTTGAAAGCTTCTGGTGCTTCTTTGCAACAAGATATCAATCATCCTAGCATTGCTGATTGGGACATATTTCTACCTGACATTACTTGTCTGTTTGTAGAATCCCGCATTCCTGAAATGAAAGCACACATTGAGGACATCAGTCTTTTCTTCGATGATGGTTTCAATGAAGTTGCATCACCATTATCCTCTTTAGATATTCATGCTCTACATCTGTCTACACATGGTTCTGGATCGTCATCAATTCATCTATTAGGCATGCACCTGATTTGATTATGGCATCCTTCGGCGTCGACATGGGGACACTAGAGCATTCTTTGAAGACATCACAATGGGCATCATCATCCTTGGATCATCTTCAACATGATTCAGAATCATACATACTTCTTCTCGCATGGGAAGGTATCATGCATCTTTAGGTGGTTTCATTTCTTCTTAAGGGAAGGAACATTGTTTAGAGTTCTTGGATCTACATCTGCATCCTTTGTTGACTATCTAGCCTCACTATAGTAGGACATGTATTATGGGGGGTCTCATAGACCTTCTATCATTTTAGAACTCTCCTATGGGGGATTCATATTGTACTTATTGAAAGAAGTACTTCTTCACTTGTATAATTTTCATGCATTTTTTCTCTCTTTTGGAGGGTAGTTTTTTCCCATAGGGTTTTCTACCTTTCTCCACTTCATGAGAGATTACTTTGTAAATGGGTACCTCACCAGGGCTAGTAGTCAGGACCCATCCTTCTTGTACCCACCTAAGTTATGCTTAAGGTGGGGTGTTAGTGTATATATTTCATTATGTTACATCCCAATTTCTGACTTGCTATACTTTTATTTTTTTACTTGGGCATAAGTAAAATTTGTTGTGATGTTATAGATTTATGACAGGATATGACATGGAATTATATTGAATATCATTTATGAAATCATGGATATGATTATGTTATGGTCGATTTAATAATTATATTATGAGGTTTGATTTACTAGTTGAAGTAATTGAATAATGATGCACTAATTACATATTGTTTGATGACAAGTGAAACAGGATTACAAGTTATCGACTCTCAGAGAAGAGAGATATAGACCTTGGAATATGAGTGGTCTATTTGCCAAACGAGTTAGTGTTGAACGATAATGTGAACCAATGAGTCGTATGAGGTAAGTCTTGTCTTGCTAGTTACTTTTGAATCTAATCGATAGGTAGTCGATATCTTGTTTATCATCTAGTCAAGTCGATGGTGAGTTGACATAGTCATTTGTAAAGTAAACAATGTCATAGACGTAAAACGGTTGTGTTATTCCTCTTGTGATACTTGAGGTTTTACTATCACTTCTTAAACGTCAAGACGTTCTCATCAAGTTCGATGACACGAATATTGTCACCGGATTGTGATGGGGAGGTAAACTCGACCCATTCACATCATCCGAAATTCTTAGTGATCAAAATGGGACAAATAGAGGAGTTTTTAACAACTTCGGGTAGAGGTTTTTCTTAGCTATGTGATAACTAAACGAAATCTTGAGTCTTGTTCTGCGTTGAGTCCAATCCATTGTGATTATCATAAAATGCTTTGAGCATATGTTGTAAACTCTTTTCTTTGTGAAGTTTGACAGACGTCGAATTAGAACCAAAGGCGTGTTATAACTTGTTTTGTCGTAATATAGAGGAATTTGCTAAATTACGTAAGTTATATTTTAATAGTCATGAGGTATCTATTTATTCTTGTTTGTTGACATAATCGATTTGAAGTTCTAAAAGGGAATCTTTTAAGCCATTATGAGGTAGTAACTGCCCACACTTTCTTCATATGTAATTCATGCCTTTAATTATTTTGAAGTCCATGATTTGAGGGTATTTGTTAAACCAACTCTAAGTGGATGAGAGTGGTTAGGAGTGAATCAAAGTCGTGTTTTAAATGATTTAGTTGTGTCCGTTATAACATGAAGTGGTGCTTCTAAAATGGCGAACACCTCTCAACTCATTAGAGGATCTTTGTGCTATTTTAATGGCACATTGCTCGCTACCTGCTAGGACGTTATTACTGTTTTGGGTAGTAGTTTTTTTATAACTCAAGTGATCGCTATTGATCAAGTAGCCATGTTTATGAGTTCTTCACCACCTTTGAACGGTGGTTGTAAACTTAAACCAATAGAAATTCCTTTTCCATCACCATTTTAACAGCAACCTATCCTCACACCAAACCATCAAACCTGTCATCATCTTAATACCACTGCAAGTATATTAAGAAAAAGATTTATGTTGTGTTTTAAACCACGTTCTCCCTTCTCTTGATGAGAGCAATCCTCATTTTTTGACAGTTGTAAACTTTGCAACTTAAGTGGGATTTGTTGCAACTTACCGAGTCGTGGAGTTATTTTACATGCTGTAAAGGTCTCCATTTTAATAGGCATGGTCAGAGTTTTGGGGAGCCATCATTCCTTCACTGAGTGGAGGCTTGATAAGGGGTTTTTCTAACTGTTTGAGGAGAGACTGAAGACAGTGAAGTTTTTAGGAGAGTTTATACCTGATACATGGGCAGGAATGACCCTCAAAAGGGGGAGTCGTGGAGACTGTTTGGGAGGAGAGCGACATCAAGTAGAGTCTTAAATGGTTATGATCATTTTTGTGTGGAGGGGGAATAACCGGAGGGAGAGAGTTTTAAGAGAGATTTACATAGTGAGAGGGAGAGAGAGCCGAGGGAGTCTCAATGACTGTGAGATAGGAGAAACAGGAAAGGGAACTCATAACTGAATCGTGGGGAGAAGGATTTGTTCTTAGGAGAGCACAGATTGTGGCATTCGACTGGGAGGATTAAGAAGAGATTCATTTCGCAAATAAGAGGAGGGGATTCACATCATAGTCATAGATGGAGGAGTGTCTAATAAGAATATAGGCTCAGGTATGAGCCAAGTCTATTTCCTTGTGCCCTTCCTTTTATAATATTGTTGTTTGAGAACTATTGATTAACGGTAGCTCATTTGAAAATGGGGAATCTCATTAGAAATGTATGTAGATTAATGATCTTTACATACCGTAAGCCAAAGTCTGTTAGAAACTTCTTTTTCTCTCGTCAAGAAGCTCTTATTTGATACAACACTTTTCATTGCTTCTAGTTATTATTATGATCTTCTTTGAGCAGAGTTAGAGCCAATATTTTGGTCTCTTTATGACTGATTTTCTTAGGGCATGTTAAGGCCGAATGTACGATGGTTAGCTTGTGAATTTGATGGTCGAGGATAGATATATCATTAAGTTATTATGTAAGCATTTTATATTCATGTCTGTATATTTCTTACAACGTAAGCTTTTGTAGTAAGCAAAGGCATTATGACCAAATGGTATTGCATGTTTTCGAGATATTATGAGAACATGAGTAACGAAAACTCTGACAAATCAGAGACAACTTTCCATATATGGTTGTCGGGTAATTATAGGCAGAGATAGATAGAATGCTTATGCCGAGATCTAACTACGTTGTGTAAGTGGTTTTATAGATATCTTTGTTGAAGGATAGGGTTCTATAGAAATATAAGTATGATATAGATGCTTTCTATTTTGCAGTATCATTATTTAAGCAAGCAACTATATAAATCATGATAAATGATAGTAATATCTCAAGGAGAATACCTTGTTTCTAAAGGATATATGAGTGAGTTGTTCCCTACAAAACTTAGATGGAATTGCTCATATATCTATGATTAGATAGAGCATAGTACATCAATATAAGAGTAATGTTATTGACATTTGATCATAGTGAATTACAAATTGAAATATTCCATCTTCTGATTTAAAACGAAACTTAGTCTTCAAGTTTAATCTTGTAGAGGACCTTTGGTTTGGGAAAATCTAAGGTTATAAATGTATAAAGAACTATCTTGGTTCGTGAGAATAAATGCCTTTGTAGTCGGGAAAGACTAGGGAATAATCTCTTCCATAGGATATTTTTACTCCCTAGAATAAGAATGTTTGTTATTCCCTTGGGTTGGAATAAGTTAAATAAAACCCTACTTCAACCTAGAGGGATTAAAAGATTACTGATGGTACTCTTATGGTTATAACCTATCTTAGTTAATGCATGTGGGTAGACATGAAAAAGGGTCGCGAACCCTAATTTAATAAATGTTCATAACTATCTTTTTAAAAAGAGAGTGCTATTAGTCGACAATGTTTAACCCTAGGAAGGAAAAAACCATGTGTCGGGCTACAAGTTGACTTAAAATACCAGTTGCAAGCCTCAGATTTTGCAAGCATGCAAGAGGTACCATTAAATGATTAGTCAAACATTAAATTCATTATACCTATTGGACACAGCTTCTTTTAAGCTATTACTTGTCGGCAAGGGGGTGAATCTCTTATGTTGTATAGATGCAAAGAGAGATACCTAAGAATGGATAGTCAATCCATAATGATTAATAGAGCAATGACAGTGTCTTGTGAATTCACCTAAGTTAGAAAGACTAGATTGGAGTTGGATAAAACTCTTTAGTTAAACCTTGACTTAACCTAGATATGGTAATTATTATAATAAGACATTGAGATCATTATTTAGATCGTGTTTGAAGGGTCAAGTGCCTTGACTTTGTGTAAATATTCTTACTTGCAGAAGGGAATTAGATTTCTAGACTATATTACTTAACCTGGGTAAGGTTATCATTTTAGTCATAATTAATCCATATATTTTTATTATGAGACAATAAGTCATGGACCTCAGGAATTGCAAGGATGCAATGAGAGTTCTTGTAAAGGAAGAAAGACAAAAGAAAAAGTCTATGGATTTTAGACAGTGAAAGAAAACATGTATTGGGTCGGGAAGACTAGATTGATAAAAAAACATCACGACTTCATAAGTTAAACGTCGTTGACCAAGTTGAACTGTAAGAATATGATAGTATCCAAGTCAAGTTGGGGTGGGTGAACATTACGACATCGTTCATTGCGAATGTCAATTTATATGGATCTTGAAATTCAATGGCCCACTGAGTACAAGTTGTGGAAGTTGAAGATGAAAGATATCCTAGAAGAAAGAGAGTAGTGGAAAGATATTGAGAGAGAAAAGAAACCAGGGGATATGTTTGATGATGGTTGGATTAAATTGGATAAGAAGGCACAAGGAACCATTTGATTGTGTCTTGATATTATCCTTCTTTACATTTACTTTTCAAAGATAACAAATACAATTATCTAATTTATCACTCTTAACTATCATTAATTAATCTTAGCTAATTTATACTTAGCAAGATTATATATTTACTTAATTAGCTTAGTTTAATCTTTAAAAAAGTTTGTGTTCCTTTACAATTATATAATTTCATCTATATATTATTATTATTATATGTTAACTAACAACTTATAAATTTCTTTAATAACTTCTATTATAGAGAAGAACTACAACTCAAATAATTTTTATGTATTTTAAGGTCATAACAAATCAAACCAATACATTTTTTCTAAATTTCAAATTTGTAGATTAAAATAAAACAATAAGATATATTGGTGAAATATTTATTGTTAATGGGATTTAATAATCATAATAGTACAGTTATAAAATATTTTAAATGCCAATATAATGTTCAAATGTGGGATTGCTATGATGGTAGAGGCTTGCCAACCAAAAAGAATTTGGTCATGGTCAAGGCTCTAGATGGTTGATAGCTAGGCACTTCATGTCCCACTCCTCTTACAGTTGCAAATATCAATCCTTTGTAAATTACACTGTAACCCCCCACATCAATATCTCCATTCATCCATGGATACCATGCTTTCTCAATTGGAAGATTTAATGCATTAATGGAATATCTTGTATTGGTTACTTGCACCCTTGCATCCACATCTCCACTGCAACAAAAAGCACATACTATTAATTAACTCTCATAATCAAAATATTTATAATAATAGTTTCCAAAGTAATGTTTTTCTCTCTTATACCTAAAGACTAGTATTCTCAATCCTGCTACCATCATTCTTTGATATATTGGGAACATAGTGGTTACATAGCGGTTGTATGAGAGTACATTACTGTTTGGAGCAAAAGAAGAGCACTTTATAGTTTAGATTATGATCTTCCAAGTATTAAGTAAGATCAAACAAGTATCTTCACTTGAAGGAGTTGCATATATAATCATACCTGCATTGTTCCCATGGATAAGGCAAGCTTGTCATATTTGCATGAAGAGCACTTTGCACTTTAGGTGTGTTAAGGTAGGTAATTACATAACCAAGACTACATGGATCAAATCCATTTAGTCCATTTGTAGGGGTAGCATCCTGTAATAGAGATGATCTAGTATTTATTTATATTTTTCAAAATTTATTATTTGACCCAACATTATTACACTTCAAAAAAATGTGCTAAAAGATTCTATAAAAATCATGCATGTACTTAAGAAAATATATTTCTTACAGTTGAAGTAGAAGCTGCCCATATGGGACTAGGATGGGAAGGACAAAGTGGTGCATATGTATTATAGATGTTTATCTCTCCCCTGGTTGATTCCAATTGAGAGTGAAATGTGTCACTATGAGTTCGACAGTTCGAATTAGATGTAATACAGCACTTATTTGCATATTCTTCATCCGATATTAATGCATGTGACCATAAATAATCAACCATCCCGCAATTATCTGTCTCGTCGTTCATTATTCCATTCCCAATCTATATAAACACAATTTTTCAATAGGTAAATACTTCTAATTTTTTGCCAGATTAATAAATATTATTTATACTTTTTCCCATTAAAAACATATAGAATATACCCAATATACCATATATAGAAACTAATGCTTGATTGAAAAGGACTAAGAATTTGTAAAAGCACACTTCGATTGTAGCATAGAGCAGTTTAAGAATTTGGAATAGCAGGTAGAGGAATCGCACCAGAACTCCCTTGAGATTTATAAAAGATGTACGAGAGTTGTTATTCTTAAGAATTGTGTCTGCCAATTCAGGTACATAAAAGCCTGCACAAAAAAAAATGAAAAGAAGTATTATTGTTTTTTTTAAAAGACTTTTCTGTATTCCGACATCATAGAGTTGAAAGACTTACCAGCGTAGCTCTCGCCTGCGATATAGAATTCTCGATTCTTATACTGCGGAAACCTTTCAAACCAATTCAGTAGAAAAGTGTACGCATCCCGAGCTACAGTATTTTCCCATCACATCGAAAACATCTTTTTCATTAGTAAAATTGAAATAGAATTTCTATAAATAAACTGGGATGCATTCATGCTATAACAAAACTCAAGACAAAATACCAGTTTTGACATCATCGGCGTTCTCATAATCAGATGTGGTGTTGGAGTATGAAAATCCAACCCCGGCAGGTGATTCCAAAAACAGGGTGTTTGCCACTGCCAGCAAATAGATTGAAATGAAAGTTGATAAGAAACATCAATTTGGTTGGCTCAAATTCGAACAGAAAAAATAAATCTGAGCATGAAAAGAAGACCTTGGTTCCACGCATAGGGATTGCTAGAAAGAGTGGCACCATCAGGCTAAACGCGGAAGGGTCCCAGCTCCGCCATTGCTCCCCTTCCAACCTATGAACATCACGGCCCTGAAATTTATCTCACGCCTTAATTGGAGATTCCATGCTGTGAATTTTAAAAAGTGATTTGATATGAAGAGTAAGGCAGTAATAATACCTCCATTCAGCCAGAGAAGAAGAGGTTTAGTAGAGGGCTCTTCAGTGGCCTCAGAAAAATAGTAGAAGAGAGCTCTGCCCGCCTTTGAATCGACAGTCACATATCCCGAATACTGTGCAAACGTTACATTTTTTGGTTGCCCGGGGAGGGAAATTATCTTTTCATTCTCCTGCAGCCCATCTTGAGCGTACAATTCAGCGCTAATGGAAGGAGGCGTCCATTCACCTCTTTTTCTCCGCAAATTCTGAGAGAACTCGATGCCGACTGAGGTGGTGGGAAGGACCGACCAACAGAGCTAAAACTGACATCAACAACAGGTTTATTAAATTTTTCATTTTGAATGAATGATTTGGCTGGTGAGCAAGAGAGGCTGACATAAATGGAGGTGATTATGATTAATTGAGAGTGTTTGGGTGGGTTCTCTCCACGTTGATGGGGAGTAAACGATTCCAATTGGAGACAAAAAGTCGGCAGCAGCCTTGTGATTATCGCAAAATAGAAGCATTTATACACAATCGTCTATGTGATAATCGCCTGGTGAGCAACAGAGGCTGATATAAATAGAGGCTGTTAGATTAGTTAAGAGTGTTTGGGTGGGCCCTCTCCATCGTCTGTCCGATCGTCGGGGCTGCCGTACATTTAGGGGAAGCATTCATTTTTGGCCGATAGGTTATTTGTAGGAGAATCATTGTTGGAGAAAGTTCGATCAATCGATTTCGTTCGATATTCCGTTTATTTAAAATTTTCGGCTCTCAATCTTGAAAAACTCGGGTGGAACGTTCAGCACTTTTGCTTTTAAATTTTAAATCGGGACAACAATGAACAGGCATAACAAAGGAGCTATTGTATTAGATTCTCTATTTTATACTGCTCTGCTGAGCGTTGTCTTTGTTTTGTACCATTGCATTTTTTCAATTTAAAAAAAAAACACTGAACAGGCAGGAGTGCACTGGCTTCACGTATATCGGCTTTTTGTTTGAAGTTATTTGAATCAGTTAGTTAATTTAAATATGTTTGCTGCAATTTGATTAAGCACAGAGAAAAACAGATACCTCGTTGTCTTTTAAAAAAATATGCCAAAATTTATTTTAATTATGATCATATTGTTATTTAACATAAATTTATGTATTTAAATTATGATCATATTGTTATTTAATATTTCATCCTATGGGTCAATTCATGGCGCGTAAATTTCATGCAACTGTTAGTGTAGTCATTGAGGGCACGGTTTATTCTGAAAGAGTAGTGTTTACGGTTTGGTGGTTTAATGATCATTTTTAATCCTATTTTGTATAAGGATTCTTCTCGTATGACTTACACTCTTTGTTTTAAAAAAAAATAATATTGTCTTTATTATTTTTAAAACATTAAAAAGATAAAGAAGACAAGTGGTAGAAAGGTTCACCCATAAAGCCTATGTGGGACATAGTCCAAAAATAAAGACGGTGGATATCAAAAGGTCAAACCCCACAAATAAAAAGTATTAAGCAGTTAAAGGAGCACTAGTAGGAGGGGTGCCTTTATTATCTGGTTTTCCCCAAACATCACCATGACTAAACTGTCATCAATAGGCTCCTAGCCAGTGAAAGCACCCTCTTCCTCAGGAGAGTCATCTATAAGTTGTTGAGCATGAGTAGGAGAAATTGCTAGCTCTAGGTGAAGAAAGTTGCCAAAATTTGGTCAATCAAGAGCACCATGCCAATGCGAAGAGGTGGATGGTGGCCAAGAAGAGTGTTTGGGTTAGCTTGTTGTTTTAGTTTTGTTTTCAGTTTGTTTGAGTCTTGTTTTTTGCTGGGTTTTAGCTGCTTGTTGTTTTGCTCTCTTATTTTGAGTTTTTGGGGTCCTCCCTTGCTTGTTCCTTGATGATTAGAGGGCTATTTGCAAGTGTATGAAATGTGTTTTGTGGATTATGTCTTCTAAGTCTTCCTTTGAGAAATATTTGTCACAACCTAAGAGTTTATTCTGGGCTCCATTGTTAGTGTTAAATGACATGATACTTGTTCTTAGGAGATGAATCAATTGTTTGGTATGGCTTGAAGTGTTTAGGATCTTATACCTTACACATCTTAATAATCTTGGAGTTTTTAAGTGAGTATTTGTGATCTTGCATTAAGTGAAACATATTAAGGTCTCACCTTTGTCGCCACCATGATTCCTAGCCTAGCATGTTGAACTAATGCACATAGCCCATGTGGAAGAAGCATGTGTTATAGGATAGGTGGTACTTCTGGGTACTTCTATCAAAGCTACATTAATTGAATCGTCAAATAAGCAAAGAAATCAAAAAGCGGTACTTCCTATCATTCTCCCTTCATATGATTCAACTAGCTAGAGGATTAAAATATCTCTACCAGGGCTATGGACACCTGGCTAGTATTAGAGCTATGCTTTGAGTGGAATCATATAGACAACCTCGTTAGGGCTATAGTACGCTTGACTGACAACGAGGCAATGTTTAGCTAGTTCATGAGGTGAGAATCATTCATATAGCTTAATGTAAGTGAATGAATGCATTTGCACACACTTGGATCTTTGTACTATGGATGGTTATGCTAGCTTTTAATTTTGATTCCTTGATCATGTTTTCATGTTTATTTGGCCTAATGTGTGGGTGTATGCAGAGATTCTAAGTTCTTGACTTTTGTTTATCTTTGCAATACTCAGAAGCATTTTCCAAATAGAGTCACCATTTGTTGTGTCCTGCACACACACCCACATTTTGTGTCAGCAAAATGGGGACCCCCTCTTTTGATTGAGTTCTCAGCAAGTTTCTTGGCTCTCTTTGGTTCTTTTACCTATTTTGGGTGCTTTGGGTTTGATTCCTCTATTTGGTTTGGGTAAAGAATCCATGATTTATTACATTAATATTGGCATATCTTGATACCTTCCTAAGTCATGGTTGGTTTATGTGCCTTTACGATGCATCTAGACTAGGTTAATGTAGTGGATTGTCTGTTCATAGGACAGTTCTGGTTTATCTGAACCTAGCTTTGGGACATTGATTGTTTCACTTGGTTTTGAATACATATTTGAGTGTCCTTAGAACTATTGGGAGTATGAGCATGATTAGTTTGAATGTGTTTGTATTTGGGTTGTAGAGATGCTCCTCGGTCCATTTAGCTGTTTGATATTTTACACCGTTGCATGTGGCCATTGGCAGCTTGATGTGTCACTTGATTCTATTTTCCATGATAAAGATTATTACTGATGCTTATATGGGTGTTTAGAAATTTAACGTTGAATGTATTCTTTTGTGAGTTTCCCATGCTTGTTTCTGAGTTTTGACATGATTTGGGGGTTCTAGGTTGAGTCTCCAATTTGGCTTGAAAATGAAGTTCATAATTCATTACAATGGTTTGACATACTTTGATGATCTTTCACAATTTCAAATTGTTCTAGTTCAAGGTGTCATACTTTGATATAATTCGAGATGCCTCACTGGAGTTAGTTTATGGAGTGCGGCACCTTTATACGGTCATGGATGTGGGGTTTTTGGCTATAGTTTATCCGGTTTCCTTTTTCCAGTATTATGTCAGTTTAAGTTTCTTTATACTTAAATACGGGGCATAAAGGGGTTTGGAAAAGTTTCGACACGTATCCGAACCTATCAAAACTTTTGTATATCGTGGTTGTAACTAGAACATTGGAGTCTCTTTATATTTCATACGCCTTGCAGAACTCCACATGGGACGCAGACATATCCACAACCATCCATCACCTCCACATATCCAATGCAGGCTCGGAACCTCGCAACTTCCTTATATTCCATTTTCTTTGCGGGACTTCGGGACTAACATGGAAATGTCTAAAAGAACTTCATACTTCTGCAATATCCCTATCACATATAAACTTTTGTAGCATCCGATGTGAGTCGTCTCTCTGCAATATCCCATTCACCAACTGCACTGTTCAAAACTTGTGTTTTCTGCAACTTAATGCACCTCCTCTGTATATTGAATATCAATCCTGTTATTTACAGTCACATGAGGATGCAAAGTGGTATTTATAATTTCTGGGAGAAAAAAATCTTCAAGAAGGCCAAAAAAGGCTACTGGATGGCTAGAGACTCCTAAATCAAAGGGAAGAGTATGTCATTAAAAGGAATGAAGCCACAAAGTAAATTGAAAAAGAATTGCAGGATGTAAAAAGGAATATTGAGAAAAAGAAACCAACCTTAAAAGAGAAGGAAGCTGACTTGAGAGGGAGATTAGTTGATTTAACAATTCGTGAGGAGGCTCTTGTCAAACAAGAAGTTATAATCAATAAGAAAGAGCAGGAACTACTTATACTACGAGAAAAGCTTGCAAGTAGAGAACAAGAAGAGATTCAAAGGCTTATTAATGAACACCAAGCTACACTTGAAGTAAGAAAGTCTATGTTTGAAGCAAAAATGAAACGACAACGCAAGGTAGTAGATGATGAATCAGAAAACAAGAGAAATGCAGTAGACATTATGCAACTTGAAATTAAATGCAGAATGGAAAAAATAGGTAAAAGAGAACAACAAGTGGAGAAAAAAGCTAAAAAAATTAAAAGAGAAGAATAAATAACTAGATTCAAGATCGAGGAATGTGAAGGAAAGAGAGAAATCAAGCAATATCAAGGAAAAAAATTGAGGCTCCCAGCCTAGATTTTGTGAGCTTTCTGGGCAGATTGGATCAATCCAAAGGAAGGACTGGAAATAAGTTGAATTTTTGAAATTATGCCAATTTTCTGAATCAATACAAACAGAAGTTCATTTGCAGCTGTCATATGAGTTTGTTTTGTTGATTGGATTTAGTTTTCATGGTTCCTTTTCACCCTTTTGATTAGAACTCAGTTGCATTTATGATTGATTATTCAGATATTTGATGGATCTTGCATGTTTATACCATTAGTAGCTTGTTGACCGTAAGTTGTTATGCATGGTTAGTCTGAACACAACTCAGTTTTATTTTGATTGTGGGAGTTGATTGAACTGCGCTAGAACTTGGGTGTTGAATGAATTTTCATAGTTTGAAAATCCTTTACCTCCTTTAAAGATTGCACTGTCTCTGTAGCGTTGTGAGTTACCTGATTAAGCAGAGATCCATTATTTTGGGGATCCATCTTTCTAAAACAATTAATGATTTTTGTAGTATTCTATAGGAATCCTCTATCCCTTCCCTTTCCTCCTCTTCTTTTGCATTTTCTTTATCAGATCTTGTTAGAATAGGGCATTCACACTTGCAAATTGTTGTCATAAGGTTTACATTTTATGAATGCAAGTTAATACATTGTTGGTTATGAGATGGAATGATACATTTTACAACAATATATGTTTGATCAGTTCGCTTATGTACTACTGAATCAAAAAACTAATTGGTTTATTTGTTGAAGTTTGTCCAGATTCACATAAGTCCCTTTGTTGTAACAGCAAAACACATCAACTACTGAATTGTTTAACATAGCTAAGACCTAGCTGGGAGAAACCTTGGGGTAGTCTTTTTTTAATCATTGGGATTAGATTCCTTTCAAGAGAGGTAAAATACTTGGTATTTTATCTAAGTTGTTGCGTGCCAAAACACCCATGAATAGGTCAGCTATGCCGCCTACATGCTTTGGTCAACTTGTTGCCTTCATTCTATAATTGCATACATCTTAGATAGTTGTGTGGTCCAAAGAACCATATGCTCTCACCTTTCCCACACTAGGATCTTGGTGATTAGAATGTGTTTGAACATTGCATTTGCATTTCCTTATTGCAAAAAATAAAAAAATTGGTTCAGAATTTTACATGCATAGAATTGAAAAGTGTTTAATTTAAGAAATATATTTAATTATTGGGATTAGGTAAATAAGTGTCTAGTAAATTTTTCTTAGGGTACTCTTGACTTGGGTATTATAAAAGGTGGGGTTTATAGAAGTTGTAAGAAGAAATTGAGCTCATGTTCCAGGAAATGATCAAGAAGATACACTTGTGAAACTTATAATTTAGTCCACTAGGTAAGGGCTAGGGTTTGAAGAAAACCTAAGAAAGGGATGAAGTAGCACAAATTGCCATGTAAGAAAGGGGTAGAGATTGACAATAAATGTAAGACTTAGACAAAAGTTGTTTAAGCACTAGAGGTTGACCCAAGAGAGGAAAGAAAACAAAGACTCAATCTATCAAAAAGAAGCATAACTCAAGAACAAACTACACTAGTATACACAAAAGATATTAAAAGAACATAGAAATGAAAAAAGGAAGGATTCTACAAGGTATGTCTGGTCTGTGAACTCACAACTATACTAATAATGTTTGTAAATAGTGTAACCACAAAGGATATACTATTCTCATAGCCCACTATCTCATCTCTAAGATACACTACAAGTAACTTCTTGAGGCTATCCACTTTCCAATCCATCACAAGTTGTGGAGGGACGAAGGCTACCTAGAGCTAAAGGTTTAAAAATATCTCTATGGGGTCTTTCAATATACTCAAAGGTACAAAAGAAATCAAGGCTATGTATAAAAATTGTTTGATTCCTAGGCATTGGAGTTTAAACCCTCTTGACTGAACATTAGACTCTTTTATGGGGAATCTAGCTTATCCAAAATTGGTAGCTCTTCTGTGGATATTTTAAAACCCCCAACATAGAGTTTCTAGCTTATTTTTGTAGAACTACTTGCAAGGGAAAATAATCAAGCAAATCTCAAGCAAGAAATATATAGATGTACCAAACAAATAAGTATATTTAAAACATTTAAACCATGTAGAAGGACTTGATGTAAAAAACACTTGACGAAGTTTATATCCTAATTAATCTATTTGAATTTTAATTTAAAGAATAAAAATTGTAAAGATGTACCTTCTTTCTCTTTGAAATATTTTTGCACTATTTCTTCATTTAACTTCTTGTCTTTTTTATCGAATATGACCTCATTGTCTTATTTTTCCTAGTTCTTTTATTTCTCTCTCTTTTTTTTTTTTGTGAGAATGTGTCACAATAATCTTCTCTTTTGAAAAAAATGACTTTAAAACTACTTCTCCTTTGAAAGAATCGACCAAAAATATTGGCCTTTCAAAAATGCAAACAAAGGAAAATTATTTTCCCAAAAAATGCATGACCAAATAATTTTTTTTGATTTAGAACAATACAAATCGCTTTGTTTATATATGTGACTATTCTAATAGCTTCATTTAATATTTTAATACCTTTGAATGAAGGTACATCTATAAATCAAGGACCTTTGAATGAAAGCATTCAAAGGTGCTCGGATGGACCATCTTTCCTTCATCACCTAGTTTTCAAAAGAAATTGTTGTTTTGACATAGGGGTTAGACCACCAAACAGAGTCACAGTGACATGAAATTTTGTAGAATTGTAGGTCTTGGAATAAGATTTTTAAAAATTATAATTTGTAATATGCTTTATTTTATTATGATTTTTTTTTCTATATTTTAGGGAACATGGTTTTTTTACCAAACACAAGGGTCTCTGTTTGATGCATGTGAAAAAATAAAAACAAGAAAAAATATAAAAATTGTTTAGCACTTTGTACCAACGTTCTTATTTCAAGAAAAAAAAGTTTAGATATAAACAAGAAAAAAGATACGTTATGGAATAAAATTAATTTAAATTATAATTAATGTGGATTAAAAAATTAATAATAAATATGCAACAAAAAATTATGAAAAAATATGCATCCACTAGATATTAATGTTAATGATCTATGTTTAAGAATTATGAATTTATCTTATTTCTAATAAAAGTTATGCATTATGGAATAAATCAATCATTAAAAATACTATAAAGTATAAAAAATAATTTATTAAGAAATGATTAAGAATGAGACAAATTGTTTTTAAAATTTTAAAATGTATATATTTATGATCTACACACAAAATCTCAAAAATCACTAATTCACATCATCTTCAAATTCTTAACAGTTTGCTTGCTAAAAATGACAGAAAGTAAAAATTTAGTTAAAAATATTCATTCCAATGTCTCACTCAGGTGAAAAAGTGGGATGCACTATTTTGGGATCACCCATATATCTTAATCACACTTCACTCACATTTAACCCATCATTTTTCATTAAGTTGTTAGAGAAATATGTTAACTAATATATAAAGAGCATGTTCTCAAAAAAAGAAAGCATCTTTTAAAAAATTTATAGAATCTTTTGTTTTTTAAAAATTTAGCTAAATATTTATTCATTAGGAGGGCCTAATGAATGTGGAACAATCTCATGTTCATGCCCCCACATGTCCATCTATAACATAGAAATTAGAAAAGTACAATCATGGCACCAAACTTCAAAATCAAATGGCATTTTCCTTCCACACTTTAAAAAAAAAAGGAAAATATAATATTTCATTACAAGTGAAGGTACAATTGAATTGCCTAGTGTAAAGAGATGACAAGTTATGCTCAACATGTTGATAATTTAGATGGTACTTGAGTCTAAATAAACAACCTGCACATTGAGATTACAAAACATTTCTACCAAACTCTTCCTCCCAACCTAACTTTGTCAAAATTGCTTACACTAGACTAAAGCTCTAGATAATACAAAATAATAAACATGTAACTAAGATCTATAATCACTATCATTTGCATTAAGTATGAGCTTATTCTCTAGGTCATGGTATTATTTAAAAATAAGACAAGAGAAATACTAGTAATTGAGTTTATTTAAAATCTCTATGATGGTAGAGGCTTGCTAGCCAAAAAGAATTTTGTCATGGTCAAGGCTCTAGAAGGTTGATAGCTGGGTACTTCATGTCCCCCTCCTCTCACAGTTACAAATGTCAAGCCCTTGTAAATTACACTGTAACCCCCCACGTCAATATCTCCATTCATCCATGGATACCATGCTTTATCAATTGAAAGGTTCAAAGCATTAATGGAATATCTTGTACCAGTCACCGGCACTACTGCATCCACATCTCCACTACAACCAAAAGCACATACTATTAATTACTTCTCAATCCAAATATATATAATAATAATAATTATTATCAAAGTAATGTTTTTCTCCCTTATACCTGTAGACTAGTATTCTCAATTTTGCTTTCATCATTCTTTTGTATACTGGGAGCATAGTGGTTGCAGAGGTGGTGTATGCTAGTACAAGACTGTTTGGAGCAAAAGATGAGCACTTTATAGTTTAGATGATGGTCTTCCAAGTCTTAAGTAAGATAATAAAAGTAAACTCATCTTTATTTTAAGGAGTCTAATATATAGTCATACCTGCATTCATCCCATGCATAAGGCAAGCTTGTCACATTTGCATGAAGAGCACTTTGTACTTCAGGTGTATTAAGGTAGGTAAGTACATAACCAGGACTACATGGATCATATCCATCTAATCCATCTTTAGGGATAACATCCTATAATAAAGATGATCTAACATATATTTATACTTTTTCAAAATCAACAATATGACCTAACATTACTACACTTTTTAAAAAAAATATGCTAAAAAATTCTTGGAAAAACATATGTAGTTAAACAATTTATTTCTTACAGTTGAAGTTGCAGATGCCCATATGGGGTCCGAGTGGGAAGAGCAAAGTGGTGCATATATATTATAGTAGTTTATGTGTCCCCTGGTTGTTACTGATCGAGATTGAAATTTGTCACTATGAATTAGATAGCTTGAATTGAATATCATACAACGCTCACTTTTATAATCTTCATCTGAAATTATTGCATGCGACCATAGATAGTCAACTTGCCCGCAAAAATCTGTATCGGTATTCATTATTCCATTCCCAACCTATATGAACAATTTTTGAATAAGAAAATATTTCTCATAATTTACCTATACGAACAACTTTTGAAAAAGAAAATATTTCTCATAATTTACAAGATTAACATACGTATTATTTACACTATTTTCCATAAAAACCTATATGATGTACCCAGTATACACTCATGTTAACAATTATTTTATCTGTTACATGTCATAGACAGAAACATAATGATTAAGATTGAAAAAGGATAAAAATTTAAGAATCTGGAAAAGCAGGTAGAGGAATCGCACCAGAATTCCCTTGAGATTTATAAAAGATGTACGAGAGTTGTTATTCTTAAGAATTGTGTCTGCCAATTCAGGTACATAAAAGCCTGCACAAAAATTAAAAAATATATATATATATATCTTTTATTTTCTAAAAGACTTTTCTGTATTCGGCTATCATCATAGAGCTGAAAGACTTACCAGCATAGCTTTCCCCTGCGATATAGAATTCTCGATTCTTATATTGTGGAAACCTTTCAAACCAATTCAGAAGAAATGTGTACGCATCCCGAGCTACAGAATTTACCCATCACAACAAAAACAATGTTTTCATTAGGAAAATTGAAACAAAATTTCTATAAATAAATTGTGATGCTTATAACAAACTCAAACCAAAATACCAGTGTTGACATCGTTCGCGTTAACATAATCAGATGAGGTATTGGAGTATGAAAACCCAACCCCGGCAGGTGATTCCAAAAACAAGGTGTTTGCCACTGCCAACAAATAGATTGAAATGAATGTTAATTGAATGAATAAATTTTAATGACGTTTACAAGATCAAGTAATCTAAGGGACTAAGAGCGGCAGTCCTAAAATATTTTTAAGATGGACAAGAAAAGAAGACCTTGGTTCCACGCATAGGGATTACTAGAAAGAGTGGCGCCATCAGGCTGAACGCGGAAGGGTCCCAGCTCCGTCATTGCTCCCACTCCAAACGATGAGCATCCCGGCCCTGAAATCCCCACTCTACTTAAATATCATCCATTTCAATGGTCAAACACTCAATAGCAATTTTACATCCCATTCACAACAAAAAGTGGTAAATATTTGTCCTATTTTTATTGATCCAAATTAACCTTTGACTGACGAAGTGGATGATATTTAAGAATAGCCTGAAATCCCACGCCTTAATTAAAGCTTTGCATAATGAAGGATTCCGTGCTGTCAAATTCAAAAAGCAATATGATATGAAGATTGCAGAGTAAGGCAGTAATACCTCCATTGAACCAGAGGAGGAGAGGCTTGGTAGAGGGCTCTTGAGTTGCCTCAGCAAAATAGTAGAACAGAGCTCTGCCCGCTTTTAAATCCACTGTCACATATCCCGAAAACTGTGCAAATGTTACATTTTTTGGTTGACCGGGAAGGGCAGTTATCTTGTCCTTTTCCTGCAGCCCATCTTGAGCGTACAAATGATTGTGGGTCCATGCATATTTAGTGCTAATGGAAGGAGGCGTCCATTCCTGTGTCTGCCTGCCCACAGCAGACCTCCTTTTCTCCACAAATTCTGAGAGAACTCGATGCCGACTGAACTGGTAAGAAGGATGGACCAACAGGGCTAAAACTAATGTTAGCCGTGTTATTAAATTTTTCATCTTAAACGAACGATTGAAGCCGTTCAAATGAATTAATTACTCAGATTGCCTGGCCAGCAAGAGAGTCTCAATTAAATAGACCCGATTATTATTGGAAAAAAACAGTCCGCGCATTTGGCCGTAACTTTCGGGATAAGTTAGTGGACTGAAAGCTTCGTCTATTTACCATTCTAGATGCACATTTGACCGTATTTATTAATTAATTGAAATTCAAAATCATTTTGTATTCTGAATTTCAATTAATTAATAAATACGTTTAGAATGTTGGATAGACAATAGGAGTCAACAAAGGCGGGCGGCAGAGTAGTTGTATATTATATGGACCAGGATAATGCCGTGTTCTGTCGCCTCTTCTTTTGAATCGTAGTCCATACGCTTGTAAACACTTTCCCAACTGTAAACACTTCCTCTCATTTTCCACAATAAATATATTTCTGACTATTCCTGAAATTGGAGTCCACACGCTTGCCAATAATGTCACTCCCCACAAAGTAGGCACTTTCCTCCTAAGTGCCTCCTATTTTCCCCACTCGTTCTCCGCACTTGTCTTTCGATTGACCAGCGTAGACTTTCACAAATGGACAGGTCATTGCAACTATTTGATAAGATTTCATAGATATAGTGTGTTTACTTTCCATGTTTAATAGTTTCGATGGGAACTTTCCATGTCCTTGACTTTGAGCCGAAGAGGTTCAGCCTAAGGCTCATGCCTCCAAATCCGGTAGCAAAAACAAATTTGTGGATGACCTCCATGAAAAAAAAAAAAAAATAGTTTACATTTTTTCAAAATTTATTTTGGGTGTTATTTTGGGATTTCCTATTTTCGCCCATGCATTAAAGCACTCGTGTTTATCTTTTGCATGATTTTGTGCAATGTGTAAAACCACTTTCGATGTGCCTATTTATATCTGCACATACTTAAGGGTGAAGTAAGAGAGATTCATTATTGTATTTTTGAGAACGAATGAGTTTTTGCAACAATGAAAAATTTAACTGTGTTGAGTTTTCTACTCTAATGGGTTTTCCTAGGTGAAAAAACTGTGTATTGTCTTTGCTTTTTATTATTCTATTTTTTGATTTAGATTGTATATGCACTACCTTTATTATACAAGTTTATCGAGCTTCTTGTTCCCTATATTGCAAACAACATAGAGGCTTGGAAAGCTTTATATTTCTCAATTACTTGTTTTTGAGTTCAAACATAATGGGATTCTTGAAACATAGAATGACATCAAGTATATACGACACTTGTCCATAAATACATATGCCATTTGTATTTATTCTTGTCATTCATTCTTGTTGAATAGATGGAAATGAAATGGTCTTGTATCATGGATGTTCTCATTCAACAACCCCCATTGGTGTGTTTTCCTACGGTGACCTTCCGTGGAAGATGTGCAAGGATTATCAAGGCTCACATTTCCTTTCAACTTACATTGAGGTTGACAAATTGGAAGATTTCATAATGGAGGAAAGTAAGAGGTTGTCCTACCAAACTAGCTTTCATATTAGTCATAGCTCTAAGAAACCCCCTCCTATGGATAGTGTGAAAACCAAGATTGATAAATTCTTGGATATCACCAAGTAAGAATAATTAGTTAAGTTTAATTATTCATAGTTACAATTGTGGATTGCACTAGTCATAGTTTGAAGCTTCTTTATGTATTTTTAGGAATCAATGCACATATGGACCACAAGACTAGTGAGATATAGATGTTGCACCTAGTGATCAATCACTAATAAGAATAATTAGTTAAGTATAATTGTTCATAGTTACAATTGTGAATTGCACAAGTCATACTTTGAAGGTTCTTTATATATTTTTAGGTATTGGTGCACATATGGACCACAAGATTGGTGAGAAATAGATGTTGCACCTAGTGATCCTTAACACCCCAATCATGAAAGGGCAATATAATCAACCACAAACATACAAAATGCAGCTACACATGTCACTTTAAAACACAAATGATGGTTCATAGGATGAACCATGCATTGATACGATACTACCAGGTTTAATGTGTCAATGAGGAAGACAAACCCGATCATGGTCAAGAGAACAATGTGTTTTGGGGAATGAGGTCATACTTCGTTTGATTTATCAACAAAAACTTGCATGGATGGATGGAGTGTTTGTTGCTCCTTGGCACGTCTACAAATGCAAGCATTAAAAACATAGGCAAATAGTGCATGAGAAGTCAATCATTTTTATGGGACAAACATCTAGGGATCTGGTTTCCTTAGCATGACATATATTGTGAACATTGAGTGTTAATGAAGTTGTCAAGGTGTGTGTTTGATGATAATGATGCTCATTTAGTGCAACAATGGGTATTGACCAAGCTTGACAAGTGGTTCACAAATTAGGAATACACTACCATTGGTCTTAATGGAAATGGACAAACCCCATTTATTTTGAGAATTCAACAACATATTAGCCATGGATTCTACATTTGACAAGAATGTAATTAATGTTTGTCATGCATTCCTTATTTGAGTTCTTAAAATCTATACACTTAAATATAAGATGTTATATTGACTCATCATATCACATGTCTTAGTACAATTTCAGTTGTACATGTTGCTTGCATTTGACTCAGAGCATATGGGGCTACTCATGGCATGGGTTATTATGTTTACCTTTCTCGTACATTTGATATTACATATCGGAGGTGCATTCTTCTCCAAAGAGTCCACCTAAGGATGATAGATTCGAGTATAATCAATTCATTCGTGGTTGATGATGTAGGTGTTGAGACTAAAGATATTAGCTATTTGATGTTTTCTAGCAACCTACTATTTTTCATATTTGTTATATCATTCTCTAATCATTTTCACTAGAAGTAATGAATTGACAATGAGCGACTATTTCATAATGCATAGAGATGCTCCACTATGACATATGTATGTGATCTTGGCATGTGAGACATGAATGGATGAAGAACATGATCACAAAGGTCAAAGATGATGCATCCAAACAAGATATGTTTAATAGGCTTGGATCTACAATGTATTATTCATTAGATTAGCATGCCACAAACACTAAGGATCACATATTTGTTAATGAATATATTTGTCTTGTTTCTTTGTTTATTTGTTTTGGTATGTTCGTGGTATATATCTATTTCTATTACACATATTTGTATATTTATATATTTCTATTCATATATGTATGTATGTTTAGAAATATTTATATATCTATACATATGTTTATATATTCATTTATTTGTAAGGAGAGGTACATGTTCATATGTAGCACTTATATTCATAAATTTTAACTTTGCGGTGGAGATTTAGTTTTGTTTTGTTAACATGAATCCATTCTCTTATTTTATTGATATTGTTTTACATATCTATAGTTTTAGCTTTGTCATTTTGTCTAGGCTTGTTGGGTTTAGATATGGTTTTTTGTTTTCGCCCAATTTAAATTTTCTTCATAGTCGGGGGAGATCACCTCTTCTTATAAGTTTGGATTTGCCTTATTCTACTTATTAAGGTCTTTTCTTTTATCTACTCGTTTGCTTCTTTGCTTGAATGCTATCCTTATTTGTGTTGTTTGTTCAAGTATACATTTATGTATGGGTATTTTCTCGTTGCCCTTTATGATTCTTGTTGACTTGGTTATTGTTTTGCCCATCTTATTGTTTGACCTATCATTTTGATTGCCATCATTTTTTCCTATCTTGTTTTACACATAGGACTTAAATATTATGTTGTATTAGTATAAGTAATTTTATACAAATATTAGCTTATGTTGTTTCATGTTGTTGCTTCATTCCTTGGTTTCTAGCACCATTTTTTCCTATTCTTCTCCTTTTTAACTTACTCTCTCTTGTTTTTTGTTTTACCTTTATTTACTCTCCTCAACCACTGCCCTTTGGTTTCCGTTCCTCTCTTCCCCTCTATTTCTTTATAAGGCTCAAGTTTGCTATATATTTTTCAATACTCCTCTTCCTCATGATGGATCATTGAGTATGATCCAAAACGTTGAATCAAAAACATACACAGCGGAATCCAGAAGCACTCGCAAACTTATTTTCATGGACTATGGAAAACTCATGCCTTACAAATCAAACCAATACATTTTTTTCTAAATTTTAAATTTGTAAATTAAAATCAAACAATAAGATATATTGGTGAAATATTTATGTTTAATAGACTTTATTAATCATAATAGTACAATTATAAAATATTTTGAATGCCAATATAATGGTTAGATGTGGGATTGCTATGATGGTAGAGGCTTGCCAGCCAAAAAGAATTTGGTCATGGTCAAGGCTCTAGATGGTTGATAGCTAGGGACTTCATGTCCTGCTCCTCTTACAGTTGCAAATATCAATCCTTTGTAAATTACACTATAACCCCCCACATCAATATCTCCATCCATCCATGGATACCATGCTTTCTCAATTGAAAGATTCATTGCATTAATGGAATATCTTGTACTAGTTACTGGCACCCTTGCATCCACATCTCCACTGCAATGAAAAGCACATATTGTTAATTAACTCTCATAATAATACTTATCCAAAGTAATGTTTTTCTCCCTTATACCTGTAGACTAGTATTCTCAATCCTGCTACCATCATTCTTCGATATATTGGGAACATAGTGGTTACATAGCGCTTGTATGAGAGTACATTACTGTTTGGAGCAAAAGATGAGCACTTTATAGTTTAGATGATGATCTTCCAAGTATTAAGTAAGATCAAACAAGTATCTTCACTTGAAGGAGTTGCATATATAATCATACCTGCATTGTACCCATGGATGAGGCAAGCTCGTCACATTTGCGTGAAGAGCACTTTGCACTTTAGGTGTGTTAAGGTAGGTAATTACATAACCAAGACTACATGGATCAAATCCATCTAATCCATTCGTAGGGGTAGCATCCTGTAACAAAGATGATCTAGTATTTATTTATATTTTTTAAAATTTATCATCTAACCCAACATTATTACACTTCAAAACATTTGTGCTAAAAGATTCTAGAAAAACCATGCATGTACTTAAGCACATATATAACTTCTTACAGTCTTTGTAGAAGATGCCCATACGGGATTAGGATGGGAAGGACAAAGTGGCGCATATATATTATAGATGTTTATCTCTCCCCCAACTGATTGCAATTGAGAGTGAAATGTGTCACTATGAGTTTGATAGCTCGAATTAGATGTAGTACAACTGTACGTTGCATATTCTTCATCTGATATTAATGCATGTGACCATAAATAATCAACCATCCCACAATTATTTGTCTCGTCATTTATTAGTCCATTCCCAATCTATATAAACACAAGTTTTCAATAAGTAAATATTTCTAATGATTTGCAAAATTAATATATAGAAGCATACCTATATTTAAAAAATATATCTAAAGTACGTTGAGAGATCATTCTCGAGGCGCCTATCGGAGAAGAGCATAAACAAAAATATGGTAAACAAAAATTAAAAAAAATTAAAAATCTAAAAAAATTTGTGTTTTTGAATTTTATGATTTTTATTTACAGGAATACGGCCTTTCCTGTCACTGTAGATGCCTCTCAGCGTAATTATTTATACTATTTTCTGATAAAAACATATAGAATATACCCAATATACCATATATAGAAAATAATGCTCAAGATTGAAAAGGATTAAGAAATTGTAAAAGCACACTTCGCTTGTAGCATAGAGCAGTTTATGAATTTGGAAAAACGGGTCCAGGAAACGCACCAGAACTCCCTTGAGATTTATTAAAGATGTACGAGAGTTGTTATTGTTAAGAATTGTGTCAGCTAATTCAGGTACATAAAAGCCTGCATAAAAAATAAAAAATGAAAAATGAAAAATGAAAATAAGTATTTATTGTGTTTTTTTAATAGAGACTTTTCCGTAATCGGACATCATAGAGTTGAAAGACTTACCAGCGTAGCTCTCCCCTGCGATATAGAATTCTCGATTCTTATACTGCGGAAACCTTTCAAACCAATTCAGTAGAAAAGTGTATGCATCCCGAGCTACAGTATTTGCCCATCAGATCAAAACCATATTTTTCATCAGTAAAATTGAAATAGAATTTCTATAAATAAACTGGGATGCATTCATGCTTATAACAAAACTCAAACCAAAATACCAGTTTTGACATCATCGGCGTTCTCATAATCAGATGTGGTGTTGGAGTATGAAAACCCAACCCCGGCAGGTGATTCCAAAAACAGGGTATTTGCCACTGCCAACAAATAGATTGAAATGAAAGTCGATAAGAAACATCAATTTGGTTGCCTAAAATCCGAAGAGAAAAACTAAATCTGAGCATGAAAAGAAGACCTTGATTCCACGCATACGGATTGCTAGAAAGAGTGGCACCATCAGGCAAAACGCGGAAGGGTCCCAGCTCCGTCATTGCTCCCCTTCCAAACGATGAACATCCCGGCCCTGAAATTTATCTCACGCCTTAATTGGGGATTCCATGCTGTGAATTTTAAAAAGCGATTTGATATGAAGAGTAAGGCAGTAATAATACCTCCATTAAACCAGAGAAGAAGAGGCTTGGTAGAGGGATCTTGAGTGGCTTCAGCAAAATAGTAGAACAGAGCTCTGCCCGCCTTTGAATCGACCGTCACATATCCCGAAAACTGTGCAAATGTCACATCTTTTGGTTGGCCGGGAAGAGAAATTATCTTGTCATTCTCCTGCAGCCCATCTTGAGCGTACAATTGAGGGGTAATGGAAGGAGGCGTCCATTCCTGTGGCTGACTGTCCACAGCAGACCTCCTTTTCTCCACAAATTCTGGCAGAACTCGAGGCCGACTGGACTGGTAGGAAGATTGGACCAACAGAACTAAAGCTAATGTTAGATGGGTTATTAAATTTTTCATCTTAAACAAATGATTGAGGCCGATCAAAATAATTACTCAGATCGATTGCCTGAGCAGACTAAAATTAAGTAAAGAAAACTTCGCTCCCATTTTCGCTCCCATTTTCCACAACTTTCTTCCGTTTCTGTGTGGACTATACTTTTCTCTCTCCTGGAAATTCTGGTGGGAACAGCTGGAACGCACCTAATACCTGAGAACACCCATGTGCAGAAAAACGCGGATCTGCTGCCACGTGGCTGATAAGGAACAGGTGTCGCACCAAAGAAATCTACGTAGAGCCGTGATTAAGTAAAACGGTTATCTTACCGACTAGTACGTACGGTTCAAGTGCATGCATTGACTATACACCAGTTTGGCAGGTCAAAAGTGTGTTGATTGTAGATTTGTTTAAGAAGATAATAATGTATCTATTTATATGTGTTGTGTATTATTATTGGTCAGTAAATTTTCCACACATTTTTGAAATTTTATAAGTTTGTATTGATAATATATTGCTATTGTTTTATTACTAGTAATTTAGTAAATATGGCAATATCTTCTCCAGGTTGTTTTTTCGGTGTTTTTTTTTAATTTTTTATGGATTTTGTGATTTTTTCCAATTTTTTTCCTTCAAATTTTTATTTTTTATTTTGTCCTATTTCTTTTTTCGTTTCATAGTTTATGTTATTTTCTTATTTTCAAATTTTTTTAATTTTTTTTTCCAATTTGTTTTTTGGTTTTTATTTTTTATTTTTTGGCTATATATTTACACAGAAAAAATGAGTACTCTCATCTCCACCCAGATGTGATTGTAAATGCCTCTTAGCATAACTATTGATTATTTCTATTATTGTGACAAAGTTGACATGGTTCTTGTTTAAGTACGCTGATCATTATTGTCAGTATTCAGCAACTAATCATGACATTTGATATAAAACACAAATCTCATATCTTCAACATTTAACATAAAATGTAGTTCACCATATACGAATGTATAAAGTCAGAAAAGATAGTTTAACAAAACTAGGACAGGAATACAATGTTATGTTAAACGAAAGAACATTACAAGCCCACAACCAAGAATTCAACAAAGAGTCTAGTGATTGCCAAACAAATACATGGTGGATTTGGGACTACATTTAAACAACTCCCAGACAACTATGCATTAACTCGTTGAAAAGTGGAAGTTATAGTTTATGAATCATTCTCTAAATCTCCTATTCTATTTAAACAGAACAATATCTAAAAGTTCATCTGCCTCACTAAATAACATTGTTTGATGTTTTGGTGTGAATTTACATAATAAATTGATCTTTGTCTATGCCCATTTACTCTACTCATATTTGGATTGATTAGATATAACATATGTATATTTTTGTTTAAGTCGTATTTTCCATAGCATATAGCATTATCACATTCTACACAAAACCCCTGAAAAACACTCTCAAAACCACGGAGTCACACTCTGTCTTATATAGGAATTTGTTAGTGTATAGAAAATTTATAGTTTGTTGCCAAACAACATCTTTGCCAAGCAAATGTGTTCGTAGACTCAAACTAAAAAAATCTTACTTCAATTCTAAAGTGTTTGGTCTATATACTATCCATACAACTTGCCTCCATAGCTATATTTTCTGTGATGCCTCGTCATGCAACCCTAGAGAGTTAGACTAACAAGAGCAAAATTCCAGAAATAATTTTTTTTTAAAGCAAGTAAATGCAATAACAGTAACCAAAGATATTACAATACACAACATAAATAAAAGTGCACTTCTAACTCCTCTAGGGAAACATAACTGCATCAGTGAATAGAAAATTAAAACCACACAAGTGATATGCATTATACTGCTACTACAGATAAGATCAACTTTTACATTAGCAAGATAGTTAATTTACAAAGTTACAGTGCAAGGTTACAAGACCGATCATGTCGGTTTACAAAGAATACATATGAAAGTATACAACATCACTAAAGGTAGAAAGCAATCTGGAACTGGAACACCTCTACACAGGACCCGATCCGAACCTCTAAGAAGACCAATGGATAGCTCTACCTCCCAACCATGTGGAACCCTGAGGTCCACAGCACTGAGCTAGGAGATAACATTGAGGCTCCACCAGGTCAAAGTTACAACAATGAAACAACAATAAGATACAGACTCCTTATAGGCAGACATGATAACCAGACTGCACAGAAATGACAGTAATCCACCAGACAAATCAAACATCCAACCAAGATCAAACAAGAAGCCAAGACCATACTCCAAAGGTATCAACAAAATAAAGAGAAAGTAACTAAGTTGCATAAGGAGAGTGTCATCGCATGGTCCTATCATGGGTTACCCAGGCTATCTATCACCAGAAGTTGGCCCCCATCTATGGTTACCCTGGCAGCCTCTCTCTAGGCACCGGCCCCATAGGGTGACACATGCAGAGCCAACAGGTCTTCTCTGTTGATAACTGAGAGGGGGGTGAATCAGTTATCTTAATTAATTTAACTTTCTGTTCTTCTTTAACAACTGGTGCAACATCAAAGCAAATCAACATCCATAATCATGAAAGCAGAAACAAAGTCAATAGACATAACACAATGATTTTGACGTGGAAAACCCTGTTAAGGGAAAAACCACGGGGTGACTAACCTAAGAATGTATTCTCTGTTAGAAGAATAGAAATACAAAATGGCACTTGCCAATTAGGGCTCACTGCCCGAGCACACTGCTCACAAGAGGCTCACTGCCTACAAGAGACTCACTGTCTACAAGTTATAAAGAGAGTGACAAGATACTTGAATTGATGAAAAGCATCCACATATGTTGAGGTTCAGTTCTGGTTAGGCTCAATACACTGATCTACTGCACTTCATTCTTCCTCTTCTTTGGTGCTGATGTCCTGTCACATACCGAACCTGTCTGACTGTCTTCACACTGCCCTTCTACTTTTCTTCGCACTTCACAACACACAACTCACACCTTCATACCGAAAACAATTTGGTATATATATCCGCACCAAGGATTTCATCCACTTTCTAGTCGGCATCCAGAATACTTATTATTTTCCCAAACTCTTGGTCTGTCGGCTGAATCCTTGCTTACCAAGTGATACGTATCAAAGAGATGCACATAGAAGTCATCAATCATGTCGATCAATCATGAATGATACCTTAGTAAGCTTGATCACCATCAATATCTCATCCGGATCAAGGTCTGATGCTCTGCCGGTTAGTTCTTCCTCAGTCTACTCTACCAAACAGGAACTCAATACTTAGGTGTTTATATCTCTTCACTCTTTCATCACTAGAGGCTCAATCCCTGAAATCTATTAGTCAAGGTACTCCTCTTGACTTCCCCAAGTCTGCACTTTACATAGATACTTCCTCTGAGAGATCCGGACCTGATTGTCGGACCTTGCTGCATACTCTGTTCTTGGTCACCGGACCAAGTTACTCTACAATCTAACTTCTTGTATAAACACACCATGTCCTGCGGATGGGTGGGATGAACTTTGTTGCCATCAATGACAACACTCATGAAGCTACAGAACTTTGTTGCCATCAATGACAACACTCATGAAGCTACAATGTGTCTCTTGCCAACAATCTCCCCCTTTGGCATTGATGGCAACACTTAGTGAAAAATGACTAAGTGTCACACTACACTCCCCCTTAGCTGATGCTCTGTTCTAATGTACATTTTGCCAGAGCTCCCCCTTAGCCAGATTCCACATTTTTCACTGCTCCTCACTCCCCCTTTGACATCAATGGCAAAGGGTAGGGTCCGCACATCAAAATTTCCCAAAAATAAATCTATACTTGGCCGCAAAAACATCTATACAAGTTTTACTTACATATACTTAACTATATCTACAAAAGTGGTTTTCAACTGTACCACTTCTGTTGCCCAACACTTCTTCATCCTGTCCAAAATTGAGATGTGACCACTCAACAAGAATGCAAAAGCTTCTGCCCTCTTTAGATTTGTTGGATCATTGGTCTAGGCTGTGGTCTATGCATCACTTAGGGCTTCATTCATGGCTTCTAACTTAGGGATAATTATCCCTCTAAGTTCACTCAACCTGTTTATCCTATTTTTCTTCTCCTTCTCAAGATTCTTTATTTCATTTGTGACTACAATCGCCTGACACTCTTGATTTACTATGGAGGAGAGAGGATCAAAACTTTGAGATAAACTTAACAGTTTATCCTCTTGCTCTTTTACTTTCTTCTCAATATCCTTGGTCACTTTAGGCCAGGATAGACAAAATTTATATATATCTCCGCCATCTTTAAGAGCATTTTCTAGGCTCTTTATTCCAATATCCATAACTCTCCTACCATTGGTTATTACACCTTGTACTTCGGAGAATCTCTTTCCCAAAAACTCCTTCTGGACCTTTTCTTCTGCTGACTTCTCTAAGGAATCAAAATGCATATGAACAGAATTTACAAGAGACTTTAGATTACCGGATGTGGAGGCCAAAGAATCCTTTTGGAAGGATGGCATAATCTTCTCCAATACACCAGATGCAGCTTCTATGAGCTCACAATCTTCCATGTGAGACTTCAGAAGTTTTTCTTTTGCTTTTGCTTGAGTGAAGGATGCTAGCTTCATGGTTTGCATTGGAGAGAGGGAATCAAAATTGAATGGACCTTAAAGAAGTTCTGGTTCATCAAATTCCATTATCTCTTTGGTTAAGAAATCTTTGACTGCTTCTACTATGTCTCTTGCCTGTGACAGGGTTTTCTCCCCTTCTGCAGCCTTAGCACTGTCATCTGTGATCTTTTCTGTTTAACCTTCTTCGCTTCCCTTTACTTGTTCTTCTTGAATGATGCTCTCTTCTTTTCTTTCTTCTCCTTCAATTTCGGAGTATGCAGGGGGATCCGGAAGAGAAGTGTCTTCTTCTTCATGAACTTCCTCTTCCGGAGCAGAGGAATCTAAGTCTTTAGCTTTCTCTTCACTTGTCTCTTTTGCCTCTTCTACCACTGTCTCAGTAGATTCTTCTTTGTCTTCCATGGCTGAGGGTTCATCACATAAGTCCTCTATAATAGGAAGGTTGAATCTTTTAAAGGCATTCTGGAGGATATCTTCTGTTTCCTTTGCAACTTTGTCAGTTTCTCCAAGCATAAGTTGATTCATTCTAGCTTTGCTCTAGAACTCATCCTTGCAGTCCTTGAAGATGGTGTTCATTTGTTTTGGGGTAATGGACAGATAGAGCTGAATAGCAATATGCTCCCGGATTTCTAAATCTTTTGCTTAGGCATTGTTCTTCCTCATTTCAAGTTCTTTCTCTAAACTTTTGGGAATTAGAGAGATGATTTCAATAAATGCTTTATTGTATATATTCAAGTACTTAACTGTGGCTTCCTCCAAAATCTTTTTATCTGTATCATTATATTCATCATAGAATTCTATTATTGGTTGTAGATTTCCATCCTCAGTAACTGCCTTGACAACATCATCAATGCAGAGAGTAGGTTTTTCAGCAAATTCCTCTACCTTCTCTTCTTTGTCTTGACCGGTAGAGGGTTCATCGGATGTTTTCTTCTTCTTCTTCAATTTCTTGACCTCTTCATCAGATTCAATCTCTTCATCATCCTTTTGACTGGCATAAGATCTTGTGGCCTTTGTCTTAGTTCTCTTCTCTCCTTTATCGGATGATTTTGCTTCTAGTTTTGATGCCTTTGAGCTCTTAGCAGTGGTAGGTGCAAAGGTCTTAGAGGATCTGGTCCGGGAGGGGACTTCCACTAGAGCACCTTCTTTTTCTACTTTTTTTTTCTTTCTCTGCCCTTTCTATCTTCTCTCTATTGGCATCAAGTGCCTCTTTTGATATGCCATACCTTTTGGCAACATTCTCTACTTCTTTTCTCACTTTTCTCTTCATCTCTGATTGTCTAAGTTCCACATGAATCTTTACACTCAACTCTTCAAAGGTTCCAAACCTTTCTTCCTTGGGATCCTTGGGTTGACTAAGCATGTGTTGAACATGTAACTCTACAATTTTCTCATCTACTTCATACCCCATTGGCATGATCCAGACTATCCTTGGCTCCATAGCCTCCATTAGGCACTGATCAGTTTCTACCATAAAGCATACTATATCCTTATACTTTTCAACTAGAGATTGGGGAATTCTCTCTCTTGCTTGCATCATACTTTGAAAGTTCTTGAAATAGCCCCAGAGTGTTGTATTTTGTGCCTTGGCATCACCAAGCCCATGTATATAATCTCTGATTTGAATGGCTACAGGTCTATTATTCTGCCATACCCAACCACTGGATCTGGGAAGCTCATTCATGAAGTAGAAGAATAAACATAATATCAACCCACCATACTTGAAAGAGTTCTTCTTGTCCTTTTTGATCTTTTGTAGGTTCTCCAACATTTGGCTTAGAAGAAGTTCACAAAGATCATAGTCAACATTTTCTTTTAGCGTTTGATAAGCTATATAAATTATAGTTCTGGGTACTAAATTTTCCCTGCTGGAGTGATAAATCTTGTAACCAATTATCATGGATGCAAATTTGATATCTGGATCAGTGATATCTTCAACTGTCATAGCTCTCTTGTCAAATTTTAATCCGGTTGCCTCACTCACTGTCTGATTCTTGACAGATTTGAGAGCAAGTATCCCACCGGATGAGTGCAATCGGGTAACTGCCCTAATGGCATCCTTGGTTATCTTGAATGGCCTTGTCAACCATATAAAGCTATCATGTATTCTACTTAAAACATACCGGACCCATTCATCTTCTGCAAAACAGGGGAAATGAATGCATTGTGCAAAATGTTTGTCCCGGATAGCCTTATATTATGGTTTGAGTTCAAATGAGTCATCTATTAACTAATTGTGATAGATATCTACTAGCTTGGATTCCCCAAAATCTTCAATGTTCGCATGAATATATGCCCTAACGTCTTCAATATGCAAAACCCCATGCAGAATGCTAGAAAATGCCCCTAAGGGATCCACTTCTAGAGATTTGTATGGATGTTTCTTAAATTTGGGGCAAGGCCTATCAGAAATTTTTACAACATTCAGAGTAGCCATTTTAAAGATTCAGAGAGAGTTTGATCAAGACTGAAAAATACCTTTTTATGCTTCTAGGTTTCACGGAATGAGCTGGATCGGATTGCTGGAAGAATTGTCTTTTGTAGTTGATCTTTGAGAGGCTTGAGACAATTTGTTTACAGAGCTCTTTTTCTCTTCTTCTCGAGTGCAAATGTGTAAATGACGATCAAATGAACCCTTTTATCTCTGAGCAAACCCTAATTCCTTATTGCAATAAATGTGCAACTTAAGTTATTCTGGTTGCCTTGTTCTCCTTGTTCTGAGAAAGACCTTTTCCAGATTATTGAGATATACTTAGAATTATTCTCAGTGATTAATGACAATCTATCTTCCTTTCCCCAAACATTTGATCTATCCACATATCAAACTACCTCAAATTTGAATCATACCGGATCTAACTGTGAAAATCCTGTTCTTACCGGATGACTGTTAAACTGGATTAATCTCAGATGATTAACCTCTTCAAGTTTATTGTAGATTTTTCATATCTTCCCCAAGGGTTATTTAGATGTTTCTCTAAGAGTCCTTTTAGTCCGCAACCTTCCATGTGCCAATTTCAGGCACCATTTGACTGGCTGGGGGCAAATATTTTCTTTTGTGACTCCCCTTGAGCCAAAGCTCATCTATTTAGTTTTCGGAAGGAATATCAGCACCAGATTCTGGTGCGGATCCATCCCTATCATTTTCTGTACTTATCTTCACCCATATCTTGTTCATATCCCTTTGAACTTCATCTGCATTCACTTTTCCTTTTCCTTGGTCTTGGTTTTGATTATGATGCACCGGACCCTTTTTGTCCTGATTCTTACTTCTGCAAAATTTGGCAATGTGACTAGATCTATTGCAATTGTAGCAAACAACATTTCTTTGCATATTTGACTGATATCCTCTTGATCTACACTGATTCACCATATGTCCCATTCTATTGCATACAAAACATCTACCATTGAATGAATTATTCATTTGCATATTTCTCCATTCATGAGTTTTGTGACCATACCTTTTGCAATTAAAGCACTGTCTGGAGAAGGATGAATTAGTCTGATTCATTCTTCTTCTGCACTGATTTTCTTTATGACCAAACTTATTGCAATTGTGGCAGTATCCATTGAAGGAAGGATATCTTTGAGCATTTGGTTGCCTTACCGGAGGTCTTCTAGACCTGTTTCTTGGATTTTCTGATCTGGAGTTCTTCTGACTGGATTTGGAGCTTTCACCTTTTTCATACCCCAACCCTTGCTTGTCATCTACCCTCTTTTGGCTTTGAAGAAGAACATCAAGTTGAGCAGAGCTTGTCTTGAATTTCTCTTTGTATTCATTTGTTGTTTGAAGATCCCTTTTAACAGTGTCAATCTGATTCTCAAGTTGTTCTTCATTATCTCTAGCTTCTTCAAGATCAGATTCTAGATGCCTGATTATTCTATCCATTTTGTGGCAGTCTTCTGATTTCTCCTTGAGAAATTGTCTTAGATCATCTTCAGTTTTTCTTTTCTCTTCAATTTCTTGAGTAAATTTTATAACTCCTGATTCCATTTCATGTCTTACCATAATGACCTGTTTTGATAACTTTTCACATAACTTGGTTTTCTCCTTTAGGTCTTCATTTGTATCATTGGCTTCACCTTGACTTGCTAATTTCTGAAGTAGATCCTTTCTTTTTTTCATAGAGATACATAGTTTCCCTTTTAGTTCATTTATGAAATCATCAGCCTGTTTGAGTCTTTCCTTCAATTCATTGACTTTGGAGTTAGATTGCTCAAGATCATCTAGGGCAGACTGAAGTTGTTCCCTCATACCATACACATTCATTTGAATTCCCAAATCTTCCTCAAGCTGTTAGGCTCTGTTTGGAGGAACTTGGCTCTGATACCAATTGTTGATAATTGAGAGGGGGGGTGAATCATTTATCTTAATTAATTTAACTTTCTATTCTTCTTTAACAACTAGTGCAACATCAAAGAAAATAAGCATCTATAATCATGAAAGCAGAAACAAAGTCAATACACATAACATAATAATTTTGACGTGGAAAACCCTATTAAGGGAAAAACCACGGGGTGACTAACCCAAGAATGTATTCTCTGTTAGAAGAATAGAAATACAAAATGGCACTTGCCAATTAGGGCTCACTGCCCGAGCACACTGCTCACAAGAGGCTCACTGCCTACAAGAGATTCACTATCTACAAGTTATAAAGAGAGTGACAAGATACTTGGACTGATGAGAAGCATCCACATATGCTAAGGTTTAGTTCTGGTTAGGCTCAATACACTGATCTACTACACTTCAGTCTTCCTCTTCTTTGGTGTTGATGTCCTGTCACATACCGGACTTGTCTGACTGTCTTCACACTGCCCTTCTGCTTTTCTTTGCACTTCACAACACACAACTCACACCTTCATACTAAAAACAATCTGGTATATATATCCACACCAAGGATTTCATCCACTTTTGAGTCGGCATCCAGAATACTTATTATTTTCCCAAACTCTTAGTCTGTCAGCTGAATCCTTGCTTATCAAGTGATGCGTATCAAAGAGATGCTCATAGAAGTCATCAATCATGTCGGTCAATCATGAATGATACCTTAGTAAGCTTGATCACCATCAATATCTCATCCGGATCAAGGTCTGATGCTCTGCCGGTCAGTTCTTCCTCAGTCTACTCTGCCAAACAGGAACCCAATACTTAGGTGCTTATATCTCTTCACTCTTTCATCACCGGAGGCTCAATCCCTGAAATCTATCAGTCAAGGTACTCCTCTTGACTTCCCCAAGTCCGCACTTTACATAGATACTTCCTTTGAGAGATCCGGACCTGATTGTCGGATCTTGCTGCATACTCTGTTCTTGGTCACCGGACCAAGTTACTCTACAATCTGACTTCCGGTATAGACACACCATGTCCTGCGGATGGGTGGGATGAACTTTTTTTCCATCAATGACAACACTCATGAAGCTACAATGTGTCTCTTGGCAACACTCTCATGGAGACAAGGAGGTCAGCCTTGCCAACCAGGCCTTCTCATCCCATCCTTAGCTTGTGAGAGCACTCAAGGCATGGGTGAGGTATCTTACTTATCTTGTTATGTGTTTTACTACCCCAACCCTCCTAAACTTAATAGGTTTCCACTTGCTCATAACTTCCATGGGGTTACCTAGGTGGCCTCTCACTAGGCACCGGCCCCACCATAGAAGCCACTCCCTTAGCAATCTCTAAACAACAACCAAACCACCTCAAGCGAGATAAGGTACAAGACAGCTTCTAACCATTACTCATGCCAATCACTTGCCCTCGACAATACCAATCCCATTGCATTACATACCACTATCCGGAACAAAGACCAAGACACCACACCTCTGGAGATAGGTACAAAACCAATGAAAAAGTAACCATTATCTGACAAGGACAATGCTTCTGCATTAGACACCAAGTACACAGGACATCCCTCAAGATTCACACTTCATAAATAATCAAAGCAGAGACAAAAACTCCACCCCAAGAAACATAATGCTCCAATACAAACATAAGATATGGCCAAGGAGAAGATTGAGCAATGAGATTCAATGAACTCCTAAATCCATCGAGAAAACAACTTACACCAAGTTATCACAAATAGCAAAACTTCAAATCTCTAGGAATTAACAAGGCAAGGAAGGTGAACCATAAACCGAACATCCATACTTAAACAAAAGTCAAGGAAAGCTCATAAAATATTTCCATTAATAACACAATCCCAAGTCAAAGACACTCTAATTCCTCGTAATATAAACAAAACACAATTCCTTTTTTTCCAAAATAAAAGTATCTAAAATGAAGAAACTACATATATAATGATATCCACCGTTTACGAAGCACGAAATAGAATATTACAAGCCTGACAAACAAATTAATATTTAACAAGGTAATTAATACCCGAAGCACAATATTGTTACCTCATGAAACATAAACATCTTACCTAGTACTAATTCCTTAAGAGACAATTACACATACTCATTTACTTCCTATTAACCACAACTATAAGAAAATGTGTTCTATTTTTATTTTTAGTAACTACCAAATGTAACAACAACATCTATCATTATAATTTCCTTTAAGTAAACCTACTTACTAACATATTCCAAAATCAAACATTATAAACCTAAATAGTATAACTTACCATTTAAGATTTGCCACTTACCATTTCTAATTAAACATCTATAAGTACTTATTTACAATAAGCAAAATCTTTCTTTGACGTTAAACCAACTACAGTCATAATCAAACAACTATAATATATACTTTTCCAATATCACAACTTTTCCATCAAGCACCTTCCAATCTACTATCTCTAATGAACACATTCATGAGAATAGGATAAATATCTTTAATTGCATAAGTTACTATCGAATAAGACTAATTACCACAATCTACTAATTTAACCCTTTATATACCCTTACAAGCTTTAACTACAAGCTCTACATTGATTCTCAAACATCCCATTCCCAAAAGAATAAGTATCTCCTAATGACATGCTACAACATCATTCATAAATAGATCTAAAAAAAAATTACATACATATATCGTAAGACCGATCACATGCCAAATACCATTCTATGAATTATAATTTTGAATACAAACATTATTCATTAAATCAAAACATTTATAAAAATACACCTATATCCTTGATAAGTGTAACCTATACATTAGTAACCACAAATTCAAATAAAACTTCTATAGGCATCAAGGATTCGATCTATATCATAAATTACTAACAGCATTTTCAAATCCAAACAACTACTGTAACCTACAAAATTCCCTAACTTATTACCACATTCCATTTCGAAACAAAACTTAAGATACCCTAAAAGCATGGGTACTGAGCTAACATTAAAATTCCTAACAACCATACCTATAAGAATACATTAATTCCTAAAATGTAACCACTATCAAATACAATTCAAAACATTGAATTTCTAATTAACAAGATACCATAAGAAAATACCAATTAAGCATATTTGTAAGGAAAGTGTAAATGTTTACTTCCTATTCAAAAGAGACTCCCTATCGAACCTACTACCTACGACGGCTACCACTAAAGCTTTGTAATAACCTAACAAAGAAAGATGAATTCTTTTCCTAGACACTTGGGTCCTGTCGACCCTTCTAACAAGAGGCCTCAACAACGACATTCGATACACATAACAATGAAACAGTTGCCGACTACAGAGTCAATTCGACGGCAGATTCTTATGCTAGTGACTGAATTCATTAAGAATATCATTTTGATAGCTAAGCCCACAGTCAGTGACTAGGGTCAAAACGAATACCATTCCAAACACACGACATTACATAGCTCGCGGGTCACAGACAAGGGTAAAACAAATGTTTCACTACCCATACATTCTTTGTTACATGACAAGCCAAACCGCTTAGAGCCACAACCTCCAACCAACTATCCAAACCCACAGTCTTCGAGGCATAAACTATGATCACAACAGAATTTTTCCAAAAAGGATGGCAACGAACAGAAAGAGAGTCTGCGAGCTGTCTACAGGTAAAAAAAGAAATTTCTATGAAGGAGTTCCCAAAAACAAAGCCTATAACAACACGAAATACTAAGGGATCAACATAATTAAACTTCTATATGCTTCAAGCTGGATATTACTTCTAATGCAATTGAAGAATGAACGAATGCCTTGTAGCCATTATTAGATTTTTTTGTTGTAGATAAGAAGAAAATTATGAAGAAAACTTCACAAGTTCTGGCAAAATTCTAGACATAAATGCAGGGTACTCTCTAGTGGAGGTAGTGTTGGAGGCACAAGATTTTAATTGGGGTTACATAGATAAAAGCAAGGAATCTAGGATAAACAAGGAAGTGTGAATACTATGAAAACCAATTAAGTGGTTGCAAGCACTAACAAGCTACATGGACATACATGTAAGGGCCATCTGCAGAATGGTGGAGCTTTAGAAAAGCCTCATAAGAAATCAACTCAATCAAGTTGTCACTGAATAAGAGCAGAAGAAATTTGTTAATAGAGAAAGGCACATTGATGTGAAATTTGGATCCTCTTCCTTACTGGGCAATCCACATTTGTCTGAGAAATAAATATGCAAGAACGACAGGGACAAGGGTTTGATAATAGCTTAACATTGAGTCATCTAATCCACAAGATTGAGATCACAATGCGAGTTTACAGATTATGGGCACAAGAATTTAGAAGGATTAAGACAATGGCTCAACTAGAAGAATCCATCTTGGAGGAATCTGTAGGGGTTGGGCAACATTCGACCACACAGGGCACACAAGGATAATTAAATTCCAAGTTACATGCAAGTTTCACAAACAGGACAAGCTAGTTCACACATAGAACATGCTGTAATAAAATTTAACTTACAAGCTACAACAATTGCAATTTCCACAGAGAGACAAATCACATACCCAAAATTCAGTCCCTCCTCAAAAATTTCTCCAATTCTTGCAACCAATTCTCTATTCTTTTCCCAATATCCCTGTTCTTTTTCCAACTTATAAAATAAATGCAGACATGCATCCGTTACCCAACAAACCACACCTCTGAGAAAATTCAAAAATTTGCTATAAAAGGAGATCTCCAAATCTTCCAGTTTCAAACTGACAACTCAAGGCATTAATTTTGCATATCCAAATTATTCTGTACCAAATAAATACTAATTCCCCGTAACTCTAATTTAAATACTCTTGGATAGTAGACAATGATTCTAGTCTATTTTAAAATCCAACCAAGGTATCAATCCAAGTTCTAAGACAAACAAATATTATCCAATAATCATAATAGGAGCATTATCATTAAAGTATTTTCTAACCACACATGAGCATAAATAACACAACTCGACTATACACCACAACACAAGATTACCAACATAGCAAGGCAAGGACCAAGTGTCACAACATGACTCGAGACCACAACAGAAGACAAGGAACGACCTAGTGGAATAGACCTCACGTTATCTCCCATCAATGATACCCATTGGTGCAAGAACCCACTCAAACCTACTATATCAGGTGGAGTCGAGGTTCGGTACCTGCAGCCTGCGTTCAAACAATTGGTTGTATACAATCAAGTACATATATGTCTACACACAGAGAGTCAGAGAATTGCGGCATAGTAGGGTGCTCGAAGCGAGTAGTACTACACCGTCTCTGCTCTTGAAACAATATCATAACAACTATTATCTGAATTCAAATACCAACAAATCAAATGACACATGATAATATTAATTTGCATTATAACTGGAATAATAGTAATGCCATCATAAACTCATAACACATGTCTAATTATATCCATCGAACATAGTCCATCAAGGTCAAAGTGAACATAAACCATAACATACTAATCCAAATGTCTTAGAACTATAAGAATGCAATGAAGGACTATCAACTGTCTCTGACTGATAGAGAGCAATGTAGAACTACCACTATCACAAGCCAACAATGAGGGGGCACTACATTTTCTAACTAGTGACCCTCTATCTTGCTCCTAAGATTACCCTCTTCTTGACCTCCCAAGCAAACTTATAATTTACAAAAAGACATTTTACAATTAAGTATCTTTCATATCTTGATATGTACTAGCAAAATTTATATTCTTAAAAATGAATAAATAAAATATCATTTATAAACCAAAAACATGAACCTAATAGAGAAAAGACAAAAAATCTTGGCACTTATAGTAAACTTTGCTTTAAGAATGTTTCATACATGAAATTAAATGAGTAAAAGACCTTCTATTTCAAAATTTAACATACTCATATATATCATGTCTTACTTTAATGAATCTAACTTAAATTTGATTGTTATAGCTCATGATAATTTTGTTGTATGGACAACTTCTAAATTTTCACTATCCCCTATTTTAAACTTTCAATATCCATTATTTTATTGTTTACAATTTATTAACTTTTAGTATCCCCTTCAGACAACTTTGTTTGGAATAGATTTAGAAAGGATGTGACTTTCTCAATGTAAATACAAATGGGCTAGGCTGATCTAGTAGAAATACCAACATAGTGAAATAATTATTCTCTACAGCCTAGTTTCATTGCTACTACATGAAACATAAAACTCTTCACCTTCAACTTCTTCTTCCATATAAAGAAACCATAGACATTCTTTTAGGTTTATGTTTTAATATCCCTTCTTCCAACATTTAGGGGGTGAGAACTCCTTTATGATCGATATTTTCTCTTCAAAACCTACTAAAAGATATCCATTTAGTTGATCTCACATAAATAAAATTTAATTTTTAATTCTTTATTAAATTTTTCCACCAAATCCCAAATAAGTAATGATTAGAAAAAGGCTAACTTCTATAAGTCCCCCTTTATTATCCATTTCATGTTATTATATAGTACTAACCTTTTGTAACTTTGATCATAAATTGATTATTGGCATGGATTCTATTCATGCTGATAAGCCTTATATTTTGATACATGATTCATTTGTTTTTTAATGATAGAATTATAAGTAATAATTTTTCAACCAACCTAGTTTGGTTGCTTTTTTATTTCAAATATATGTAAACGTGCATGTTAGGTCACTCAAGTAACTTCCAATCTATATGAATAGCTTTTTCACAAGTTATATCCTAGAACTTACTCTTATAAGAGAGCATCTTTTCATTTTATGCATGCCTTCATGTTATTCCATTTTAGACTCACTTCATGTTAAAGGAATGAACCAAATAACATATAGTGTTTCCCTCTTAACAAAAAATAATATATTTCGGTATGTTATCTCTTTCAAATCAATCTACCATTCATAAATAATTAAAATACCATTCCCTCATTCAAAAATAATTTACTTCTATATATTTTCTCTTAAGCTTAACACTATCATCAATGTTAGTATAGGTTTTTTTATTTTCCCTATGTTTGGGGTATTTGTTTCCTACACATATGATTCATCTTGCATAGGCTAATTAAATATGATTATTATTAGAGCACATTGCATAATGCATCAATTACATGTGTCACTTTCACCCACTGTAGGTAGTTGAGTCTCACACCCTCTTTTGGACTTATTAGCCACCCTGAATAAGCATTCTTTTGTCTTTATCTAAGTTGGGGTAACCATGTACTTTGGCATCTACCAAGTAGGTGAAACTATCACCTATTCCTGAAAGTTGGAGTGATTTCTCCTCTTAGATGTGTATGCTTCTATTTTAGCTATATATGCAACACTCACCTCTCATATCTACTAGTTAGGAAATGATGTGAGCTTTGCCTGAATTCTCTTGCATTTTTGCTTCATGAATTCTCTTTTTTAGGATATTCTCTCCATTCTACTAATGCGATCTATGATCATCTATCATCTGGAGTGTGTGTGATATACATACCAATAACAAATCTTGGTTTAGATTCTTATTTCTCAGAGAATCTAACATGGTATCATAGCTTGGTTGTCTGGTATAGTTTATTTTATTGTCCTATTATTTGAGAAAATTGAGGCTAATTATGTTAGTGTATATATTATCTCATGCATTATTTACATGCACATAGATAATTCCACATGGTGTTAAGCCTACTTATGTACATCCTAGTTAGTGAGAGTTCACTTGTCTTTGCATGCAAGTCTTGAGGAAGTAACTCACCACTAGTACTAGTTAGTGGGAGTCAACTACCCAAACTTCTCCATTGATTTTGTATGGTGGTTTCTTCCCTCTCTCCTATATATATGTACATCTTCTTTATGGTAAATGCAAACTTTAGGATTTTAATCCAATTTGTGTGTAATATCGTTTGATTGCATTATGTGTTTTTAGTTTACATATCATAGGTAGGAGCATGCATTTTCTTGTCTCACATGGCTTGATCTAGTACAACAGTTCATTCTAGTGATCTTGGTGAATCTCACATTGTATCAAAGCCATTCTAGTTTTTGATTGTTCTATTCAGTATATCTATAAGTCTATTGTTCAAAAACATAGGTGCATGCAATTTGGTTTTCTATGTTTTGTGCTTCTGTGTACTCTGTGAAGTGACAAAGTGCAAATCAAGGGCCACATATAGGCCAATCCATTCTTCAAACCTACATTCAAATGAACAAAGATTGATTCATGGCCAACATAGGTTGATTCGTGGCCAACAGAAGTAGATCCACATTGCATCTTATCATAGACTGATCCATAACTAGTAGGGGTTGAATACATGAAAAATGCACAGGGTGAATCCACAGAGAAGGGCGACCGATTCATAGACGTGTGGGGTATTTTAGGCTCGATTTAGAAGGGCATTGACACAAGGCTGAGAGAAGGCATCCCACCAAACTACTTAGCCCCCTGGTCATATGATAGGATCACACCCTACCAATGAGGTCTTTTTATTTTTCATTTGAAAGGCATAAAAATATTGAGTGCAAATTTAGGAAAAATAGGGAAATATTAAAATTGATGTAACTTTTGACTAGCAACTCGAAATTGAGTGCCATTTTTTTAAGTAATTATTTTTCTATTCTAGATCCATCGGAAACATTATCCCACTAAAATTATAAAGTTCCATTTTTCATTCCAATTGGACATGCCTATGCACTAAAAATATAAAGTGTCAAAATTTAGGGGGATCTCAAATTGAATCAAGGGGGGTGTTCTTGTGTTGTGTCTTGTGTACTTCTACATTTTCTTCAGCATTTCCTTCTGCATTTCTTTTTTGCACTTCTAATTTTGGCAACAATCTACTTCAAAGCATGGATTAAAATCAGATTGTCATGCCTTTAACACCCTTTAATTATCATGATTGGAAAGAAAAAGTATAACTTATGTCAAAAAATAAAGGGTTGTATAGGGTAACAATGGGACCTAAGAAAGAACCTACTGATGATGAAGCTAAAGAAAAATGGTTTAACAAATGTGATCAAACCTTCATATTTCTATCTCTTATATGTCTCTTGAACTCTCTTTCAAGTACATAAGTATTGAAAACACCTAATAAATTTTGGCTTGCATTAGAAAAGCTCTTTGGGAAGGTAGATGAAATGAGAGGTCATGAGTTAGAGAATGAGCTCATAATCTTTAGTCCTAGTTCCTTTAACACTAAGTTCAAATCATTTAAGTTTCAATTGAAAGAATGTGGAATAGAGAAAAAAGGTGATCAACTTATTCTTGTTATTCTCTCTGAATTAGGTCATTAGTATTTTGTGTTTGTATCTACCTTTTACTCCACCAAAAGAGATCTTGGAGCCACATGGAAAATGCCATCTCTAGATGACTTTATTGCCGACTCGACTAGGAAGAAAGATAAGTTAATACATATGGGCACTTTAAAGTCCTCAAAACCTCAAGCCCTCATTGCTAGGAATGATAAACAAAAACAAGCTTAAAAAAACAAAGGGAAGAAACAAAACACTCAGAAGGACAAGGAGACCAAGAAAGATAAAAAATCTGAGCCCTCCAAAACCAACACTGAAAACTTTTCAAATCAAGGGAAATTTAAGCAAGGAAAAGTTAAGTGTGCCTATTGCAAGAAACTTGGACATGATGAGGACAAATGCATGAAGAAACAGATTGACCACCTCTCACATCATAGGGGTTCCTGAATCTATTAAAGAGTCCTCATCAACCCAAGAACCTTCTAAGGAAAAAGAAAAGAGAAATCTAAGGGCAAGGTTAGATAGTTGTAGTAGCATCTTCTTCAGCTTCATCTTGGATCATTTGTAATGCCCCTCCATTCTCATCTTGGATGTGCAGATGGTCTAGCTAAGGAGCATGAAGATGAAGGTAAAATAATAGGAATATTTAGGGTATGCTAGACAATTGATGTTGTACATTATATGATGTTGATAGATGCTATATTCATGTTGATGACATTCCTGATTATGCTCATGTGTGGTTTCATATGAAAGTTGGTATGTTTTATCAATAATCTTTGTTGCGACATTGATAATTTATATGCTCTGACATTGTTTTACATTCAGATGATTATGATGTTGATCTTACTATGATTGTCATATGTTAGAATTGATTTTTATGTGACTGACTCTATATCATAGGATGTTATGTTGTGATGTTTTGTGTGGATTAATATTATTATGTGTATCATGCGATTATCTGATGATGGTTCTTATTTAGTCATTCAGTAACTGATTGCTATGCATATTGTGATTACGTGTTTGATGTGATGGTGAAAGGGACAATGTCACATTACTCATGCTTGAGTACCCTGCTATGTTGTGATTCCCTTCCATGATGTATTTGACTATATGATTATATATATGTCCATTTGTTCGACTATTTGGTTGCTGCAGGATGTAGGTATCAAGCATCGATTCCACCTAAATTAACAGGTCTGAGCATGCCTTAAACCCAATGGAAACTGTTGAACAGAGATAACATGTGGTCCCCTAGTTAGCCATCATCCTTGAAAAGGATGAGTATCCAATTTTGCACCTAGCCAGTGTTGTTTGTATGGGCATAATGGTCAGTCACTGTCATTGTGGTCATGTTTTCGATCGTGCATTGTGTCAGGTATTGTTGGGCATTTGGGTTATTTAGTTTGGCATCGTTTGATTGTTGCTTTGGTTAATTGTTGCATTAGAATAACATTATTAGTTATGAAAGCATTTTTGTTAAATAAATAAATATATATAAATGTCCTTATGTAAATTTAGTTTATGAAAAATATATTATTCTAGAAGTTAAGTTAATAAATAATAATAATAATAGTAATAAATATAATTCCAACTAGAGATAAATATATAAATTAATATAATTTAATGTTGCATTAATGGCAATAAAATAGATAATATTTGCAAGTTGTCATATATATATATATATATATATATATATATATATATATATATATATATATATATATATATATATATATATATATATATATATATATATATATATATATATAGAAAATACTAAAGTAGATAAAATCAGAAAGGAATCTTGTCTAGTTGTAAATGAAATAAATAGCAAATTCTAAAATAAATAAAATCAGAGAGAAATTATTGTTTGGTTAAAGATAGCAAATTGTAAGAAAGAGATTTAGGTAGAATCTATTGCCTTTAATGGGAGGAATCTTTGGAAGATATTGGGGGGATTTATCTCTCATAATAATCTTCAGCAGAGGAAACTTTTGGGGGGAGAGACGGGTTTGTGATTGCAGCAGTTGAACCCGGCATGGAATCTTTAGCCCAATCAAGCAAGCAAAATCAGGTTTCTTTCATTCTAATTTCTATCTCAATTTTATGTACGTTTGATTTATAATTTTTCATGTTGCTTGTAATTTGCTTGAGAGATTAGAAGCCTTGTTATTAGATCCAATTGTGCATGTCTATATCATTGCATTTTTGGGAATCACCGATTGAAGTGACTGTCTATCTCTCAGCCATTTTGTCTCTATTTTAGTAGTCTGTTGCGCTATCCATAACTTTAGTTTTACGAACTGAGTTCCTCTAAAGTTTTTATATATGATGCATGACCTATTTATATAAATTATATCCAAAAATTGTCCATACCTAGTTTGTCATTTTGGAGATATGGATATTTTGTGACTATCTACCTCTCAGCGATTTCATCTATGTTTTAGCAGTTTGTTGCGCTATCCATAACTTTAGTTTTATGAACTGGGTTCCTCTAAATTTTTGATATATGATGCACGACCTAGTTATCTAAATGATTGCTAAAAATTGTCCATACCCAGTGTGTCGTTTTGGAGTCATGGATATTTTGTGATTGTCTACCTCTCAGTCATTTCATCTCTATTTTAGTAGTCTGTTGCGTTAGACATAACTTCAGTTTTACGAAATGGGTTCCTCTAAATATTTTATATGGTGTATGACCTAGTTGTCTAAATCATATCCAAAAATCGTCCATACCCTGTTTTCTGTTTTGGAGATATGAATATTTTGTGACTGTCTACCTCTCACCCATTTCGTCTCTGTAAAAATAGTTAGTTGCATCACCAATAACTCTATATTTTCGAACTGGGTTTCTCTGAGAGTTTTCAACAAATTCATTTTGTGCATATCCTACAATCATTGATTTCCATATTATGACTCTCTTTGAGGCATTCTACCAATCAGTCTGCATGCCCTGTCTATGCTTTCACATTTTGCATTGTTGGTAGCTGCTAAAGCCTTCTCAACAAATTCATTTTGTGCTGATCCTATCATATGTATGTGGTTAAAAGTGTGGTAGATTTGATGAAGATGTTAGATCTATAGGAACTTTTTGTTGTTCTATATTATTTTCCTCTCAAGCTAACCTTAGAACAAGGTTCTTTCATTGTAGCTTCAAGTTTTGTATCTTGTGATTCTAACTAGTGTAAGATATTTATAGCATTCTAATATTATATGCTTTTAGTCTTGCTTATATAGTTATATTTAATAGTATTTACAAAATTGTCCTATTTATTAATGAAATCTACATCAGTGTAAATAGTGTAAATAATTGTTCTATTTAATTTGTATGCCTTAGGGTTATTTGCATGTTGTTCACAATCATTTTTAATTAAATGAAATTAATTTTTTTTTTTTTAGAATTATTAGTTAAAATATTGATATTCATGGATACTTATATCTTGTGATCATATTATAGCTGCTATTGGTGATTAGAAAGTTATAGTTCTGTATTATTGAGATAGATTCACTTTATAATTGTTAGATGATTGATCGCTTGGATTAATGTTACATTCCTTAAAATATTGTTGAAGGGTATTAGTTTATGATGTGCTTTGAGAGTGAATGTTATGTGAAACTATTGTGTTTTAATGGTGTCAAGTGTTGTGTCATTTGGGGAAGTTGTTTCTAGAGGCATAGGTTTTAATGTTTTATTTTCATGTATATGCTATGATTGTAAAAGTGTCATGATGTTGTTTATGCATTAAGTAGTGTGTCAAATTTTGTGAATGGGGAGATGTTGGATAACGTAAAAGAAATATGTTGGTTATGGTTTTCTTCACATGGAAGCTACGGGCAATTTTTTGTGAAAATTGTCCTTGTGATTAAGTTGGTATGCAAGAGGGTTAATGCCTTGCATGGTTCATATATACTTGTTATTATGATGATAATTTCTATGCTTGATTAGTAGGGTCTTCTAGTTGCAGGTAGGGGAGTGGCTCTCAATGGGGGCCAGAGCCCAAAGTGGCGTCTAGGATAACCCATGTGGGAGTTTCTTAACTCAGTGATAACCTAATTAATGAATTAAGGGGTTGGGTAGTTATTCACACTAAACAAGATAAGTGGATGCCTCACTCATGGCTCAAGTGCTCGTTTAGGTTTGAGATGAGATGACAAGGCCTAGAATGGCAAGATCAACTACCTTGTCCTCATGAAAGGTATGTTGATTCTGCATGAGTTTGTATGGGGGCCGGGGGTCGGGAGAGGCTACCAGGACAGCCCAAGATGGGGGTCGGGGCCTAGGAAGGCCTACCAGGACAACCCATGACGAGCTATGTGATGACACTTCTCCCTACTACAGTCTAGCACTCCCTAGTTGTACTCTTCCCATTCATTGTGTGGTTGCCTCTGGAAGTGATGTTTGAGTTACTTGTGTTGTTCATATTGACCCGTGTTGTATTGGAACCATGTGTAGTTCTTGCACCTGTTAGTCTACTGTATTTCTTGATTATTTTCTTAGTGGGACCTTATTGTTATCTCCTAGCATGGGGGGTGGACCTTAGGGTTCCACATGGTCAGGTGGTTGTGCTTTTCTCTCCATTGGTTTCCCTTGCTGTTGATCGTGTGCGAGAAGGATATACCTTGTATGGCAGATTATAGATCTTGCTCTAGCTTGAGGAGACAAATACTTATGATCATGTTCCAATCTTGTATATCAGTTGAATCATGTACTATTATCTTGATGTATGTACTCTAATGTAATTTGGATGGCGATATTGTAAACAATGAAATGTTGTACTCTCTTGTAAAGGAACTTGTTTATGTACTTGTGATCCTATGTGTAGGATCTTGATGCTTATTTATCTGATAATATAATATGGAATTGTATGTGTTTATTCATCTAATGCAATTAGATATAGAATGAACCATGGTTGTTAGTTAATTCATAATGTTGGTTAGATCTTGTTTTAGTTCATTAGTAATGCAGCCATGGAACCCTAGAGGATAAAGCTTAATTTAAATGTTATGAATAAATATATGATTGTTGTTATTTCTTTCACTTAAAAAAAATATTTGTCTTTTTTGTAAGTTTAGTTGTATTATCCTCTGGGTTCCTTGGCGGGGCGTTACATCATTAACTGAGGTGCCTCACACCACATGGGTTCTTCATAGGTTGAATTTTCTTCTTTAGAGCCTTATAGTATGTCTTCTATCACTTTGGGTGATGACACTCCAGCAGTAGTTGCAGGGAGAGGGTCTGTTGAAGTTAAAGGTAGAATATTCACAAATTTTCTATGTGTACCTTCTCTTTTAGCTAATCTCCTATTAGCGTATTAGATTAATCACATAGGGAAGGGCGTGAGAGTTCACTTTTCTCTAGACTCAGTTGAGATTAGAGATTTTCATAATAAGTTGATAGCTTTGGGAAGGGAAGATTATTGGATAGGTTATACACCTTCTCCCATTTTGCACCTAATACATTTCTCCTACAACTTTGCTTACTCATTCAGATGATGTAAGCAAATTATGTCATGAGTAGTTTGGCCACCTTAACTACCACTACGTTTAACAACTAAGTCAACATGATATGGTCTTAGGGTTGCCTAGAGTTAGATTTTCTAAGGGTCTTTGTGAGGGTTGCACCCTTGGGAAGCATCCCAAAGAGAAATTTGACAAAGGAAAATCTTGGAGGGGTGAAACAGGCTTTGGATCTTGTTCATAGTGATGTATGAGGGGTATTTCCCCATCCATTTTTCACTAAGGCAAGATACATTCTCACTTTCATAGATGAATTATCCAGATTCACATGGGTCTACTTCCTTCGGTAGAAATCTAAAGTCTTCAAAAACTTTCAAGACTTCAAGGCTCTTGTTGAAAAATAGCCAGGGAAAGTCATCAAAGTTCTTCGAACTGACAATGGGGGTGAGTATGTCAACATCAGGTTTGAGCACTTTTGTATAGTAGAGGGGTTAAACTTGCAACACATAGTTCCTAATATTCCCCAATAGAATGGTGTTATAGAACATAAGAACAAATCCTTAAAAGAGATGACTAATTGTATGATACACTCTAAGGGACTTACACTGTAGTACTCGGTAGAAGCAATCAACTATGCTTGTTACATTCATAACTAATTTCCTCACAAATCCTTGAAGGGAATCACTCCCTTTGAAACTTAGATAGGTAGGAAACCATCAATTGAGTACTTTAGGGTCTCCAACTATGGAACATATACCGAAATAGAATCTCAAGGCTGTGGATCCTCAATTTAAACCTTGCATCTTTGTACGTTATCTAGATGGTGTAAAAGGTTATTGGCTACTCCAACCAATTACAGATGAGTTGTTCATTGAGAGGAGTGTTAAGTTTCAATAGAGTCTTGCCAACTCTATACTTGACATTTCTCCTTCTATTATGGACTCACTTGACATTAATGATTCTTTTAGTGATTTAGATCATCCACAATAGATTCCAGAGCCAGAGTCTTCTTCTTCTTCTAGTTCTAGGAGAGAAGATAGTGATGGGGAGTCATCCTCATTCACTTCTAGACTTGTATTGGAGATTGATATTTCAACACCTGACTCACCAACATCTCATCCTCTTTGGGCTAGACAGGCACTTTAGAGTGCAGGTACTTGGGTAGGGAATCTAGTAGATGGAAGATGTACATGGTCAAACTTTCAGAGTGGGCCACATGCTTTCTATGCCCCAACCTCCAATCCATAGATATTCAGAGAGGCATCAGGCACACCTGTGTGGGATATTGTTATGCATGAGGAATATGATTTCTTAATAAGAAATCACACTTGGGACTTGACTTCTCTTAGTAAGGGAAGGAAGCTGGTTTGATGTAGGTGGATATATCAGACCAAGTTTGCTATGGATGGGTAGGTTGATAAGTACAAGGCACGTTTGGTTGCTAAGGGTTTTTCACAATTTGTTGGTATAGGCTAAACAAAGCCTTTTCACCCTTGGCCAAAATGACTTCCATTTGACTTACTCTTGATATTACTGCCACAAATGGTTGGGATGTGCACTAGATGGATGTGAAGTGTTCTTTTCTTCATAGAGACCTTGAGGAGGAGATCTCCATGGAGTAGCCACTAGGGTTTGTTTAGGATTCATCCTTAGTTTGTAGACTTAAGAAATCCCTCTATGGCCTCAAACACACCCCTCGACCTTGGTACGCCAAGATGGATTCCTTCCTTCTAACTTCAAGTTTCACCAGGTGCCATTTAGATCCTAATGTGTATTTCTTGTGGTGGGATGATTCATTGTTGATACATGTGCTATATGTTGATGATCTTTTAATCATCAGGAGCTCTTCATCTAATATTGTAGCAATGAAGAGAGCTTTGTAGGACAAATTTGACATGACAGACTTGGGTTTACTGCATTATTTCCTTGGTATCAAGATTTCACAATCTGACTCAAGGACCACTCTTGCACAACCCAAGTACACTCTTGATTTACTTTCTTAGTTTCACATGTCTGACTATAATCCATCTTTGACTCTATTTCTATATGGATTCAAGCTTGAGTTTGATTGTACTACACCACTAGTTGATGCAACCTTATATTGACAACTTGTTGGCAGTCTCATCTATTTGACCCATACTAGGCTCAATATTTCATATATTGTAAGTATGGTTTCTAGATTCATGCAGGAGCCTCATGAGCTCCAATTGAAAGAAGCTAAGAGGATACTTCACTACCTTCAAGGTACTCTCAAATTTAGGATTTATTACAAAGCTGGCACAAATTTTGACTTAGTTGGATACACATATTCTAATTGGGCCAGTGATACTTAGAATCACAAGTCCACTTCAAGGTGTATGCACAAAGATGGGGGACCAAAAAGTCACCACCATGAGACTTTTTGTTCTAAAACAAGAAAAAATGTGAGCATGTTATAATGCACTCGTGTTTTGCCTAACATAAAAAGTACAAAACAAAGTCATTTCTATCATTCACAATGAGAAAACAAGTTTGTGTGCCAAAAACTTGAGAAGAAAGCATGAGCGAGTCCAAGGAAAGCCTCTCCAAGTATGTGCAAGAGATAAAACATCATTTTCACAATGCCACCTCACCGGCAAAGACGTTGTGCAACAAATTTGGAGGGTCTAGCAACTGAAGAAGGTAGGGTTTGATCAATTTTTGTTAGTTTTAGAAGAATTTTTGGATTTGGCATTGTTTTATTAGTTTTTATATTGCATTTATAGTTTTTGAGGCAAGAGAAAATCCAAATCTAGTTGATGAGGGTGAAAACAACCCCCAAAACCCTCCAAACCCTCCAAACCCTCATAACCCACCTTCACGTCCTCACAATGTAAGGGATAGTCAAGAAAACTACCTACAAATAATAGAAGAAAACAAGAAACATCTTCAAACTGTTATTCAAATGCTAAACAATCCAATTGCAAGCACCGATTGTAGGAGGGCGCTTGCAAAGTCACTAGATGAGATTGTTTCCCACACCGATTCGGTGACAAAATAAATCAATGAATTCCAAGACTATAGGGAGAGCTGTCAGCAATATTATGCTGACAAGTTGTCATATGAACAAGTCAAGAATGAAAAAATTACAAAATCTCAATTATGTGCACACTTTATTAATCCCAAAACTAGCCAAAGATTAGAAGAAAGTTGCAAACAGTTTCCTATTCACTGGTGTAGGAATCAAGAAATATCCTAAAACTTTTGGGATAGATGGTACATGGTCTTCGATGAGCGCCTATGCAACAATAATGAGGTACAACAATATTTCTTGAGGAAACTCCATTGTGAGTTCATCCTCAAGAAGATTCCCAATTATTTTGACATTCGTGAGTTTTAGGGTAGAGGTGGTGGCTCTGCCCAAGATAGACTCGGGGCTCAGTGAGATAAAAATCGTGTGCCTGTACCCCTGTTGAGGCCAGAACATAGGTCACTCCCTTTGACTTTGAAAGAGAGTGTTGAGGCAGAGACTTTACATTTATTGACTACTCTTACCCAAACTCTATCACAACATGCTAATGATCTTACCCAAGTTGATGAGGGTGAGAGCAGTAAGTGTCATGTGTCCCCACATTTGTGCAGTTCATGTGGGAACCTGTGTGATTATGGGACGCAAGATGCACAATAGGATGCTGCGACGTAGGACGCATGGTAGGACTCTCGATAGGATGCTGTGACGAAGGAGTAACATCCAATGATGGACACATCCATATTGGATGAGATTGTTCTCACCAATGATGTCTTACAAACTACATTTGGTATTGACTCTCAGGTAATTTGTTACAAGTTTCATCTTGATTTAATATATTGTTATTTAAAATTTATAATTAATTTTATATGAGTATCTATATTATAAGTCAGAAATAACATGTATGTAATTGTCTGCGCAATGAAATTCCATGGTCAGAGTTTTCATCTTACCTCCGTTAGCCATCCATTGGCGGGTTATGAGAGGAGGTCAAGTCAACATGTATGTAATTTATCACATGATCGTAATTATTGTAGATATGTTAATGGTAATATTATTTTGTGACAATTTGATGATTGCAACAGTCACCGACACCTCCACGGTTTCCTTGGTCCCCTAGACACAAATCCACCACTTTTACGGAGGTAAATTTAACTATTTCTAATCATTATGAATTTTTAAAATAATGTTATGTATTTATTTTGGTCAAATAATCTTGAACTTGATTTTCAGATGCTGAATGTGGAGACTTTTCCTCATCTTCATGAGTCAGCGCAGATAGGCATTGTTGCAACCATGATGTCTTCAAATCCTTTGACCGAAGTATGAGCCAATAACATGAAAATATGCATAAAAGAAATGTACAAGTGAACAAGAAGAGTGATAGATGGAGGACTTAGAACCCCCCAAGGACTACTTCTAACACGTAAATACATGAAATATTCCCCCATAGGAGAGAGAAGAGAGAATGTCATGTGACCCCCCCAGAAACTATGAAGTGATGAACTCCATGTGAGGAAATGCTTCCTCCCAAAACTCATAAGAGTAGAGAAACCACGTAGCCTCCCCTCAAAATACCTCCTGAAGTGTTGGTAGATGTTCGAGATTGTATGTTGAAGATGATCTACAAATGCTGAACAACATTTCTCCCCTTAGGAGGAAATTGAACTACAGAAGTATGCATAAGATATTCCCATTCGAGATAGGAACATATAGGAAGAAGTATGAAGGTCTCTAAATTATGCACATGATTCAGAGACAATGATGATGCCCATGATGTCTTTGAATAATTCTCGAAGCCAATGTTGTCGTGTGACAAAGATTCAGGAACATGGACCATAGATGTATGGTGAAAGTTGGACTAATGTGATTCTAATACTTCTGCAGAAGGTGTCAAATTGGATGATGATAGAGTCTGATATGTAGACTCATAACTATCTGTAGAATTAGTCACTATATAATCTGAAATAGGCGAGGCATGAACAAGTGTATATGAAGACAATTGTGATGCAACTTCATTGAAGCTAACATCAAAGAGGATGAATGTCCTCAATGGTGTGATCCAAATCTACAAGGTGGGATTCTAAAAATAATGATGTGATGCCTGATAGATATGCATTCCAATGTGATGGATTTGGAACAACAATGAAAATGTTCTGATGCAAGGAATCACTGAAAGTCATCCTGAATGAAACATTAGATGGTGATTTTGCAGTCTTACAAAACATTGAAAAAGTAGTGTGACAGAAATGAGGACATAGTGCATCCCCATGTTTAGTGCTCCCACAATAAGTACACTTGACTTTTCAACATATAGACATGGTATAATGTGAAAAAGATCAAATGCAAAAAGCCCCCCCAAAACTATTGAAAGAGAGACCCCCCAGATTGTGACACTTTATAACTTAGTGTGTTTTACAAAATAAATTTGACCAATGTGTGGAGAATGAAAAACCATTCAGTTTTGCAAAAAATGGTACTCAATTTTGAGTTACCGAGTAAGAGTTATTAAATAGTCAATTTCCAGCAAACATTTTAATTAACTGCACTTGAAAAGCAAGAAATAAACCTATCGGAGAGGTGAATATGCCCTTCCAACCACCTATTAGAATTGGAGTGAAATGAAGATTACAATGGTTTGATACGTGAGGGGGAATTGGCCTCCTGCCAACCCGGGCCTCACCCTTTGTCTTCAACGGGTGAATAAAAGGTGAACTTTATATACTAACTTTATATGTTACCAATTAAATGCTAACTTTATATGTCAGATTTATATGTTCACGATATATTGCGATTGTGAAAAGTCACTTACAAATCTCCAAGACAATTTTCCCAAAAGAAAATAAACCACCAGTACAATTGGGCCTCAATATTAAATAACTCTCCAGTGGCGATAAATGCTAAGTCTCTTGGCAGTTTGCAGATAGTAACAATAAATGTTTGCAGTTACATAACATGTTAATGTTCAGATGTTACACCTAATGTTTGGGAATAAAATAAAAAGTAACATTAACAATAACTATGATTGTTGAACCTAAATAATCTGACCAAGAATTTAAACAGAAAAGTGGTGGTTGCAACAATTTTGGAAACAAATGCCACGTTTAAAACTGTAGATTGCCACCAGCAAAGTAGTGATAATGGTGAGCACTAACCATTTGGGAAGATTGTGAACTTTGAACAAAGAAATGTGGACAATGTCACCGTTAAACAAAAACATGCAAAGTGATTAATCAATACATGTTAACATTTTAACTATCAAAGGCCATGTGGAGATAATGAGCTCAACAAATGGACAGAGAGTCCAAAAAATAGGGTGGTTGTTTCTGAGGTGAACTAGTTGAGTGAGTCCATGTGTTGGATGCCAAAGAGTCGTTAAAGGAAGCCGCTTGCAAACTTTGGCCTGGTGAATGCTTGGTGGGTGCAATGGCAGCGCCTGGAAGTCGATCTTGACCTGTAGAAACAATACGGTAGCTTGCAAAAGAGACAAACTAGATGGAAAATACCCAAAATCGGGCCAGGAAGTGCACGAACTAGAAACCCTTTATGGAAGCGCATTCAAAACACTAGGAACCAGAGACTTTCAATGCCCTTCCAAATAATGGGGATGGCGATTGGTGAAAGCAAAACTATTACCTTCAATGTCAATGGAAGACCTCATTGTTGTTTTGGCGACGTCCTGCAACAAAGGATGTATATCAACCCACAATCTCCAAGAAGAAATGAAGACGGGACTGTGTCAAGCAACGTCGACCAAACATCGACCACGATATGCATCAATGAATTCAACAACAACCTATGCAATCAGATGACTAGGAACCGCCAGCGGTGAATGCTAGATGGAGCAGCTCAATACGGAATAGATACCCAGTGACAGAAAACTCACAAAATGCCACGAACCAGGAAGGAGGAAAAAAAACTAGAACCGGATGATCTTGGAAGGCCGAGAGGCCAAAAAAAATGAGCTCTTCCTTCAAAATTTCGCCTAAAACCAACAAAATGCACCTAGATTACCTGCAAAAAATGTGATTTTACCCAAAATGGGTAGATGGGCAGAGGGTTGAAAGGCCCTCTGCTAAATTTGTTTTCAATTTTTTACAACTTTTCTGTACAGAATTGATTTCAGTACAGCCACCTAATTGCAAAGAAAATACCAAAAATTAAACCCTTGAAAAAGCTAGATGCTTGAATTTACTCAAAATGAGAAGCATTTCACTTGCATGGTTCTGATACCATGTCAAAATTAGCCAAGATCAACAAATGAAAACTAAGGTGAACTTCCACAAAGCATAAGCACATAAAAGCTAAAATGTATAATCAAGAGATTACATCAAGAATTTACACCAAGAGTTGGTGAAAATGTACAAAGATCCTTGCTTATATAGGCAAGGGGAAGGAGGTGAGAAGGAGACAACCAACTATGACTAACCCTCTATGTGATGAACACATGTGTGCACAAGTGGAGGGTGATGGAAAAATGTCTCCAACACTTTGATTTGGGTTATCTTATGAGATTACCAAACAGAAACCCTTCAAAGGCACTACAATTTTTTTTTATTTGTTCCTAGATTTGGTTTAAGAGTCAATTTAACATACTTAGGTATCTTTACCCAAATGGGGTAGCCCTTTCTTCAAATGGGATAGGTAAACCTCCATCCATACGGGATGGGCATCTATCCAAACGGGATAGGTTAACTTCGGTCCAAGGATGTGCATCTATCCAAACAAGATAGGTAAACTTTCATCCATACAGGATGGTCATCTATCCAAACGGGATAGGTATGTGCTCTGGCTAGAGTCTTGAGCCCATCAGGATCTAACAGATCTTGGGTCGCTCTCTAAAGACCACTTCCTCTGGGGCGCACCAAGGTCTACATCTTCATGAATTAAACTATTCAAGTATTGTCACTTGAGTCTTGCCTCAAAATTTAGCCCTAAGCCTCGGGGAGTCAAGTAAATCCCAATCAGGGATTCTTCTAAGTATTTAAATTTGGGTTTTTCTTCTTGTAAGTTTAATCTAGGTTCGTTGGAGGTCCCATCTTGTTGGGGTGTTTTCTGAGTCATTGAGAAGTTGCATTGATCCTTAAGTGAGAGTCAAAATTCCCCCACAAACCTCATGCCTAAAATTCTGCACACTGGGAACATCCTTCATTCCTAGGCTGCCTACATACCCGCTTCCAAACGGGATCAAGGAGTAAAATATGTAGTTTTATTTTCAATTCTAGGTTTCATGTAAATTGTTTATGTGGGTACGCAACCCTTTCTAGGGCCCATTCTCCCTAAGCAGTTCCTCTGCAACTACTATCCACAAGGGGAGCAAGAGAAGTAATCAATCTTTCTTGACCAATACTTTAGTTTACTAAGACTCCACTACTTCCTAGTCCTATAAGTTTTCAGCTATGCATCTCAGATTATATCTTGTCCTTCATCCCTACTATCTTTATTCCCTTGCTAAAGGTTGAAGGAATAACAACACCACTAGATAACCCTAGACCCCTAAGAAGGAGATATTTAATAGGCAGCAATATCAACTTCATTACTTTGATTGTAAACAAAAATTGCAACAGAATAACATTTGTCTAATTTATTACATACATAAAAAGAATATTTGATAGAACCATAGTGAACAAGATTTGTCATAGTTGTCCACATTAAACTTAAGTGAAAGAAAATCACTTTGTGAGAGTTTCTAAAATATCAAATTAAACTGAGTAAATCGAACACATTGTAGTAGATACTCCTATCTAACATTTGTGAATTTAGCCCATAGTGGTAGTAGGCAAACTCATTTGTATTCATTTATAACCCTTACTACTTCGTTGTGATTTGAATTAGTTTGTCCATTTACTTTGTATTAGAAATTGTAGCTATATAATTCATTTAATCCTTAAAAGTTAGATGAAATTGTATACTTAAAATTGTATTTGTATAATTGAAATTTGTAATAGAACTAGGAAATAACAAAGTGAATTTTTGCTTGCCTTCTAACTTTACTAATAATTTCCCAATTCAGATTAATTAATTATATGTTGAATAATTAACTCTACCTAATTGATTTTGTTGATTGAAATTGAAATATGGTTCATTTAATCCTTAAAAGTTATATGAGATTGTATACTTAAAATTGAATTTGTATAATTGAAATTTATAACAGAACTAGAAATAAAAAATTGAATTGTTGCTTGCCTTCTAACTTTACTAATAATTTCCCAAATCAGATTAATTAATTATATGTTGAATAACTAACTATACCTAATTGATTTTGTTGATTGAAATTGAAATGTGGTTCATTTATTCCTTAAAAGTTAGATGAGATTGTATACTTAAAATTGAATTTGAATAATTGAAATTTGTAATAGAACCATAAAATAACAAGGTGAATTGTTGCTTGCCCTCTAGATATGCTAATAATTTTCCCAAATCAAATTAATTAATTATCCGTTGAATAACTAAATATACCTAATTAATGAAATTTTATCATTGTAAGAAGTTCCAAATTTTCTTTGAATTTGATCAATAAGTAGATATATGATTTTATAATTGAATAAAATTTAATTTCATTTAATAATAAAATGAATTATAGATAATCAATTAAATTGTTTATTTCATACAAAATAAATAAAAGTTAAATTAAATATATTAATTTATTAAATGAGATAAAAGAAACTTTAAATAAATTTATTTTATTAAATGAAATACTAAAAATTAAATTAGTTAAATTGTTTGTTTTAAGCAAAGTAAATAAATTTGAATGAAAATCATATTATAAAAAATAACATTGGGGGGGGGGGGGGGGGGGGCATTTCTCGTTGCCCGCAGATGAAGGGCGGTCTACACCTGTAGGTTGCCCAAGGGCAGCCTACAGAGGCAAGCCATGGGCCTTTGGGTTGCCCTGCCCCATAGGGTCGAGGGCATTTAGCCCAAGGTTGACCCTCTGATGGGTTTTTTTTAATTATATAATTTTTTTCTTTGTAAAAAAATGCAATTCATTTTAAAATAAAAACTTTATAAAATTTTCAAAGAAATATATATGCCCAAACCCTAACTTCAATTATATATATATATATTCCAAGATTCCTCCATAACCTAGTTGGAACAATCTTAGGAAAACCAATGCTAGAAAAAAATCAATAGAAGCCTCATAGAAACATACAGGAAATTAAATTTACGTCTAGATCCTAGATCTTCCAAGCCACAGTTTCCTTTTTCCTCCCCCAAAGGAACCCCTTTCAAATGACCCACCCTAAATATTTATATTCATGAAATTGAACACTTTAGGTCTATAATTTAAAGAGGTGCTTATTTAATTATTAATTATACTTAGAGTTTTTAGGAGGGGTCGTGACACTAACCATGTATGTGATGAACACATGTGTGCACAAGTGGAGGGTGATGGACAAATGCCTCCATCCTCCCATAAGGTGAGCAGCGAATATCTCCAACCTCTAATTAGGTGAAGTGTCAAAATGACTAACCTCATGTGAGCACATGTGGTGAGACAAAAAAGTGACTAACCTCAAAAGTGAACTTAACCTTTAATGTCAAGGTTAAGTTATCTACTTAGCCACTAAGTGTGACTTAAGCTTAGGTGTGGGTTAGGATAAACCCAACACTCTAACAATCATTTTATCTTGCATTTGTATCAAGTCCTTGCAACATATTGCTACAATGACATCATGGTCTTCCATATCATGTTGCCCAAAGGCATATGTTTTCTTGTGACCTTTTAGCTTATTACTCTAGCTAATATTCATGTCTTGTATATGATGGAATAGATTTTTGCATACTAGTCATCCTTTCCATCTAAAGTCATTTCATACCTTTTGTGCACTTGGAATTTAATGCTCTAATTTTCCTTCATCATACGTCTATACAAGGTTTTATTACACTAGGTGCACATGACACATCGTCACCCTAGTCTTTATACCTTGGTGCATAATGTCTAGTGCTATATCAAACTATATGGTTGTTCACTTAAATGCAACATAATGTCTCATTCATCCATTTTCCTCCATTATCCTTACCTTTCATCCCTTTCTTTAGCCAATCCTTTTCATTCATTTCAAGACCATACCTGTGTTCTTCCAACCTGCCTATCCTCTCGAGGGGGCATCTCATCCTTACACCATTCTTCCTTGTCACTCCTCCAAGTGGCAGGGCATCATTTTACCTTCATCCATACCTGATCTTCTTTGAAATGAGGTTACTTCTCTTAGTTACAATATTATCTCAAAGAGGAGAAAAATGTAGACATCTAAAATTGACCATGTTCTTATAACCTTCAACATCACCTAGACATTCATCTTGCAACACATTGTTCCTTGATCCATTTCTCAAATTAATTAAATAAATTATATTATTTAATTTAATCCATTTATCCCTTTTAGCCAAAATTAATTGAATAAATCTTATTTATTTAATTAATGTGTCCTCTCATCATCCACTCCAATAATTAATTAAATAATTTTATTATTTAATTAAATTATTGAGAGTCACATGACTAGCTTGTCCTTATCCTCAACCACTTGCCACAATCATTAAATGAGTGTCCATAATCAATAAATTAACATTTTCATTTCAACCATCCATTTCATACTACATCTTCCAATTCTAGCCATTCACATAAGGATAAACCATAGAATATTCTTTTGAAACCCTAGAAATCCTTATCCTTTCTCTAATATGCTTTCAACTAATTCTAGCCATTGATCTAATATTTTAATCCTAGTCCTTCATTCATCATATCCAACCTCTATAAATCAAGCCATTTAGACATCACATCTTCATACAACACCATGCTATCAAAATCATCCTAGCTATCCCTTTATCATATCCACCATCTTTATTCTCCATTATCATACATTATCCATCATCGTTATCTAATGTTATGTTGCAAAATTGAGAAAACAACATATCAAAATCTTTATCAAATACCATAGGATTGTTTATCATTTTCATTATCTTTCTTAGTCCTTTGATCATCATTGAGGTGGTGTTTAAGTATGGAATAGGTACTTTCATTGTGTATTGTATTTTATTGTTGATTCCATATTTTTTCATCTACAGATGTTCTACACATTATCTAAATGAAGTGTTGGAAGAAGAGGTTTACATTATTCAACCATCAGGTTATGAATGGGAAGTATAAGATACAAATTGAAGAAAGTATTATATAGGCTCAAGCAAGCGGATAGGACTTGGTATAGTGACATTGATTCTTATTTTTTAGGAATGGAGTTTCAAAGTGCTCAAAGAGGCTGGGTAAAAGCACAACGATGAGTATACATTTCATGGAAGTCTCCCGCGGATGAAAAATGCCGCTTGGAACAGGTACCCGTTTTGAAAAAAATGGGTACCCATTTAGGATCGGGCACCCGAAGCAAAACAGGTACCCATTTGAAATGGGTACCTGTTTCATAACGGGTACCCGTTTTCAAAAAAATAAAAAATAGCCATATGTATATAAAAAAAAAAATGAAAACGGGTACCCGTTTTCAAAAAGTTTTTTTTAACATGTCTATTGCTAATTTTGTTATTTTCTAGAAACGGGCACCTATTTATAACGGGTACCCATTTCTAAAAATTTGAAATTTCAAACCCACCAATTTGCATTGGTTTTAGGCTTGGAAACACAAGCCTTAGTTTTGGACCTGCAACTAGGAGACCATGAAAAGAACAAGAGAAAAAACTAGTTTCACCACTATGGCTGACGACTTTTTTTTCAGAATATTTTAATGAAATTAAAACCCATTATAGATCTCAAAGTCTAGTTTTTAAATATGTAATTTTTTTTGCCATTGAACATAATTTTCTATTTATTATTTACTTTCTAAACAAACTATCTCATAAATTTAAAATAACACAGGTAACTATTTTTTTAATAACTTTTAATTTTGAAAGTTTCTTTAAAATAAAATTATGTCTGACCAAAATAGACATTATTCTCTACATGATGAAAAAAAAAATAGTGAATTGATTAGTTTAGCTCAAATTATGTTGGTCATACACGAAGCGTTTTAAAAAACACTAATTAGGGCCATTAAAAAATTAATAAAAAAATACTTATCAAAAATTACAAAAAAATATCCTAACCAAAATTTAACATCATGAGAATCTCTCCACAAAAGGAATTAGAAAAATACATTAATTTAGGTCAAATTATGTTGGCTGTACATATGCATGTTTTTGCCAAAAAAGGGGAATTTTAAAAAACCACTTTTTATACATTCAATAAAAAACCAGCTTGCATCATTTGGGTATTAGAAAAAAATTTATATTTGAAAATTAGAAACAAAATCCTACATTTCTTATTTTTACATCATCTTAATATTTTATGTGCAAGTGCTTCAAATTGTCACTTACGACAAAATTTGAAAAATAGGAAAGACACTTCCACTTTTTGACCAAAAAATGAACTCATCTTCTTGCACTTACCCAACCTACTCTTAATATCAAAATAAGTAAAAAAGGAGATATATTGATAGTTTGTTTATATGTTGATGATTTGATTTATACTGGGACTGGTGATATTATAATTAATAAATTTAGAATAGTAATTCAAGGAGAATTAGAGATGAATAGCTTATATTTGATGAAATATTTCCTGGGAATTAAAGTTTGCCAAATGAATGATGAAATTTTTATTTCACAAAATAAATATGCCAAAGATGATTTAAAGGGGTTTAGAATGGAGAACAACAAACCAACTTGCACACTTGTTGCCACAAGTTAGAAATTATCAAAGGATAGTAATAGTAACAATGTTGATTCTACTCACTACAAAAGATTGGTTAGAAGTTTAATGTACTTGGAACATAAGTACACACTAAGTAGGGTCAAATGTACCCATAGAGGATGAATTCACAACCACAAAATAGACCCAAGCATGTAGAATTGACCTTAAATAGAGTTCATATGTAGCACAAATCTAAAGTAGCACATTGACAGAGAGGTAGTATTTTTAGGTCAGAGATTGCCCAAAAGTCAACTCCACATCAAAGATAATTCATTCTTCATTCATATCTCAATAATTAACATTATCCTTCTTTGTATTTACTTTTCCAAAAAAACAAATACAATTATCTAATTTATCAACAAATACAATTATCTAATTTATCATTCCTAACTATAATTAATTGATCATGACTAATTTATACTTAATTGATTACATTTACTTAATTAGCTTAGTTTAATCTTAAGAAAATTTTATTTTTCTTTACAATTATTTAATTTCATCAATATATTATTATTATATTTTAACTAATTATAAGTTATAAATTTCTTCTATTATAGAAAACTACAAATCACATCATTTTTCATATAATTTGATAAATTTTGATATAAATGAATATTGTTTTTAAATTTTATATTTTTATACTCTTTCCATATTTTAAGGTCATAACAAATTGAAAACAAATACAATTTTTATAATTTTCAAATTTGTAAATTAAAATCAAGTAATAAGATATATTGGTGAAATATCCATCTTTACTAGACCTTACTAATCATAATAATAGTTTTAAAATAATTTCATTGCCAATATTAATGTCCAAATGTGGGATTGCTATGATGGTAGAGGCTTTCCAGCCAAAAAGGATTTAATCATGGTCAAGGCTCTAGATGGTTGATAGATAGGTACTTCATGCCCTGCTCCTCTTACAGTTGCAAATATCAATCCTTTGTAAATTACACTGTAACCCCCTACATCTATACCTCCATCCATCCATGGATACCATGCTTTATCAATTGAAAGGTTCAAAGCATTAATGGAATATCTTGTACTAGTCACTGGCACCATTGCATCCACATCTCCACTGCAGCCAAAAGCATATACTAGTAATTAACTCTCACAATCCAAATATTTACAATACCAATTTTCTAAAGTAGTGTTTTCTCCCTTATACCTGTAGACTAGTATTCCCAATCCTGCTACCATCATTCTTTGATATATTGGGAGCATAGTGGTCACAGAGATCTTATATGAGTGTTGAATTCGAACACTGTTTGGAGCCAAAGATGAGCACTTCATAGTTTAGATGATGATATTCCAAGTATTAAGTAAGATCAAACATGTATCTTCACTTTGAAAGAGTTGCATAGATAATCATACCTGCATTCTTCCCATGGATAAGGCAAGTTTGTCACATTTGCATGAAGAGCACTTTGCACTTTAGGTGTATTAAGGTAGGAATGTACATAGCTAGGACTACATGGATCAAATCCATCTAATCCATTTGTAGGGGTAGCATCCTGTAATAGAGATGATCTATATTTAATTATAGTTTTTAAAATTTATCATCTAACACAACATTACGACACTTCAAAAAATTTGCGCTAAAAGATTTTAGAAAAACCATGCATGTACTTAATCACATATATTTCTTACAGTCCAAGTAGAAGATGCCCATATGGGATTAGGATGGGAAGGACACAGTGGTGCATATATATTATAGGGATTTATCTCTCCCCTGGTTGATTCCAATTGAGAGTTAAATGTGTCACCATGAGTTCGATGGTTTATCTCTCCCCTGGTTGATTCCAATTGAGAGTTAAATGTGCGACCATGAGTTTGATGGCTCGAATTAGATGTAATACAAGACTCATCTGCATATTCTTCATCTGACATTAATGCATGTGACCATAAATAATCAATCTGCCCACATCCATCTGTCTCGAAATTCATTAGTCCATTCCCAATCTATATAAACACAAATTTTCAGTAAGTAAATATTTCTAATAACTTTCAAGATTAATATATATTATTTATACTATTTTCTCATAAAAACATATAGAATATACCCAATATACCATATATAGAAACTAATGGTAAGATTGAAAAGGATTAAGAATTTGTAAAAGCACGCTTCACTTGTAGCATAGAGCAGTTTAAGAATTTGTAAAAGCAGGAAGAGGAATCGCACCAGAACTCCCTTAAGATTAATAAAAGATGTACGAGAGTTGTTATTCTTAAGAATTGTGTCCGCCAGTTCAGGTACATAAAAGCCTGTGTACATAATAGTATATTTATTGTTTTAAAAAAACTAATTTGCAAAAGAAAAAAAACTTTTCTGTATTCAGGTATCAGAGTCGAAAGACTTACCAGCGTAACTTTCCCCTGCGATATACAATTCTCGATTCTTATATTGCGGAAACCTTTCAAACCAATTCAGAAGAAAAGTGTATGCATCCCGAGCTACAGTATTTGCCCATCACATCAAAAACAACTTTTTCATTGCTAAAACTGAAACAAAATTTCTATAAATAAGCTGTGATGCATTCAGGCTTATAACAAACTCAAACCAAAATACCAGTGTTGACATCATTGGCGTTTTTATAATCAGAGGTTGTGTTGGAGTATGAAAACCCAACCCCTGAAGGTGACTCCAAAAACAAGGTGTTTGCCACTGTCAACAAATAGATTGAAATGAATGTTAAATGAATGAATGAATGGATTTTAACAACGTTTACAACATCAAACAGCTTAAAACATTTTCAAGATGGGTAAGAAAAGAAGACCTTGGTTCCACGCATAAGGATTGCTAGAAAGAGTGGCGCCATCAGGCTGAACGCGGAAGGGTCCCAGCTCCGTCATTGCTCCCACTCCAAACGATGAGCATCCCGGCCCTGAAATCCCACGCCTTAATTAAACCATGCTGTCAAATTCAAAAAGCAATATGATATGGAGATTGAAGAGAAAGGCAGTAATAATACCTCCATTGAACCAGAGGAGGAGAGGCTTGGTAGAAGGCTCTTGGATGGCCTCAGCAAAATAGTAGAAGAGAGCTCTGCCCGCCTTTGAATCGACCGTCACATATCCCGAATACTGTGCAAATGTTACATCTTTTGGTTGGCCGGGAAGGGCAATTATCTTGTCATTCTCCTGCAGCCCATCTTGAGCGTAGAATTCAGCGCTAATGGAAGGAGGCGTCCATTCCACAGCAGATCTCCTTTTCTCCACAAATTCTGAGAGAAGTCGATGCCGACTGAACTGGTAGGAAGGATGGACCAAGAGGGCTAACACTAACGTTAGCCGTGTTATTAAATTTTTCATCTAAACGAACGATTGAAGCCGTTCAAATGAATTAATTACTCAGATTGCCTGCCCAGCAAGAGAGTCTCACTTAAATAGAACCCGATTATTATTGGTAGAAAACGGTTCCGTTCATTTTGCCGTAACTTGCGGGTTCAGTTTGCCTGCACATTTGGCCGTGTTTACGCGGAAGGCGTTCCCTAGCTGAAAGAGACGATCTCTCTCGGCGGATCAACGGTTGAAAATGAAACCATCCCCAGCGTTGCTTTTCCATCACAGTTTTAATTATACAAATATAGGCTTCACCATTGATTTAGTTATTTCCTTTGAAACCTTAATTATACAAATATAGGCTTCACCATTGCTTTAGTTATTTCCTTTGAAACTTTAAATTCATGTGAATATAAAAATATTCTTTGTATGTTTTGTAAGGGCCCACCTGCCAACTCATATGTCTCTCAGCCAATAGTGCATCATTTTTCTAACAATTTTGGAGCCTTCCATTGGAGATGAGTGAACTATTGATTGGGTTATGATTAGACATTTCGTGCACAATAGTACTAAAAACATTAAAAACCTCAATCCTACTCTTGTGTAGACTATTTGATGGAATTATGCCAATGGTGGCTATGACCTTAGTTTGCCTAGCTTCATTCATGTTGTTTTATTGAGTTTGTGAAGACTACAGACCATTTTATCTTCTTTATATAGACACTATGTCTTTAAACTATTATACCACGTCAAGTCCAAGCAAAGCAACCATATCTCTAATTTGTCAACACAACTATTATTCATTCTTTAATTAGCCTTAAAATATACTACACAAGGGTAAGTGCATAGAAATGGGGGGCCAAAAGGGAGTAAAAAGTGATCACTTTTTTTCTTGAAATAAAAAAATTGAACTTCAATGAGCACTTAAAAATACCTATGCTCAAATTTTGATAATGTGATAACCCATATATATCCCATATACCACAACAAAAGTTGCCTTGAGAGAACTCAAGGACAATCACAAACTCTACCAAATTCAACGAATTGCATGTAACAACATACCAATAAGTGTGATATTAGGGATTATATTCAATCCCCTAAAAAATGCATGTAATCCTTGGAGACACCCAAAACCAAAGAGACTCGTACTATTAAATCCCTTCTTGTTTACAATTTCCAAAAGCATATATTAAAACCCAACAAACAATAAAATGATTGACACCCTAACAACACTCAGAAATGAAAACAACAAGAAAATCCACATAACAACCATGGAAAAAATCAATCAACCTTTTTTACAATACAAAAAACTAAAATATATAACATTTTATCACTTCCTACAATATATGGTTGGGGACATTCACCTATTTCCATCAATTCTGCACTTTTCCCCTACCTCCTCTACTCACCCAACATATATTTTAGCGTTTAACATGTATAGGTCTACATAAAATCAAATTTCGACACTATATTTGTTGGAAACATGATTGTCGTTGCACCAAAAGGTGTGCAAACCCTCATTATTATACTTATGCCTTCTAGGTATTGAAAAACATATCCACATGCCCTCAAGTTTGTATGAACACTATTAAAATCATGTCTTCGATTTGACCTCATACTCTTTCAAGATTCTTGTGCAATAAATACATATGAACAACTAGAAAATGGATGAATAAAATATACAATTGAATAGGTAAAGTAAATGAAATGTAAATTATATAATAAAAAGTATGGCTAATGTAAAGTGGTGCACTCATAGTGGTACAAAGCATACATCTAGAAAATTATCTTATATATAATATATAATATATAATATATTCATTGGATTATGATTAGACATTTCGTGCACAATAGTACTAAAAACATTAAAAACCTCAATCCTACTCTTGTGTAGACTATTTGATGGAATTATGCTAATGATGGCTATGACCTTCATTTGCCTAGCTTCATTCATGTTGTTTTATTGAGTTTGTGAAGACTACAGACCATTTTATCTTCTTTATATAGACACTATGTCTTTAAACTATTGTACCACGTCAAGTCCAAGCAAAGCAACCATATCTCTAATTTGTCCACACAACTATTATTCATTCTTTAATTAGCCTTAAAATATACTACACAAGGGTAAGTGCATAGAAATGGGGGGCCAAAATGGAGTAAAAAGTGATCACTTTTTTTCTTGAAACAAAAAAAATTGAACTTAAATGAGCACTTCAAAATACGTATCCTCAAATTTTGATAATGTGATAACCCATATATATCCCATATACTACAACAAAGGTTGCTTTGAGATAACTCAAGGACAATCACAAACTCTACCAAATTCAATGAATTGCATGTAAGAACATACCAATAAGTGTGATATTAGGGATTATATTCAATCCCCTAAAAAATGCATGTAATCCTTGGAGACACCCAAAACCAAAGGGACTCGCCCTATTAAATCTATTCTTGTTTACAATTTGCAAAAGCACATTAAAACCCAACAAATAATAAAATGATTGACACCCTAACAACACTAGGAAATGAAGACAATAAGAAACTCCCCATAACAACCATGGAAAAAATCAATCAACCTTTTTTACAATACAAATAACTATAATATATAACATTTTATCACTTGGACTGCAATATATGGCTAGGGACATTCACCTATTTCCATCAATTCTGCACTTTTTCCCTACCTCCTCTACTCACCCAACATATATTTTAGCGTATAACATGTATAGGTCTACATAAAATCAAATTTGGACACTATATTCTCCTAAATAGGTGAAAATAATGAAGGAAAAGTTGTGCAAACCCTCATTATTATACTTATGCCTTCTGGGTATTGAAAAACATATCCACATGCCCTCAAATTTGTATGAATACTATTAAAATCATGTCTTAGATTTGACCTCATACTCTTTCAAGATTCTTGTGCAATAAATACATATGAACAACTAGAAAATGGATGAATAAAATATGCAATTGAATAGGTAAAGTAAATGAAATGTAAATTATATAATAAAAAGTATGGCTAATGTAAAGTGGTGTATTGGTAGTGGTACAAAACATACATCTAGAAAATTATCTTATATATAATATATAATATATAATATATTCATTGGTAGGATGGAATAGGCTATATTTTATTCTATATTTTGAGTGAGAGTGATAATGACCTTCTTCTCTAAGAAGATAAAATCATTACATTATTTTTCATTGCACCACCTTCCCTCCTACGTTCAATTCAACAATGGTTCCTCTAGGAATTATTCAAGAATTATTTTACTTTATAATTATTCAAAGATTATTTTTGGAGGTGATTTACATGATCTACACCGTTGTTTTTCCATGCCACTGTCAGAATTGTCCTTTTTTAGGTCTCTGTCATCGGGTTTTGTTAGTTGGGTTTATTTTCCTTGTTCATTTCTTTTCACACATTTAAAACATGCAAGAATGAGTTCATGTCCTCTAATACGATTTGATTGTATGCTAGATTTGCCTAGAATATTTTAAATGAGACTTTATCCTTGAGCTGCATGGTTGCATCTTGCTTGTATTCCAAATTTACTAACAAAATAGGAAAGAAACAATGGAAAGTATGGGGGAGGGCATCATAAAGGCCTCATGGCCGTTGTAAATTTAAATGTATAAGGGTGTATGCTTTAAATGCCTCCTTTTATTTAACACTTTAAAAGTTTTTACAAAGATTTTAATTATACCTATAGACTATAAGATTATAAAATAAGATTATATATAATATAAATATATAATTTTATATTGCCAATATATTTAATAATTTACATTATATAATATATAATAAATATAATTAAATATATATTTTATATATAAAATAGATATATAATTAAATAATAAATATATTTAATATATTAAACTAAAATTAAATATTATATTAAATAATTATTTGAGTCGGTCATGACTAAAGAGTACATATGTGACTATTTGACATAGAGTTGTTATGATTGATGCTTTCCTAGATGTGTGGAAAACCATTTTTCCATAGTCTCATCCATTTGCAACACATCCTAGTGCTAAGTTATGCATATAAGCAAAGATTGTGGCATGAGATGAGCTTAAGTTGATTCAATGCATAGAAGCATGAGTTGTGTGGAATTGCACACAAATCAACATTTATCATTTCTTAGGGACATATTCACCTTCCTTCTTTTAGTTGTGACATAATCTAAAGTGTCAACTTCAATGAGTATAAAACACTTGTTGGAAATGGGATTCTTGAGTATCAAGGCATACGAACCTCTTTATAGGACTCACTAGAGGGATGGTTGAGAGTTAATGGTGGATCAATTGTTTTCTTTGCTTTATCACTAGCTTGTGGTCAAGAAGGCCTCTTTATATCTATTACTATGATAGAGGGAGAGAGATAAAGAGATAGAGATAAAGGAGGGTAGAGGGAGGGAGATAGAGAGAGATAGGGAGAGGGAGAGATAGAGTTTGTGTGTCTCCATTTCCTTTCCATGGCTTTGATAAATTTGTTGGATCAGAAATCCTCAAAATAGTGGAAATCACATTAAAAATATACATGTAAGCCATAACATTATTTTTTCATATATGCTTGGATATATTTTACTATTTCATCCATAGGTTTATAAAGCCTACTTACCAAACCAAATGCAAGATGATTGAATGCATCTCGTTCATCCGTCTGTGCAAGTTATTCATTGGTCTACGTGTCGATTTCATTTTTGGTTTGCCCTTTTTAAAATTGGATTTATGGTGTGAGCTTTATATGTGGAAAAGGGGTATTCATCACTGCACAACACCTTCCATGCCTATTCCTACTCACTGCTTAGGGGTCGTTCAATTCGTCAAAGGTTGGCACCAACAATAGGCATCACCTAGCATCCAAATAAAATTGACAAGAAAAATAAAGCGGCGGATGAAAACAAGAAAATAACGATGGAAAATGTAATGCTCAAGATTGTTTCAATCATCTAACCTCCTTCTACATCCCTGACAACCATCAATAGGCAAAGCTAAAGAGGTTCACTTTCAACGTTTATATATCCTTTTTTTTAGATTATCCTTTCATCTTTATGGAAAACACACTTCTTTTAATTGCTAATGGAAAATTGTGTAATGTTTATCCACTTTTACTTGTTGCAATTATAATAATCATATCACTTTAAACTATTAGTAATAAATAACAAATATTTATTATAAGAAAATATACTTTTAGAAAAATGTTAAATATTTATTTAAAATATTCTTAAAAATAGAACATAAAATTATTATTAAATTAAAATAAAAATACTCTGAATAAAATAAAATCAGTACTATATTTATATCTTTTTGTAGGAGTGATGAACTCCTTCCCAGGATCCTCAGCCTGCAAAACAACACCCTCATAGATGCATGAGAGAAGCAAAAAGCTCTTCCACCAAATATCAATGAGATGAGATTGAGAAAAATGAGATGAGATAATTACATACTGTACAAGCACCTATTTAAAGGCATAGTATATGCATAATGGGTGAAACTACCCGATATGGGAAACCAATATTAAATATTGGCGACCACCTATTAATGCTAAACCTAAGATAAACTTAAGAAATGTGAAGGGTAAAAACCTATTTACACTAACACTTTTTAATATAATATTATATTATAAAATTGTATATTTAAATGATACACACACACACACACACACTAAATTAACCTTATGTATTGCACGACTCTATACAAAAAAGAACCTTTTGGAAAACATATCCTTGGCTTGATAGATTGATGCTCTGCAGTTGCTTATAGACATGCAAGACGATTGAAACAGTTTTGGCCCTCTGATTTTCCATTGCCATTTTTTCATTGTTTTTCACCATCCGATCAATTTCCAATGTTTCTGAGTTTTACTTGCGCTCACGATCGATTGGAAGGCATGGATGATAGAAGAGATCGATAGTTACAGTTATTGCGTGCTGTTTTATTTTTCCCTTTGTTCCACTTGCACATTTAAAAACTGCATTAAAAGCAATCTTTTACATTACCAAAGGTCAAAGGTTACGAGGGTCGTCTAACACAACTACATCAAAATATCGTGGTAGGAGAAATTAACTCTTTTATCACCAAGACAACCTGCTAAAAAATGTAGAGAATAAGATGAAGTGGTTGTCCTTGGCTATTTACACCAACTTTTTATTAATACATGTAACCCTCACGTCACACAACAAAATCATATTTTTTCTCTAAATTTTGGATTTATTCTCATGTCCATGTGTAATTATTTTGCACTCAATGCACTTAAGGTTTAGTAATATAATATTTTTTACTTTTATTTAATTTTACTATAAAATAATGAATATAAATATTTTTAATTAAAATATATTGTCTATGAAATATAATTAAATTTATTATTATATTTAATATAATGCACATTATTAAATGTATTTCTAATATAATATTTTATTATACAATGGCTTATTTATATATATTTGTTATTAAATTATAAATTTATATTTTAGTTATATTTATTAATATATATTATATTCTATATAACATACATTATCAAATGTAAATTTAATATAATATAAATAAAATAAATATTTTTTTTTATAGAAAAATATTTTTTAAATTATATTTTCTTACAAAAAATAATATATTATAAATTAAAATAATATATTGTTTTTTTGTTAAATATACCCTAGTTTAGGTCCAACAACCATGAAAAAAACCGGAGACATCCTCTGCATAACCAAGTCTTCTTCTATTCATAACAACATTCACCATTCATGGTCATACAACTACTACTAGTCATAAAAAAAAAACTAGACCCTATATATTGTCTTTGTGCTAAGATATCCCATAATGTAGAGTTCACAGACCAACAACTTAAAACCTACATTGGGTAGGGCAAATTACGCAGGCCCTACCCTAATCAAATTATCATTACAATTATCCATATTGACATTACCTACCGAACACACCTCCACCTTTGGCATCACCTTAGTTGATTCTACCACCTCGGTCATACAACAATCCTTGATGTCTAGAAATGTAGCCAGTAGGAGAACCATCTTCAAACCCTTTGCCAATTCATCAACAACATTCTGCAAGCAAGCCTATCTATGTTTGACACCATGGAGATGATCCAACAAATAGTCATGAAACACATCCATTTGGTTGTCCACCTCCATCAAGTCATCATGTAGCATAAATGAACTAACCATTGTTACCATTAACATTGCATGTGCCAATGACTACGAAGTGTCAAAAGCATTTCATTTATCTCTAGTATATCCAGGATCTAACAAAAATTCTACGATGGCGGCCCTCAACCCTGTCTTTGGAAAGACATCCATATCCTTTGCTACCCTCCACATCCTTACCATCCAGTGCCTCAGACATGGGTTTTCAATCTCCTCCACAAAGATCATGAAATCTTCAACTGCCTCCTTACCCAACACCCTTCTCTTCCTCTTTTGCCCTTCTATCACCCCTGCCTACTTCTTCTCCCTCTCAGTGAACAACATGCGTCCACAAAGTGTCTTTTCCCTACCGTCGATGCCATGCCACACATCCACCTATCCCTAGATCTTCTCTAAACCCACACCAATCTATACCTTCATAGAAATCAAAATATTTAAATACTATCCTCTCTAGCTACTTCCTTTGATATCTTTAACTCCACATAATATCTTCCCATCACTTCTCATTACTGACTTCATACCAATGACGCCACCTTTTATTATTTCATCATTCCCTTCGATCATCATTCCAACATCAGCTACTCCCTCTCCCTTGTCCGCCTTTCATGGAACCAACCCATTATCGGGTGAAAATAATATATTATATTCTCATATATATTAAGTCATGTTATTTGGTCTAATAAAATTTTAAATTATACAATACAACTTTAAATTGAAAAATAAAGTTCACAAACCAACAAATTTATTGTAATATACTAAAATTATTATCAATATTATTTTAATGGATATAATTAAACACCCTGCCCGACCCCCCCTCTCTCACTCATTCTATCTTTCTCTTTCTTTGTTCCTCTGTCTTTTCCACTCTTTGTCTTTGTCACACTCTCTCTTTGTCTCTGTAATTAAAATAATTTAATAATATATTATTATTAAATAATAATATTCACATTTCATAATTATACATTATTCTATAATAAAAAACTAATTTTATCATTATTTAAAAATCCAATTATAGGACATGGACTTGACCCTTGGTGGATTAGGCTAAAAAATTATTTAGATATGACAAATTTGAATAGGTAATTGTCACAAAAATTTATTGCTTAATAGATAGGGTTGACTATCAAATTTAGGCCTTGGGTGGGAGCCAACAAGCTTTGAAGTGACCATGTTGTACATAGTATTGTGCATAATAAGCACTCTTGATAGGGTATGCACATCATCCCTGCCTTAAGGATATAGATTTGGCAATAATCAACCTCACCTAAAGGATCTCTAACCCATAATTGAGAGAGAGAAATAAGGGGGGAGAAGGGAGAGAGTGAAAATAGAGAAAGAATATATATATATATATATATATATATATATATATATATATATATATATATATATATATATATATATATATATATAGAGAGAGAGAGAGAGAGAGAGAGAGAGAGAGAGAGAGAGAGAGAGAGAGAGAGAGAGAGAGAGAGAGAGAGAGAGAGAGAGAGAGAGAGAGATCTTTTAATTACTAATGGAAATTTGAGTAATGTTTATCCACTTTTACTTGTTTGCACTTAATAATTATATCACTTTAAATTATTATTAGTAAATAATAAATATTTATGAAAAGAAAATATACTTTTAAAAAAATTGTTAAATATTTATTTAAAATTCTTAAAAATAGAACATAAAATTATTATTAAAATAAAATAAAAATACTCTTAATAAAATAAATTACTATATTTATATCTTTTTAATATAATATTTATTATAAAGTTTTATATTTCAATGAAAATATGTTATATATTTAGTAGTTATATATATTTACTTTATATAGAAAATATATAATATAATTATATTTATTATATTTACACTAAATTAACCTTATGTATTGCACGACTCTATACAAAAAAGAACTTGTGTCCCCTCTCTCTCTCTCTCATAGGTAATAAACTATTTGTATAAATATTCAAATATGTCAAATTCAAATACCCTTTTTTCAAATATATATAGATTTTATTTAAAAACATACATGTTATATCTCTTTCTTTCACACTTTGCCACTATGGCTTTAAAATTTAAAAGGGTGCTTTTGATATCAAAGTTTTTAACAATTAAATGAGCAACCAAAAAAGGTTGTATACATAAAACTAAAAATAAATTTATATAAATAAAGATTTTAAAAATAAAAAATAATTATAAAGGTTACATACTTGCGTAGTTATACAAAAAATTTGTTGATTACAAGATTAATGCAAAATTTGTAACAAGAAACCATAGTTTTGATGGTGTTTTAATACAAATTAGGTTGATCTTAAGGAACCTACAAATTTATGATCATAGATGTCCTTAGGCTAAAAATCAAGGTATAGGAATCTTGTTTATCTTTGAAAGTGTTACATGATTAATTCCCTTGTATCTCTCTCCTTTAGGTAGGACCAATCACTTAGGTACCTTGTGTGGACGTGCCCTCTTTGTAGTCAGTTTGTGTGTTGAGCTAGCATTATGTTTCTATAATGACATTAGAACATAACATAGAGGAAGAAAGAAGGGGAGATAGAGATAGAGGGATAGAGAGGGATATGAGAGAAATAAAGAGATACAAGTGAACCTAGGTGCAATGCATGAACAAGAATCTCGAACATGCATGAAAATAGAGACTACACACCAGACATGAAAGCTCATGCATTTAAAGTACCTACTAAGCAAAACAAAGGGATCTAGAAATTCATTATGATAATGCAAATTGATTCACGACACTCGAAAAAAAAATACATATACCATAGGGATACAAGGCAGTCATCATTTACTTAAAGACATGGCATTTGAACTTCCACAACTCCTTAGTGTACCCATTACACTGGCTTCCTTGGATGTAAAAATGCAAGAAGAGGGAAAACCATGTCTCTTGTGACACCAAGAGATATAACATCTATATTTTATATTTGAATTTGTGATAAATTATATATTTATTTTATATATAAATTCAAATTTATAATTATATTTATTATTGTATATTATATTATTATTTGAATTATAATATAATAATAAAATGCATCTTGTTATATATATTATTATATTATAATTATATTTAATAATTTATATTGTTTAAATATAATATATTAATAAACATAATTATAGTATAGATTTTATGTATGAAATGAATATATAATTGCATTAAAAAATATTTAAATATATAATTATATTATACTATATCATATTTAAAATATATTTAATAATTGAAATTATATAAAATGTATAGATAGTAACAATATAGATTTTAATGAAAAATGAAGACCATTTTGAGAATAATAAGGTTTTGAATTAAGAGAAGTAACTGTACTCTTTGTAATTAAAAGGTTTGCATATTGTGAATGTGCATCTAACTAGTGCCACTAATTTTTTTTATTTAATCATTTTATCAAACACTTCCCTATGTACCAACACCACAAACCCTTTGGCACAAGGAAACAAAGCACTGGTACAGAAAAATACCTTACAAAATATATTTCAACAAGTGAAAGGCAATTTATTACATGTGGCTTTATGCAAAACAAGCATGAGGCCATCAAATGCAATTGCACACCAAGAATCAAAACCTACCAAATGTCCATAGAAAATTTTGTTAAGTGTATCATGCCATATGCTTTACAAATCAATAATAAGATAGGTGGAGTGAGGTTCAAAGCACATTTCTCTCAAAAACATGTTCAACATGTTGGATCTACTTTAATGGCCATTGCTTGCCTATGATTTTCTTTGATATCAGTAATTTGTAGTATGTGCACATTGTGTACTCATAAATAGATAATACTTCTTCCAATACATATCTCTTGATACGCTAATGGACCAAAAATATGAAAATCAAGTCTCTCCAATGCCTTGCAATGCTTTATGAAGAGTGGCATTTCTCTCTTCCTTATTGAATCTACTTCATCCATCAAAGTCTACTTCCTCTTCCCAAAAGATGGATGCATTTCATCATCTATTAGCATTAATGTGGTTAAAATCCATCATATTGGTCAAACATAACCTAAAAAGATGTTGTCTCATGAATTTCAATGATTGCAAGATATACACAAAATAGAGGTCTAATATCATCAACCCCCCCCTCTCTCTCTCTCTCACACACACACACACACACATTGGTAATAGACTATTTGTATAAATATTAAAATATGTCAAATTCAAATACCCTCTTTTTAAATGTATATAGATTTATAAATTAAACCCATATATGTTATAGCTCTTTCTTTCACGCTTTGCCACTATGTTATATTTTTAGGAAATGTCTCTTCAAATATAAAAAACGTATGGCTTTAATATTCAAAATGGTGCCTTTGATATCACATGAGAGATGAAATTATAGAGAAGTTTCCATGGAATTGTCCACCCACAAGTTCAAAGTTTTTAACAATTAAATGAGCAGCTAGAAAAGGTTGTATATAAATAATTAAAAATAAATTTATACAAGTAAAGAATTTAAGAGCAAAAATTAATTATATAGGTTACATATTTGCATAGTTACAAAAAATTTGTTGACTACAAGATTAATGCAAACTTTGTAACAAGAAACCATAGTTTTGATGGCCTTTTAATACAAATTAGGTCAATCTTAAGGAACCTACAAATTTATGACCATAGATGTTCATAGGCCAAAACTCAAGGTATAGGAATCTTATTTTATAAGAACCTACAAATAACAAAGATCAAATAACAAGCACAAAGAACAACACAAAACTATATGAAGTTGACAAGTATATTAGGCAAATAGATGTGCATATATAGATAACATAAAGGAACCCGATCTCCATGAAATGAGGATAGGACTGCTCATACATGGAGTGGTGGTGAGTTGCCTACCACAAAAGTAATATGAGGTGTCAAAAGTGAGTCAACACCTCTAAAGACTCCTAACTAACTTGACACCTCACATGAGCAAGTGTCAAGGGATGCCTAAGTAGGCTCAAAGCCTATGTGTATGCAAAATATGCACAAACACCCCCTCTTAAGCATAGCTTAGGTGGGCACAAAAGAAATGGGTCTCGACTACAAGGCCTAGTAAGGTACCCATGTACAATGCAATCTCTCATAAACAGAGAAAGATAGAAAACCTAGTGGGAAAAACTATCCTCCAAAAGAGAGATAAGAAGGCTAGAAAGCCCCCCCAAAGATAATGCTACTGCTAATGTAGACCGCACACTGAGAAGAGCTTGTAGATGAATGAACTTGCTCTTAGTAAAGGGTTTGGTGAAAATGTCAGCAACCTGCTCTGAAGACTGGGAAAAGACTAAGTCAATGATCTACCCATGAATAAGCTCTCAAATATAATGCATATGAATATCTATGTGTTTGGTTCGCTGACACTAAACTAGATTCATGCATATCTAAATGGTGCTCTAGTTATTACAATAAATGACTATGGGATGTTTGAAAGGAATCCCAAACTCATAAAGAATTCCCTAAAGCCATATAGCCACAGTAGCTAAGTTAATAGCCCCTTTGAACTTTGCCTCTATGGATGATATAGCAATAACATTCTGCTTCTTGCTAGACCAACTAATAGGACCTTAAACAAGTGAAAAACTATAACCTAAAGTTAACTTGCGATGCTCAATATCACTAGCCCAATCTGAATCTATAAAACCAACCAAGTCAACTGATGAACCAACTTTGTAATGAATCCCAAACCCAAGAGTACCATGAAGGTAATGAAGGATCCTCTTAGTTTCTTTCCAATGTATCTCATGAGGTTCCTACATAAATCTTGAAACCATGCCAACTGCATATGAAATGTCTATCCTGGTATGAGTCAAGTATATAAGACTACCAACAAGTTGTCGATACAAAGTAGCATCAATCAAAGATGTAGTACAAGAAGTCTCAATCTTGACTCCAAATAGAAAGAGAGTTGAAGATGGTTTACAAGTAATCATGTGAAACCATGCAAGTAAATCAAGCTCACATACTTAGGTTGTGCAAGAGTGATCCTTGAAGCGGACCATGAAATCTCAATGCTAAGGAAGTAGTGCAATAAACCCAAGTCTGTCTTGTCAAATTTGTCCCGAAGTGTTGACTTCACAACTGCAATGGTAGATGAAGTACTACCGGTAATCAAAATATCATCAACATATAGAACCAGTATCAAAACTGAATCATCCTACTGCAATAGATACACATTAGGATATGAATGGCATCTTGTAAAACTTGAAGATAGGAAGTAGGAATCCATCTTTGCATACCAAGCCCTAGGGGCTTGTTTGAGGCCATAGAGAGATTTCCTTAGTCTGCAAACTAAGGATGAATCCTGAACAAACCTTGGTGGTTGTTCCATGTAGATTTCCTCCTCAAGGTCTCCATGAAGAAATGCACTCTTCACATCCATCTGATGTACAGCCCATCCATATGTTGTGGCTATACCTAGTGTGAGTCAAATTGAATTCATCTTAGCAACAAGTGCAAAGGTTTCTGTATAGTCAATGCTTACAACTTGAGAAAAAACTTTGGCAACCAATCATGTTTTGTATTTATCACTTGACCCATCTACTACAAATTTAGTTCGATATATCCATCTACATCGAACTGTCTTCCTTCCCTTAGGAAGAGAAGTCAAATCCCAAGTGTGATTTCTAATCAAAGAATCATATTCCTCGTCCATAGCAATATCCCACTCAGGTGTACCTGATGCATCTCTAAATGTCTATGAATCATAAACTGAAGCAAAGAAGGCATGTAGCCCCCCCTAAAAATCTGTTTGAATCTACCAGTCATTTGTTGAATCCCATACCCATGTATCTACCCTATGAAGTGATTGTAGAGTTCAAGATGTGGGTGAGTTTGGTGTAACAATATCAACTTCTAATGCAATCCCTGAACTAGATGAAGATGAACCCTCATGATTGTCTTCACTATCAGAACTAGAAGAAGAAGTATATACTGCACCAGGAATCTATTGTGAATGATCTGAATCATCAAAAGTATAATTAGGATCTAGTAAATCCATAATATGTTGAGAAATGTTAAGTATAGATTCAAGAGAAGTTTCTTGAAACTTAATACTTCTCTCAATAAACAACTCATGTGTGGTAGGGTGGAGTAGGTGATAGTGTTTTACACCATCTAGATAACTGACAAAAATGTGAGGTTTGGATTGTGGATGCATGGCCTTGCGATGCTCTTTCGGAACCCGTGCCATGGGAGGAGAGCCAAAGACCCTGAAATGATCAACTGTTGGTTTCCATCCTTTCCAAGATTCAAAGGGAGTGATACCCTTCAAGGCTTTATGAGGAACTTTGTTCTGAATATAACATGCACAGTTGAATGCTTCTACCTATTACGATGGTGTTAGGCCCTTAGAGAGAATCATACAATTATCCATCTCTTTTAAAGATCTATTTTTGCATTTAGCAACACCATTTAGTTAGGGGGTATAAGGAACTATGCATTGTAAATCTATCCCCTTTGCTATGCAAAACTCCTCAAAATGATTGTTGACATACTCACCCCCATTATTTATTCAAAGAACTTTGATGACTTTCCCTTACTATTTTTTGGAAAGAGCTTTGAAATCTTGAAAAGATTCAAATACTTATGATTTTTTCCTAAGGAAATAGGCCAAAGTAAATTATGAGAAATCATAAAAAATGGTGAGAACATATTTAGTCTTTGTAAAAGATGGATGGGAAAAAGCCTCTGAAACATCATTGTGAACAAGTTCTAAGACTTGTGTTGCCCTCCATGATTTGCCTTTGTCAAATTTTGCTTCTAGATGTTTGCCAAGTGCACAACCTTCACAAAGTCCTTTAGAAAATTTAACCTTTGATAATCCCTTGACCATATTATTTTGACATAGTTGTTCAATATAGTGGTAGTTAAGATGGCCAAACCACTCATGCCATAATTTACTAACTTCATTTGAATGAGTTATCAACGCTTTGGGAGAAATATCTGGTGCAAAATTGGAGAAGGTATATAATCTGGATTGGTGATTTTCCTCCCATATAGCTACCAATTAGTTTCTCTACAATTCTTTGATCTCAACTAAATTTGGAGAGAAATGTACTCTCATGCCCTTCGCTAGATGAGTTATTTGATACACTGAAAGGAGATTAGTTGATAGTGAAGGAACACTTAGAACATTTGAAAATGTTACTCCTTCAACTTCAATAGACCCTCTCCCATTGACCAAAGTTGGAGTATCATCACCTAAAGTGATTGTGGACATACTAGATTGCTCTAAGGATGAAAAAACAACATATGAAGAGCCCATATGGTGCAAAGCACCTGAGTCAATTATCCATCATGGAGATGAAGAGGTTGTCACAACTAAGGATTTGCCTTTTGATTTCTCTTTTGCCTTAGTATTTTCCTGGTTTGATGAAGATGCATTGATGGAATTAGGTAGCCCTATATTATTCTTCTTGACAATATGAGAGAAGTGCTCTATTTGTTTCCTCATGCATTGATGTTCATTGTGCCCAACATTCTTTTACAAAAGGCACACTTAACTTTCTTTGTAGTAGGTTTCCCTTGTTGAGAAAAATTGTCATTTTTGGAGTTGTCAGATTTAGATTCTTTCTTAGCTTCCTTGTCCTTCTTAGTGTTCTTTTTCTTCCCTTTTGAAGTTTGTTGAACTTCTCACTTGCAACAATTAGGGCTTGAGGTTTTGTAGACTTCAATGTCCCCATTTGGATTAACTTGTCTTGCTCTCATATGAGGTCAACAATAAAGTTATCAAGTGTGGGCATTGACCATGAGGTTCCAAGAGCCCGTTTGGTAGAGTAGAAAGTTGAGACAAACACTAAGAATTCTAGACCTAATTTAGAAAGTATAGAGAGAATTAACTGATCCTCTTTAGATTGTCTATTACACAATCTTTTAATTGCAACCTCTAGGATTTAAATTTGGTGAAGTAGTCCTCTAGAGTTGAGAAATCCCTAGGATTAAGACCTATGAGTTCATTTTTGTGATGTCCCTCCTTAAGATAGATTTTGAGAAGAGAAATCAAGTTCACTCCTAATCAGATTAGTTTTAAATACCAAAAGATTTGCAAGAATACACTTCCTTCGTATGGCTGATTTCACCTCTATACATATATGTCAAAGTAAATATGGGTGATGAAACTAGTAAGTGCCGATGGGAGAGGAAGTCATTTACATAAAAGAAGCAATGAATAATAATTAATATCAATCAGTTAAAGATCCCAAAGGAAGCGATCCTATAAAGAGGACTAAATAGTTATTATATGTGTAAGAGACAATTGGATCGGTCTTCACAAAGATAACATCGAATACACTAAGGGATGATATTAATGAATAAAAGGAAACTCAATGATTTATGATTACCAAAGTCAACAAACACAAAATAGTGCACTGTTTGCTAAACGGATATTATAACTAGCATCACCTAATCTAAGGTAATGAAGCGCCATCATAGAAGGAGGCGACTATTGGATAGTAAGTCAAGATCCAAGATATATATGGGCATTTAAGTTTGCAATTTGAAAGGATAGGGAATAAGAAGGAGGATCGATCATCAAGGAAATAAGCACACAACACATTCAGATCAAACCTTAGCAATTCAGTGAATCATATACACAGCACTGGATCATTTGATCTCGTCAAATCAGTAGCATATATCAGGCAACGAATAAGCTAATTTAAATCGGCATTGAACAAGCTAAGAGTTTCATATCTCCTAAGACATCGAATATATACTATATCTACCATAGAAGATCTTAGAGCATTATTACACAGAGGAGAAGCTGCAACAAAAAGTAAGTTTCTATCATTTATCACTTCCAAATTAGTAGATCATATGTATATCAGGTACGAATGCCTCTTTACATTTATTGCTAATAATAAGTTTAGATTTGTATCATTATGATAAGTTCAGATTTTGTATCATTAGGATAAGTTCAAATTTGTAAGCAATCATCTTTTAGACAGTCATATGCCATAGCAATGTAATTTGTATGGATCTTATGTGACCCATTAACCTCATATGAGAGTGGGTATAAGTGCCTAAGAGGCCATTCATGGGTAGTTAGTCTCATAGAGGCCTTGACTCTAAGAGTATTAAACTTGAGTCTAAGGATAGGAGACATTAGAGCCCCATGGTGGATAGTGGCAACTCTTATCTCACCTCTTATAGGTTGTTAATGAGTGACATAAGAGGAGATAGCAAATATGTTAATTCAATAAGTGTAAATGAATATATCTTTCTTAAAATCAATAACACATGAACCTCATAGGAGAGGAGGTGGAAGAGGATCCTTGCCATTAACCACTGGGTATATAGAGCCCTTTGACATTATGAGTACAAAAGGTACCATATCCAAAGGTTTATGACATAGAGGCCTTGTGTACAAGTGATGCAAAAGGCATCAGTGTGCCAAGGATAGGTCATCCTATAAATGTGACATAGAGGCCTTGTTCACAATTGATGCAAAAGGCATCATTGTGTCAAGGATAGGTCATCTTAGAGGCCTTGGCTACAAAAGGATGCAAAAGGCATCATTACACCAAGGATATAATAGAGCACCATAATAGAAAATGGCAAAGATACTCCCTCCCTACTCTCATATGATATCCATGAATTAGTGCAAGATGTTATAATGATATGAGATATCAAGTGATAGTGCATGTGAAATGCAAGTGATAGAGAATAATAGAGAAAGTGAAATATAAAGTGAATATGAGAATAGAGAATTGAGAAATATAAATAGAGAGTGTACATTATGTAATGATGATGCATATAATGTTCAAAGTTAGTGAATGAGAAATAATGTCTAGTAGTAGAAGATATGAAATGAAATGATCATAAGGAAAGTGATAGTGTAAATAGTGAACATAGATTGTGAATCTTAGAATAATGAAATATATATAATAGTAAAGAGCAATATGATGAATATATCTTATGTTTATTAGTGATCAAAATATTTAGTGTACTAATGTTCTCTTCTTGCAAGTTGAAATTTGTGAACAAGGTTGAGAAATTTCGAGTTGTGACAAGGGGACATTACAATTTTCCAACTCACGACTCTTAAGTTCATCAACTTTCCCAAATAACTTGTTGAGGGTATCCCAAACGTCGTTGGGTGTTTTCAATGCCTCAACATGGAATAGTAATTCAGGGGACAAGTTTAAACATAAGAAGTCGAAGGCTTGGTCACATTTATTAAAAAACTTTTCTTTGTCCTTAGCTACATTAAGTTCTTTTTTTGTTCCCATAGTTACCCTAAATAGACCTTTGTTTTGAGTACAAAAATCACTTTTAACTTCCAATCTTGATAGCTAGAAGGTGTTAGGGGTGGTATAGTTACATTAGACTACATGCTTTAGACTTTAGATTGTTGTAATTTGTAGAAATGCGGGAATAGAGAAAGTAGAAGTGCGGAAATGAAAATAGAAACACAACGCACAAAAGAACTTCTTGAGAAAGTGTGAAAATAGACCACACACAACACCCCCCTTGATTATTTCTTTGCCCCCTAATTTGGCACTTTATAGAAGGAGTGCTTTGTAACTAGTCCAAAAGAGGCATAAACTAACACTTTATAGAATGAGTGTGATATTATGCATGTTAGATTCGAGGTGAAAAAGAAAGCACTTTTGCAAAAAAGGCACTCAAATCTGAGTTACCGAGAAAAAGTGATGAAGTATTGAAGTTTTGCATCCTTACAAAATAAATTTGCTGTCTTTGCAAAAAAAAAAATCAGATTGTTTTGAAAAAAAATTGCACCAAAAAATGAGAAAAGAGAGAATAATTTTAAGAGGAAATTAAGCCCCCTTGGGCTAGAAAAGACCAGGAGCAATTTGTTTCAAAACTCAAACCATATACTAGAAAAAAAAAGGTTGATTTGTAGCTGATTTGTAGATATATGAGGTCAATTTGTAGAAGGTCAATGTGTAGGCATGTCCAAAGGTGAATGTATTGTTGCAAGTATGTGCCTAATCGGTGTTGTCATTAATGTCAACATATCTTTGTTGTCATTGGTGTCAACTATATCTTATTCAATTACTTGTTTAGAAACTTTGTATGTTGAGGATATTGAGAAAATTGGCCTCTCCAGAAGAAACAAGTGAGTTACAGTGAAGTGCAATATAGATAGTGAGTTGTACGTTGAAAGAACAGTCTGGTAGATTGCTCCACATTTCTTGCTGGATGAAGATCTTGGTTTGTGGATTGAAAGTTATTTAAAGGGATGTCTGAAGATGCTAAATCCTGAGTAAGAGTCTCCGGTGTGAAGAATTGAGAGAGTTACATTCACCAGAGTAAACCCTACTTTTTCTGTAAGTTCAGTTGGATAGGGAGAAAGTATTCTGCTTCGTATTTCTCCGCAATAAAGTATTTTTCTCTGTGGTTCTAGAGGGAAGGCTGGGATGATGATAGGTGCCTACAATTGTAGTGGTTCATGTTATGGCGGTCCGCAAGCTATCTTTCTTTTATGACAATTGAAGACAGTGAAGTTCATGTGTTCTAGTGTGAAGATCCTATGGTTAAAGTGGTTAAGGTTTGTACAGTTGCTCCTGATGATTACAAAATGCTTGTGGATGCCTCCCAATCATGTTCCTATTTTGACACTATTTCACATTAAGGAATTGAGATCATGTTTGAAGATTGTTCCCAGATAACCTAGCGTGTAACTAGTCTTAGCCAACTTGGTTAATACTAGTGGTTGCGGAGATCCCTTGAAGGCAATGGAAGCATGTTGTTGCATGGAAGATATTGTTTGAGGCCCAGCTAAGGCATGGCATGATCCACGTACAGTTTTACTTCACCTCCCTTGCATAATGTTGTACTAGGTCAAGACCTATTTTGTAAATGTTTGTAATGTCAACCTTGAAGATTGTTCCAATGGTTGATGATTGTAATGCTGACCTTGATGATCATTCCAAGGTTGTTGAAGTGTATAAATACTTGTAGTTGAGTCATGGAAACGAGGCTTTTGTGTGAAGATGGAAGGATAAGGAAAAAGGTCCAATAGGTAGAGCAGAGGCAGAGCAAACTAGAGGCAGAGAAGAGCAGAGGAATTGTTGTACTTCAATCATAGACATAAAGAAGATGTTGATTGTGGCAATGAGCCTAGAAGTGAGCCACTAGTAGGGTTTAACAACCCTTATTGTAATATTTCTAGGTTTAGGCTTGAGGCAGTGAGCCTGCTAGAACCAGCTATACTTCATGGCAGTGAGCTAGTATGTTCTAGGCCTGTGGAGTGACCAAGCCTAAACATCATTTTTCAAAGATTACAATATATTTTGAGAGCTAATCCTCTCCATGGTTTTTCCACACCTTGGGGTTTTCCACGTAAAATCTGGTGTCTCTTGTGTTTGATGTTGTATCTATGGTTAAGTTTCTGATTTCATGCATTCATTGTTAAATCATAATAATTGTGGATAAGTGATTAATGTTTAAGTGCAGAAGTGATTGAGTTTTTGAGACAATTGATTCACCCCCCCTCTCAGTTGTCTGGTGAATATCAACAATTGGTATCAGAGCAAGGTTCCTCTGAAGTAAGTTTAATAGCTTAAGGAAGATCCAAAATGTCTTACAAGAAGGAAGTGCTGCATTTTGATGGAATGAATTATGCTCTCTAGAAGGCTCGGATGAATATCCATCTTCTTTGTCTTGGTTACAAAGTATGGAAAGCTGCAGAAACAAAATACACCATGCCTCAAAATGGTTTGATGATTGAAGATGAAATCAAAGAATATGAGATGGATGTCAAAGCAAAAGATGCTCTGTTAAGCTCATTAACTGACTCAATACTAATGAAAGTTGTGGATCTTGAAACTATGAATGAGGTATGGGAAAAGTTGAAAAATCTGTATGAAGGAGATGATTCTATGAAGGAAGCCAAGCTACAAAGTCTGAAAGTGAAATATGAAAGTTTGAAGATGAATGAAGATAAAAACATAATAGCCTTTATGCAAAGAGTTGATGAACTTGTCACAGAGATAAAAGACATGGGGGAAATTCTCGGTGATAAGGAAATAGTGATGAAAATTCTTAGATCTCTACCAAAGTCCTACAGTCACAAGGTAGCTACAATTGAATAATTTATGCAAGTAAAAGCAATTGATAGAGATCAGCTACTTGGTAAGCTTACTGGCTTTGAAATGAGAGAGTTTGGTGGTGCTCTGCCAAAAGTTGAGACTACCTTCAAAGCTAGTACTTCTGGGAGAACTTCCAGATCAGAAAAGTACAAGGTAGAATCTGATGATGAGTTTGATGAAATTGAGGCCAACTTTGTGGATAGACTGCAAAGAGGATCTGGTAAGTATAAAGGAAAATTGCCTTTCAAATGTTTTTCTTGCAGTAAAGTAGGTCATTTTACTTCCATATGTCTTGAAAGAATTGAAAGAAATAGAAAAAGATATGAGAACAGGCCTAGGACCCAAAAGAAGTGTTATTATGATGATGATGGAGTATTAGATAATGGTGATCCAGATAATGCTAATACTTCTAGAAATGAATGCTTGTTTATTGTTATTAAGGAAGTTCCCGTCTCTACTAATTCTACTAGCTATGTGAAGGAAGAAAAACTAGTGGAAAGTGCTTTGGCTACTTAGGTCATTAAGGACCAGGATGAATGGGTTATTGATAGTGGCTACTCTCACCACATGACTGGTGACAAAAGTAAGTCTGTGAGTTTGGAAAGATATGATGGTGGACTGGTTAGGTTTGGAGATGATACAGCTGGTAAGATTTGTGGAAAAGGATCTATTTCTTTTGATAGCAAGCATAATACTGAAGATGTCTTGTATGTGAAAGGATTAAAGCACAATCTTTTGAGTGTGGGTCAGATGTGTGATAAAGGCTATGATTTAAGCTTCAAGGACAATGGATGCAAGATCAGGGAAAGCTCCAGAACAGTCATTGCAACTGGTAAAAAGACCAAAGGTAATATCTATCACTTGAAAGGAACTGATAACTATTGTTTGTTGGCTTAGACTAATGAGAGTTGGTTATGGCATAGAAGACTGTGTCACATAAATTTTGATAACATTATGAAGATAAGTACTGCACAGGCTGTTAGAGATCTGCCTAAGCTTGTGAAGCCTGCTAAACCTATTTGCAAGAAGTGTCAATTTGGGAAACAAACAAGAACAAGTTTCAAAAGCAAGGATCAATCAGTTGATGGACTACTTAAGCTAGTGCATAGAGATTTATGTGGACCTGCCAGAGTAAGAAGTATGTAAGGAGACATGTATTTCATGTTACTCATTGATGATTACTCTAGAATGACTTGGGTTACTTTCTTGAAATAAAAAGCAGAAGCTCTAGACAAGTTCAAGGCATTCAAGGCAATGGTTGAAAATGAGATAGAATTGAAGATCAAATGTTTAAGGTCTAATAGAGGAGGAAAGTTTACATCAAATGAATTAAATTTCTTTTGTGAAGAACATGAGATAAAGAGATAGTTATCTACACCTAGAACTCTACAACAAAATGGAGTTGTTGAAAGGAAAAATAGAATGGTTCAAGAAGTTGCTAGAACCATGATGAAGGAAGCTAATCTTCCAAAAGTATAATGGAGTGAGGGTATTCACACTACTATATATATCCTAAACAGAGTTCAAGTCGAAGGTAACAGTTCTAAGACCCTCTATGAATTGTGGCATGGTAAAATTCCTACTGTAAAATATCTCAAAGTTTTCGGTAGCAAATGTTATATCAAAAGAGAAGAAGATCTAGGCAAGTTTGATGCTAGGTGTGATGAAAGAATCTTCCTTGGTTATTCCACCAAGAACAAGGCATATCGGTGCTATAATAAGAGGTTGAATAAGATCATTGAGAGTGCAAATGTCAAAGTTGATGAAATCAAGGAAAGGTCTCCAGAACTAAGTGAATATGAATCAAATAAACTAGATGTTTCAGAAGTGGTGCAGCATGAAGATAGCTCAGATGAAGAGGATCAAGCTCCAGAGAGTGCTACAAAGACACCAAGGTATGTAAAACTTAATCATTTTGAGGATCAAATCATAGGAGATAAGAGTAAAGGAATCCTAACCAGAAGAAGAGCTGCAGAAGAGCAAGTAAATTTTTGTCTGATTTCCAAGATTGAACCCAAGACTGTGAATGAAGCTAGCAAAGATGAGAATTGGATAAAAGATATGAAAGAGGAATTGATGTAGATAGAGAAGAATCAAACTTGGGATCTTGTTCCCAGACCAGTAGATAAAAATGTAATTGGCACAAACTGGGTCTTCAGAAACAAGATGAATGAGAATGGTGAAGTGGTAAGAAACAAAGCAAGATTGGTATGAAAAGGATACTCTCAAGTTAAAAGAATAGACTTTGAAGAAACATTTTCTCTAGTGGCAAGGATTGAAGCAATAAGAATGTTTTTGGCTTTTGCAGTCTACAAAGATTTCAAGGTATACCAAATGGATGTGAAGTCTACTTTCTTAAATGGAGAGTTGGAAGAAGCTATATTGAACAACTGGAAGGGTTCCAGTCATCAGATTAGGGTGACATGGTATGTAGACTGAAGAAATCTTTGTATGGATTAAAACAAGCCCCCAGGGCATGGTATGCATGGTTGGATAGGCATCTAATACAGATAGGGTTCAGTAAAGGTACTACAGACAGTAATCTCTACTTCAAGATCAATGATGAATAAATCCTAATTGTTGTAGTCTTTGTTGATGATATTATTTTTGCAGGCAATGAAGGTATGTGCTCAGCTTTTACTAGAGAAATACAAAGTGAATTTGAAATGTCCATGTTTGGTGAGATGAACTTCTTTTTGGGTCTGCAAATAAATCAATTAGATAAAGGTATCTTCATTTCTCAGTCTAAGTATGTGAAAGAGTTGTTAAAGAAATTTGGGATGGAAGACTCTAAACCAGTTTGCACACCTATGATAATTGGTTGTAAACTGAGTAAAGATGATAACTCACCCATGGCAGACTAGAAAAGGTATAGATCTATGATTAGAGGATTACTTTACCTAACTCAAACCAGACCTGACGTAATACATGTAGTATGTCTTGTAGCAAGATTTCAAGATGAACCCAAGGAATCACATGTTATGGCAATCAAGAGAATTCTAAGATATTTAAAAGGTACAATAGATTATGGTTTGTGGTACCCTAAGGACCATGACTTTACTCTTAGTTCATATACTAATGTAGATTGGTCTGGAGATGTGGATGATAGAAAAAGTACAAGTGGAGGTGCATTCTTCTTGGTGAAAAGGTTAGTATCTTGGTTGAGCAAGAAACAAGATTCAATATCCATGTCTACTATAGAAGCAAAATACATTGTAGTAGCATACAGTTGCACTCAAGTGTTATGGATGAAGCAGACTTTGAAGGACATCAGAGTTGTGTATGAAAATCCAATTGAAATCTTTTGTTACAACACAAGTGCCATAAACATATCATAGAATCTAGTGATGCATTCAAGGAAAAAGCACATATCCATTAGGTATCACTTTCTGAGAGAAAAGGTGATAGAGAATGAAGTCAAGTTGGAGTACGTTTCTACCAAAGATCAGATTGCAGACATTTTCACCAAGCCTTTGCCTAAGGATACCTTTGAGTATCTCAGAGAAAAGTTAGGGGTTATTACCCCTCCTACTCTAAACTAAGATGCGCAATAGTGCATCAGTCTGGAGGTGCTCAGAGATCTGGATTGATGCTTTTTAGGGCTACTTCTTAGGGGGAGTAGTCAGAGAGTTCAAAAGCGAGATTGGATCAAAGCAGAAGAGTACAAGTATGTGCCCTTTTCCATTGATGTCAAAGGGGGAGAGAAGTCATGTGAAAAACGTAGATAGACAAAGAGTGCAGATGTGTAAAGAGAAAGGGGGAGAATCTTGTAGAAAGAAAGAGTGTAGGTGTGTAAAGAGAAAGGGGGAGAATCTTGTCTTGATGGTTGTTGCAATTTTTCACATCATATGTTGCCATCAATGACAAAGGGGGATATTGTTGCAAGTATGTGCCTAATTGGTGTTGTCATTGATGTCAACATATCCTTCTTGTCATTGGTGTCAACTGTATCTTATTCTATTACTTGTTTAGAAGCTTTGTATGTTGAGGATATTGACAAAATTGGCCTCTCTAGAAGAAACAAGTGAGTTGCGTGAGTTACAGTGAAGTGCAGTATAGACAATGAGTTGTATGTTGAAAGAATAGTCTGGTAGATTGCTCCACATTTCTTGTTGGATAAAGATCTTGATTTGCAGATTGAAAGTTATTTAAATGGATGTCTAAAGATGCTAAATCCTGAGTTTGAGCCTCTGGTGTAAAGAATTGAGAGAGTTGCATTCACTAGAGTAAAACCTATTTTTTTTGTAAGTTCAATTGGATAGGGAGAAAGTATTATGCTCTGCATTTATCCGCAATAAAGCATTTAGCTCTGCAGTTCTAGAGGGAAGTCTGGGATGATGATAGGTGCCTACAATTGCAGTGGTCGTCTGCAAGCTATCTTTCTTTTATGACAGTTGAAGACAATGAAGTTCATGTGTTCCGGTGTGAAGATCTTATGGTTAAAATGGTTAAGATTTGTGCGGTTTCTCTTGATGATTACAACATGCTTGTGGATGCCTCCTAATCATGTTCCTATCTTGACATTGGTTTGTGTTAAGGAATTAAGATCGTGTTTGAAGATTTTTCCCAGATAACGTAGCATGGAACCAGTCTTAGCCTACTTTGTTAATTCCAGTGGTTACGGAGATCCCTTGAAGACTATGGAAGCGTGTTGTTGCATGGAAGATCGTGTTTGAGGCCCAACTAAGGCGTGGCATGATCCGCATATGTAGCATCCACGTTCTAAAACATAGTAAAACAAGAAATTTACCATAGAGTAAATTAACAAGGTAAAAATGAGATAGAGAAAAATTTTCTTTTATTCAACAAATAATCAAGTAACTACAAGTACAAGATTTCTTTTTACAAAATACAATAAACCATATTGTCTTTCTCATTTACAATGTTTACAAATGTAAATCCATTACATATACATTTTTTGAATAAATACTACTTCTGAATATTTGACATCTTTGTCACAAGTTTTGGCATGTTTCTTGCTTGGAGAGAGAGCATCCTTCCAGTGATTTACCTCCAACCACAAATAGGCGGTCTCCCACACATCTTCCACATAGGAAGTGGCCCTACCCTTCACGAGGAATATAGACCTTAGATGACCAGTGGTAATTTGCCTTTCTCAAGTACATAGTGTTGTATTCTACTCAACTCTATCAACCATACAACCCTAGATACCCACTAGCTAAGTATGATTTCCGATAAGATTAGTAATCCGAATACAGTGAACTGACAATGCATGCAAAAAAAAATGCATTACTTTGGCCAAAGTTTTTAATATCAATATCGTTCATAATGAACGTAGTCATTGTGTACACCCACCCCTACTCAACTTGGATACTGTCGTATTCTCGCAGTTTAAAACTCTTACCCATCCTAATCATGTAATAGTTTAATCTATGAATCATAATAATAATACTTTTTAACTTAAATAAGTTTATATAACATAACCATTCATTTGGTTTGTAAATGACTCTAGGGTTTACCTATTATTCTTTGTTAAAATGATACTACAATATAACCATATTTCTTTATCTAGGAGTCCTAGATTCACAAATAACCCTTGATTAACTCATCTAAGGTTAAGAATACTACAATTCTTAAATAGATAATATTACCCATACAAGGAATGTAGAATAACTTTGATAATGAGTTAAAAACAAAATATATATCTTGAGTATATAATCTTACAAGATCATTCTCTAATAGACTTAGCCTACTTCAATGTATTGGATCTTTCCAAGAATGATAATATCAAAAGATAAATACATAAGGGTTCTCCCACAAACCTTATTTCCATCTACCACAATATCTCTAAGTTATTTCATTCGAGGAGTACTATAATTGTCTAAGAATATCTATGATTCTAAGTTCTCATGGATAGAAATCATTTTCATTATTCTTTAAAAAGAATCTAAATGAGAGAAATACTTTAAATTAATATTACCCTGACTCAAAGTCTTAACTATTCTACTCAAATCTAAGAGTATACTACCATAGTTCAATCACCTCTAATAAAATTCAAGAGTCTATTGTTTGGTTTTTCTCATAATCATTTCATTGGTTTGCTTCTAACTTAATCAGTATAAAGACTATTTTCCAAGCTCATGACAACTATGACAATCTCCTACTAAGATAGTCGTTTTATCCTCATACTAAGATTTTGATATGATTATCGGTTTAACAATCAATAAACAAATGGTCGATTGAGAATAGTATAACAGAGTACTCACTTGTATTACCAAGCATCGGCCATATTACTTTGCATTCGTTGCCTTATCAGTTTTCAAAAAAGATCAGAGTGGTTTACTTAAAATGTAATCTGCATTTCCCTAAACTGACACTTAATAGTTTACGACTAAATACTCAATCATATAGGAGGTTATACCTCTCTGGCGTACTCACATAATCACCCAAGACACAAGTATGAATAGTTTAGATGATTTCCTCATTGATAAAATACATAGAAAACAAAGGAATACCTAGTAATCAATGGGCTCGAATTGACAGTATGTGAAAAAAGACACAAAATCGACTCTTCTGGTTGTCTATTCCCTATCTCCTTAGCCACGACTCTTCTTTTCTATTTCCTATTTTACGCTAACTCTCAGGTTTTTAATCTTTTAACCTCCACACCCGGCTCAAACTGAGTCATCCTCCTTAATAGCTCAGGCACGACTTCCATTTTAGTTGCCCTACTTTGCACCTTTTCATTAACATACAGTTGCCGACTTAATAAATACGTAACAGTCCATAATGCTTTGGTTTTAATAATCACCACATTTTATGTAAAGTTTCCACTTGTTGATGGAAGATAGTCATTTTCTTGGCTCGTCAGTTGTAGTGATTATTATCACAGTCCTCCTCTTTGAATGAGGCCGACACATTGCTTAAAATTTGCTGATCATTAAAGGATCACTAACAAGTGGTTCGATCCACCACTAAGATTTTTGAAGACTCTTCTTTAATGAAAGCCTTTGACTACTCAAGCCTAACATCATTAACTCACTATGAGGTATTATCTTTACTCGATGCTTATATTCAAGTATATCAAATATGATTCACATAACATTGCCTCTATATTAGATAGTTATGGTTTAATCAATATAATACTAATATTTAAACAAAGGATTACAGATATTGTGATTGGGTTGAGCTTGTCTCCCCATCACAATCTGTCGACAACATACATGTCTTCTTAACTCAACGAAAACGTCTTAATGTTAACAATCATTTATAACACCTCAAGGTACCTAGTAATGATAGGACAACCATTTTATGACAATAATGTCATAATATTTACGTTAAACGTAAATAGTCACAAATCATACTCAAACAACGTCGTTAATGTTATTAATGACTAAAATGACTTACTACAACTTAGAAAGATTTGTAAATAATATTGACTACCTGTGGATAGGTTCAGAAGTAAATTGACAAGACAAGGCAAGTACCTCTTACGACACATTGGTTCACATTTTCGTTAGACACTTATACTTGGTTTGGCAAATAAACCACTCGTAACCTGAGGTCTATATCTCTCTCTTGGAAAGATTCTCTCTCTCTTTTCTTCGAGAGTCATCTGATAACCTGTAAACGTGTATCAAACTTGTTACCTAAGAAATTATGATCAGTGCATCATTATTCAAATAATAAATCAAATCTCATAATATAAATATTAAATTGATAATAACATAATCATTCCCATAATTTCATAAATGACATTCAAAATAATCCATGTTTTTCCTTGTTATTAATCTAAACATCATAATAAATTTACTTATGTCCAAGTAATAAGTAAAAGTATAGTAAGAAAAAAATTGGGGATGTAACATATCCTTCCCCTAAAGATTCATCGTCCTTGATGACATAAAGTATTAAAAAGTAACTTAAAAAGCAAGTTCATTGTTTTCAATTGGTAACATTATTAAATAAATGAGGAAACTTTTGATAAGAGTCATGGTAATTCTCCCATGTAGCATTTTCCTCAGCATATTGGTCCCATTGGACCTTGCATTGCAAGACCTCTCTATTATGCAAGCGGAGCTTGCGCGTTTCTAACACCTTTAGTGGCTCGATCGTGACCACCCCTGGGTCTTGCATTTGTAAAAATTTCCAAGTCAAAATATGATTCTTAACTACAATATATTTCTTCAAATAAGACACATGAAAAATATTGTGCATTCTAGATAAGACTGGTGGTAGAGCAATTCTATAGGCAACCGGATTGACTACTTCAAGCACTTCAAAGGGTCCCACATATCGAGGGGCTAGCTTAGAATACTTCTCAAACTTAATAGAACTTTTCTGAGGTTTAACCCTCAAAAGAACTTTTTCTCCAACAGAGAATTGCCTTGGAACACGTTTTGCATCCGCATATCTCTTTTGCCTATCATTGGCTTCTACCAATCTTTTTCTGATCAACTTAACTTTCCCTTCCATGTCAGCTAGCATTTCTGGTCTGATGCTAATCCTATCCTCTAGCTTATCCCAGCTTCTAGAAGTTTGATATCTTCTTCTAGATAATGCTTCGAATGGTGCCATCTTAATAGCAGAATGATATGAATTGTTGTAAGCAAATTCCACAAGTGGTAAGTATTCTTCCCACTTATATTGCTAATCCATGCAATACATACCCAACAAATCTTCCAAGACTTGGTTAACTCTCTCAGTTTGCCCATCGGTTTTAGGATGATAAGTTGTACTCACATTGAGTTTAGTCCCTAGCGCGGAAAACAAAGTTTTCCAAAACCTTGACATTACATGCGCATCTCTATCAGAGATAATCTTTTTAGGGAAGCCATAAAATCTAAACACCTCTTGCACAAATTTACAAGCTAACACAAGTGCTCCATCAGTCAAATTCCCTAGTATGAAATGTGCTACCTTTGTGTGTTTATCAACCACCACTAAAATGGCATCATGTCTATTCCTTGACATAGGAAGACCTTGAACAAAGCCCATGCTAATAACTTGCCATTTCCACTCTGGCATGTCATGTGGGTACAACAATCCTGCGAGGTGTTGATGCTCTGCTTTTACCCTTTGACATTCTAAATAGCTTGCTACAAATCTTGTAGCATCATTCTTCATTCCTTTCCAGAAATAAAGAGGTTTAACATCTGCTAGAAGTTTGGTCACTCCTAGATGTCCCGAATATGGTGCAGTATGAACTTCTTTCCATACTAGATCCCTTAATCCAGCTAAATCAAGAACATAAATTCTATCTTTATACCTCAATAGTCCATCTAACTCAAACAGAAAACCATCATACATTGGATCTTTAGGATTATCTTTCAGAGCCTACTTAACCTGCTCATAAAACTCATCACTAGACAAATTTTGCAACACCAAATCCTTGAAATTTCCATGAATATAAATAATAGAAGCTATATGTTTTCTACGACTCAAAGCATCAGCTACTCTATTCTCTTTTCCTTTGATGTAGTTTATCTTAAAGTCATAGTCAGATATCAATTCTAACCATCTCCTTTGTCGAGCATTCAAATGCGGTTGAGAGAAAATGTACTTAAAACTTTGATGGTCTGATTTAAATACAAAAGTCTTTCCCAACAAATAATGTCTCCACATTTGTAAGGCATGAGTTAATGCTACCAATTTCAAATCATGCGGTGCATAATTTTTCTCATAAGATTTCAATTTCCTTGACTCATATGTTATAACTCTTCCATCTTGCATAAGCACTCCTCCTAATCCTTCTCCCGAGGCATCTGTAATTACCTCAAATTGTCCTTTGAGGTCAGGAACTTTCAAGATTGGGGTTGTAGTTAACTTTTCCTTTAAGAGATCAAATACTTCCTGACATTTGTCTATCCATTCAAATATCTTTCCTTTCCTCTGCAGGGAAGTGATTGGACTAGCAATACTGGAAAATTTAGAACAAACTTTCTATAATAGCCTACCAGGCCCATGAAACTACGCATCTCATGCATATTTGTTGGTACAGGCCAATCCAAAATAGCTATGATTTTTGTAGGATCAACATATATTCCATTAGCTGATATAATATGCCCTAGGTATTGAATCTCCTTCTGGAAGAATGTGCACTTAGACAGTTTCCCATATAACTTATGTTCTCTTAACCTTTGTAGAACTATTGGCAGGTGTCGTTGATCTTCTTCTTCATTCTTAGAATAAATGAGTATATCATCTAGAAAGACTAAAACAAGCTTGTCCAAACAATCTCTGAATATACTATTCATGAGATTCATGAATGCAACAGGTGCATTTGTCAAACCAAATGGCAACATTGTGAACTCATAGTGTCCATATCTGGTTCTAAAAGTTGCCTTATGAATATCTTCATCCTTCAATCTTAACTGATGATATCTTGATCGCAAATCAATCTTTGAAAACACAGCAGCTTCACGCATCTGATAAAAAAGATCATCAATACGTGGCAATAGATATTTGTTCTTTATTGTTGCTTTATTAAGCATACGATAATCTATACACAATTGAAGGGTTCCATCCTTCTTCTTAACAAAAATAATCAGAGCACCCCAAGGTGAAACACTAGGTCTGATTAAACCTTTTGCCAACAATTCTTGTGATTGTGCTTTTAATTCCATTAACTCTGTTGTTGTCATACGGTAGGGTGCTTTTGATATAGACTCAGATCCTAGTTTAATGTCAATAGAAAAATCATAAAACCTCTTGGGAGGCAATCCTGGAAGTTCTTCTAGAAACACATCTTGAAATTCCTGAAGAAATGGATACTTTTCTCCAAAAGATAAACTAGGGTTTTCTACCCCTTCCTCCACTTGTTCCATTTTGATTGCAAATAACTGACAACCTTTCCTTCTAACCCTTTTTAACTGCTTGGTAGAGATAGTTCTAATTTTAACTTCTCTTTGAATCCCTTGGAATTGGGATAGATTTCCCAAATCATCTAAGCATTCAACTATTTTTGAAAAATAGTCAACCTTAGCTCTATGTTTCCATAACCAACTCATTCCTAGGATTACATCATAGGAACTTAGGGGAGCTACATAAAGGTTTGCTTCAGTTGAGAAACTTGAGTGATAAATCTTGGCTTCAAACAAACATTTCTCTACCTGAGCCTTGGATTGGTTAGCATATTCTACTGACCAAGGTTTAGACATGTAACCAATTTTTATAGAAAATTTATTCAAAATTCTGGGAGAAACAAAGTTTTTAGTGGCCCCTGTATCAATCAAAATAGATATAGGGACTCCAAACAAAGTACATGTCATCTCAATGGATGTGATTTGATACTCTACTTGACGATTGTTGAGACATGCATGAATCCTTTGCTGGAATGCTTCTTGCTAAGTAGGTAGTGTTGACCATTTTGATTCTTGTTAGGGCAATGATTTGCATAGTGGTCACCCCCACAAGTAAAGCATCCTGCAATGGGTCCTTTCTTATCTGAAGTCTTCCCATTGTTATCCTCATTTATTTTGTAGTTGTCATTCTTCTTCACATTACCAGATCCACCTTTGTTCTTCTGAGGTCCTTTATCTTTTCTCTTGTTATAATAGCTCTTTTCATATCTTTTCTTGTAGGGTTGATTGCTAGGAGTTCCATTAAACCTCTTGCGGCTTCTATCACAATAAGCCGAGATGGATTTCATCTTTTGCTCTTGCTTGATCGCCTTCTCGTATACTTGATCCATTGTTGAGGGACCATGTACATCCACTTCACCACCAATTTGAGCATTTAAGCCCATGATGAATTTTTTGATCCTGAATCTCTCATCCTTTTGATACTATGAAACATATTTCAGGAGTCGAGTGAATTTTTCTCCATATTCCACTATTGTCATATCTCCTTGTCGAAGGTTCTGAAAATCAATCAGTTTCTGATCAAAATAGAGTTGTGGTAACCATCTTTTGCGAAAGAGTTCCATGAACTCATCCCAAGTTACCCTTAGAGAGATTAAATTCAATTCCATCTTTTTATTCATCCACCAAGTGGATGCTTCTCCTGCCAGTTGGAATGCTCCCCATACTGCCTTGGTCACCTCTGAGTAATTTCTTATCTCGAAGTATTTTTCCATCTCTATTAACTAAGCTTCTGTAGCATCTCCAGTTTCTATCCCATCAAATTTTGGTGGAGTAACCTTCTTCATATCCTTTGAGAGCTCCAAGGTCAATCTATCCCTTGCCTCTTTATGAGGTTCGGTACTCTTACTTTGATCTTCATGATTTTCTCCGCTTTCACCATGAGAGTTTTCACCTCCTCCCTCAGTATTCCCTTTGTCATCCACCTTCTTTTCCAAATCACCCAATCTTTTCTTGGTTTCGTCAAGCATGGTTATGATTTGGTCTAGCTTATTATTTGGTGGGTGGTTTTCCTCTTCACTTTCTCCTTGGTTAGTTCTTGTCCACACCATGTTTATCGATTTCTCACACCTGAGAATATTGAGTTGTCCATTAGTTCAAGATTATAATGTAACCCATTAAATCTAAACATAATACTCAATTTAAACAATAGTTTGGCACAAAAAGAACTCTTTTTTTTTCATTCAAAAGTAAAGAGTATTCTTCTTTATACAAGAAATGACATCAAAAGTCATGCTCAAGAGAGTATATCATTCAGACACATTTTTAGATACATAATCTCGAGGTATATAACCCTTCGACTCAATATCGAACCTAACTTCTATAATCTCAATAGTTGGGAGTATGCAGGGATCTCGCCTAACCATAGTTGTTTCCTCATCAGACATATACTCTATGATTTTGGCAATGATCTTAACTCTTTCTTTGTTTTCCCTTCTCACTCGCTTGATTCGAGTTAAGGTAGTCGCCAGAGTTTCAGTATCACTTAACCAAATGTCAGTCTCATCATTGGTTCCCTCAAAGGTTTTGATAATGGCCTCATGTTCTTTTTTTGCTTTAAGAAAACGTTGACTCGAATTAACAGACTTTCTTACTGTCTTCTTAAAATGTACCATCCTGGCACATACATTTTTAAACATTAGCTAACCGCATAATGTTGGCTACAGGGAAGCATAGTGGTCTCATAAGCCCTAGTACTAAACCTGGTAGCTCTAATACCATATGTAACATCCACATTCTAAAAACATAGTAAAACCAAAAATTTACCATGGAGTAAATTAACAAGGTAAAAATGAGATAGAAATTTTTTTTCTTTTATTCAACAAATAATCAAGTAACTACAATTACAAGATTTCTTTTTACAAAATACAATAAACCATATTGTCTTTCTCATTTACAATGCTTACAAATGTAAATCCATTACATATACATTTTTGGAATAAATACTACTTCTGAATATCTGACATCTTTATCACAAGTTCTGGCATGTTTCTTGCTTGGAGAGAGCATCTTTCTAGTGATTTACCTCCAACTACAGACCGACGGTCTCCCACATATCTTCCACATAGGTAGTGGCCCTACCCTTCATGAGGAATATAGACCTTAGGTGACCAGTGGTAATTTTCCTTTCCCGAGTACATAGTGTTGTATTCTACTCAACTCTATCAACCATACAACCCTAGATACCCTCTAGCTAAGTATGATTTCTGATAGGATGAGCAATCCAAATATAGTGAACCGACAATGCATGCAAAAAACAAATGCATTACTTTGGCCAAAGTTTTTAATATCAATATCGTTCATAATGAATGTAGTCGTTGTGTTCACCCCCTACTCAACTTGGATACTGTCGTATTCTTGCAGTTTAAAACTCTTACCCATCCTAATCATGTAATAGTTTAATCTATGAGTCATAATAATAATACTTTTTGACTTAAATAAGTCTATATAATGTACAATCATTCATTTGGTTTGTAAACGACTCTAGGGCTTACCTATTATCCTTTGTTAACATGATACTAGAATATAACCATATTTCTTTATCTAAGAGTCCTAGATTCACAAATAACCGTTGATTAACTCATCTAAGGTTAAGAATACTATAATTCTTAAATAGATAATATTACCCATACAAGGAACGTGGAATAACTTTGATAACGTGTTAAAAACAAAATATATATCCTGAGTATATAATCTTACAAGGTCATTCTCTAATAGACTTGGCCTACTTCAATGTATTGGATCTTTCCAAGAATGATAATATCAAAAGATAAATACATAAGGGCTCTCCCACAAACCTTATTTCCATCTACCACAATATCTCTAAGTTATTTCATTCGAGGAGTACTATAATTGTCCAAGAATACCTATGATTCTAAGTTCTCATGGATAGAAATCATTTCCATTATTCTTTGAAAAGAATCTAAACGAGAGAAATACTTTAAATTAATATTACCCTGACTCAAGGTCTTAACTATTCTACTCAAATCTAAGAGTATACTACCATAGTTCAATCACCTCTAATAAAATTTGAGAGTCTATTGCTTGGTTTTTCTCATAATAATTTCATTGGTTTGCTTCTAACTTAATCAGTATAAAGACTACTTTCCAAGCTCATGACAACTATGACAATCTCCTACTAAGATAGTCATGTTATCCTCATACTAAGATTTTGATATGATTATCGGTTTAACAATCAATAAACAAATGGTCGATTGAGAATAGTATAACAGAGTACTCACTTGTATTACCAAGCATCGGCCGTATTACTTTGCATTTGTTGCCTTATCAGTTTTCGAAAAAGATCAGAGTGGTTTACTCAAAATGTTATCTACATTTCCCTAAACTGACACTTAATAGTTTACGACTAAATGCTCAAGCATACAGGAGGTTATACCTCTCTGGCATACTCACATAATTGCCCAAGACACAAGTATGAACAATTTAGACGATTTCCTCATTGATAAAATACATAGAAAACAAAGGAATACCTGGTAATTGATGGGCTTGGATTGATAGTATGTGCAAAAGGACACAAAAGTTGACTCTTCTTGTTGCGTATTCCCTATCTCCTTAGCCATGACTCTTCTTTTATGTTTCCTTTTTTACCCTAACTCTCAAGTTTTTAACCTTTTAACCTCCACACTCAGCTCAAATTGAGTCATCCTCCTTAATAGCTCAGGCACGACTTCCTTTTTAGTCACCCTACTTCACACCTTTTCATTAAGATACAGTTGCCGACTTAATAAATACATAATAGTCCTGTGATCAGTGAAATCAGAATGAAGATAATAACTAATCTAATGCATAAACAAACAATTATATCTTCATAAAGACCTCACGAATCCATGCAGGAAGGAGATGCACCCAAGAGAGCTCCTCAAGATTGTTCCCATGATCAGTGTGACTAATGTGGATTGCTCAAGTGCTCAACACAATGGAGATGAGAGACAAGTTGATTTAGATGGAGATAGGGGTTTAAGACAAGATTTTGGCAGAGGTTTGATAGGATTAGGAGATTTGTGGAGTGATTTTAATAGAGTTCTGATGCATAAAGGGGTCTTATGAAAATGGCTTGGGAGAGGCTCAATTTATAGAATTTTGGAGATGAGGATGGTGGGTGAGGATTCAATTGACAAGATCAAGGGCTAGGAATAAAAGTGAATCTTTTATTCCTAGTGGATGAATTAAAAATTCCTATTTTGGGAAGAGTGGAGGATAATGGGGGACAATTGAGTTTTATATTCAGTGAGTGGAGGTGAGTGGGAGACAACTGGATTTTATATTCAGTGAGTGGAGGTGAGTGGGAGACAACTGAATTTTATATTCAGTGAGTGGGGGATAGTGGGAGACAACTGAATTTTAAATTCAGTTTAGTGGATGATGAGGTAAGCAGGGTTAATTAAGGGTTAATCTTAATTAACTTAAGCCTAGGTTAATTAGATAAGTAGGATTTATCTAATTAACAAGGATTAGGGAAATGGATAAATCAATTAAATAAATATTAGGCATATTCATTCAATTAATAGGATAGGGTTGTAAGGTTAAATGGATTAATTAGGTGAATTAATTGATCACCAGGGATATGCAGATTGGGGGAGTAGATGAGTGCAAAGGTACGCAAAATTGGTTTGCAGAGCAGTCCAATTTTAGGTGTCTACAAGTCCATAACACTTTGGTTTTAACAGTCACCACATTTTATGTAAAGTTTCCATTTGTCAATGGAAGATAGCCATTTTCTTGGCTCGTCGGTTGTGATGATTATTATCACAGTCCTCTTTGAATGAGGCCAACACATCGCTTAAACTTTGCTGATCATTAAAGGATCACTAACAAGTGGTTCGATCCACCACTAAGATTTCTGAAGACTCTTCTTTAATGAAAGCCTTCGACTACTCAAGCCTAACATCATTAACTCACTATGAGGTATTATCTTTACTCGATGCTTATATTTGAGTATATCAAATATGATTCACATAACATTGCCTCTATATTAGATAGTTACAGTTTAATCAATATAATAATAATATTTAAACAAAGGATTACAGATATTATGATTGGGTTGAGTTTGTCTCCCCATCACAATCTGTCGACAACATACACGTCTTCTTAACTCGACGAAAACATCTTAACATTAACAATCATTTATAACACCTCAAGGTACCTAATAATGATAAGGCAACCATTTTACGACAATAACGTCTTAATATTTACATTAAACGTAAATAGTCATAAATCATACTCAAATGATGTCATTAACGTTATTAACGACTAAAACAACTTACTACGACTTAGAAAGATTTGTAAATAATATCAACTACTTGTCGATAGGTTCAGAAGTAAACTAACAAGACAAGGCTTACCTCTTACAACACATTGGTTCACATTTTTGTTAAACACTTATACTCGGTTTGGTAAATAAACCACTTGTAACCTGAGGTCTATATCTCTCTCCTGGAAAGATACTCTCTCTCTTTTCTCTGAGAGTCATCTGATAACCTGTAAACCTATATCAAACTTGTTACCAAAGAAATTACGATCAGTGCATCATTATTCAAATAATAAATCAAATCTCATAATATGAATATTAAATCGATAATAACATAATCATTCCCATAATTTCATAAATGACATTCAAAATAATCCATGTTTTTTCTTGTCATTAATCTAAACATCATAATAAATTTACCTATGTCCAAGTAAAAAGTAAGAGTATAGTAAGACAAAAATTGGGGATGTAACAACATACACTTTTACTTCATCTCCCTTGCATAATGTTGTAATATGTCAAGACCTATTTTGCAAATGTTTGTAATGCCGACTTTAGAGATTGTTCCAATGGTTGAAGATTGTAATGCTGACCTTGATGATCATTCCAAGGTTGTTGAAGTGTATAAATACTTGTAGTTGAGTCGTGGAAAAGAGGCTTTTGTGTGAAGATAGAAGGATAAGGAAAATGGTCCAAGAGGTAGAGCAGAAGTAGAGCAGAGTAGAAGTAAAGCAGAGTAGAGGCAGAGAAGAGTAGAGGAATTGTCGTACTTCAATCACAGACATAAAGAAGATGTTGATTGTGGCAGTGAGCCTGACAATGAGCCACAAGTAATTTAACAGCCCTAAGGGTTTAACAGCCTTTATTGTAATCTTTCTAGGTTTAGGGTTATGGCAGTGAGCCTGCTAGACCTAGCTGTACTTCATGGCAGTGAGCCAGTATGTTCTAGGGCCATGGAGTGACCAAGCATGAACATCATTTTTCAAAGATTACAAAATATTTTGAGAGCTAATCCTCTCCGTGGTTTTCCCCACCTTGGGGTTTTCCACGTAAAATTTGGTGTCTCTTGTGTTTGATGTTGTATATGTGATTAAGTTTATGATTTCATGCATTTATTGTTAAATCATAATAATTGTGGATAAGTAATTAATGTTTATGTGCATAAGTGATTGAGTTTTTGAGACAACTAATTCACCCCCCCCTCTTAGTTGTTTGGCGCATATCAACATATAGCATGTGGGTGTGTTGTATGAAGACCGTATTAAGTTGATTGAGGATCGATTCTAGACATGTATGAAGGCAATTTAGGGCCGATTTAGGGCCAATACTAGACTGCACGACGGCTTCCAAACTTCACTGTGCTGCCCAATGGGGTCTTCTACGCCAAATGTACCACCAAAAGGGAGCTTCAAAGCCTCGCATCATAGTTTAGAGTGAAAGAGAGGTGTTTAAAATGTGAATAAACTCACCCTCATGTTGCTGCTCCAAAAAACAAACTTGCCCTTCTTGCTTCAACACAAACGCTCCATCACACACCTCACATTGATTCAACAGTCACCAGGCCACTGTGAATGGCGACTTGATGGTCGATATGTTCCTCCTGTTGCTGCCTTATGACCTGAAAATATATCCAACCGCTTTGATACCATATAAGAACCTGCAAATAATGGAGATTTAAATAACAAGCACAAAGAACAACACAAAATTGTATGAAGTTGACAAGTATATTAGCCAAATAGGCGTGCATATATAGACAGGAGAAAGGCACCGGATCTCCATGAAATGAGGACAGGACTTCTCATACATGGAGTGGTGGTGAGTTGCCTACCACAAAAGTAGTATGAGGTGTTGAAAATGAGTCGACACCTTTAAAGACTCCTAACTAACTTGACACCTCACATGAGCAAGTGTTAAGGGATGCCTAAGTAGGCTTAAAGCCTATGTGTATGCAAAATATACACTAACATATTTAACTCCAACTGTTACATGATTAGTTCCCTTGCCTCTCTCTCTCCTTTAGGTAGGACTAGTCACTTAGTACCTTGTGTGAATGTGCCCTATCATAGTCGCTTTGTGTGTTGAGATAACATTGTATTTTTATAATGACATCAAAACATAACATAGAGGAAGAAAGAAGGGGAGATAAAGATAGAGGGATAGAGAGATGCAAGTGAAACAAGGTGCAATGCATGAATAAGAATATAGAAAGGGGATGCATGCAAATAGAGACTACACACCAGACATGAAATCTCACACATTTTAAGTACCTACTAAGCAAAACACAGGTATCTAGAAATCCATTAAGATTATGCAAATTGGTTCATGACACTAGAAAAAAATTACATATACCATAGGGATACAAGATAGTCATCATTCACTTAAAGACATGGAAATTGAACTTCCACAACTCCTCGGCACACCCATTGCACACCAAGATGCAATTGCTAATTGCTAATTATTAATTAATTGAAATTAAAAATCATATTGTATTCTGAATTTCAATTAAAGAATAAATACGGTCAAATGTGCATTTAGAATGCTGGATAGACAATACGAGTCAACAAAGGTGGTCGGCAGAGTAGCTGTATCGTATATGGACCAGGATAATCCCGTGTTCTGTCATCTCTTCTTTCGAATCGTAGTCCATACGCTTTTAAACACTTTCCCAAATGTGAACACTTCCTCCCGTTTTCCACAGTAGGTATCTTTCTGACTATTCTTAGAATTGGGGTCCACACGCTTGTCAAAACTGTCACACTCCCCACAAAGTAGACACTCTCCTCCTATTTTCCGGGTTTCCCCACTCATTTTCCGTACTTTACTTTCGATTGACCAGAGTAGACTTTAACAATTGCACAGGTCGTTGCAGCTATTTGCTAAGATTTCATAGACCCGTGTGTTTATTTTCCATGTGTAATAGTTTTGATGGGAAACTTTCCATGTTCTTTGACTCTCAGTTAAAGAGGTTCAGCCTAAGGCTCGTGTTGGCAAATTGGGTTTATAGAACCGTGTGTTTACTTTCCATGTGTAATAGTTTGGATGGGAACTTTCTATGACCTTGACTCTAGCTAAAGAGATTCAGCCTAAGGCTCGTGCTCCCAAATCGAGTAGCAAAAATGAATTTGTGGATGATCTCCATGAAAAAAAAAAAAAAACATGAAAAAAAAAAAGTTTACATTTTTTCAAAATTTATTTTGGGTGTTATTTTGGGTTTTCCTATTTTTGCCCATGCATTAAAGCACTCATGATTATCTTTTGCATGTTTTCGTGCAATGTCTAAAACCACTTTCAATGTGCCTATTTATATCTGCACATACTTAAGGGTGAAGTAAGAAAGATTCATTATTGTATTTTTTAGAATAGATGAGTTTTTGCAACAGTGAAAAATTTAACTATGTTGAGTAGTCTACTCAAAAGGGTTTTCTTAGGTAAAAATATTGTGTATTGTCTTTACTTTTTATTATTCTATTTTTTGATTTAGATTGTATATGCACTACCTTTATTATACAAGTTTATTGAGCTTATTGTTCCCTATATTGCAGACAACACAAACGCTGGGAAAGATTTATATTTCTGAGTTACTTGTTTTTGAGTTCAAACATAATGGGATTCTTGAAACATAGAATGACATCAAGTATATACGACACTTGTCCATAAATACATATGACATTTGTACTTATTCTTGTCATTCACTCTTATTGAATAGATGGAAATGAAACAGTTTTGTATCATGGATGTTCTCATTCAACAACCCCCATTGGTGTGTTTTCCTATGGTGGCCTTTCATGGAAGATGTACAAGGATCATTAAGGCTTACATTTCCTTTCAACTTACATTGAGGTTGACAAATTGGAAGATTTCATAATGGAAGAAAGTAAGAGGGAGTCCTACCCAACTAGCCTTCATATTAGTCATAGCTCTAAGAAAACCCCTCCTATGGCTAGTGTGAAAACCAAGATTGGTAACTTCTTGGACATCACCAAGTAAGAATAATTAGTTAAGTTTAATAATTCATAGTTACAATTGTGGATTGCACTAGTCATAGTTTGAAGGTTCTTTATGTATTTTTAGGAATTGGTGCACATATGGACCACAAGACTAGTGAGAAATAGATGTTGCACCTAGTGATCAATCACCAATAAGAACAATTAGTTAAGTATAATTGTTCATAGTTACAATTGTGAATTGCACGAGTCATACTTTGAAGGTTCCTTATATATTTTTAGGTATTAGTGCACATGGACCGCAAGATTGGTGAGAAATAGATGTTGCATCTAGTGATCCTTAACACCCTGATCATGAAAGGGTAGTATAATCAACCACAAACATACAAAATGCAACTACACATGTCACTTTAGCACACAAATCATGGTTCATAGGATGAACCATGCATTGATATTTAATACTACTAGGTTTAATGTGTCAATAAGGAAGACAAACCTTATTTAGATCAAGAGAACAATGTGTTTTGGGGAATGAGGTCATACTTCGTTTGATTTATCAACAAAAACTTGCATGGATGGGTGGAGTCCTTGTTGCTCCTTGGCATCTCTACAAATGCAAGCATTAAAAACATAGGGAAATAGTGCATGAGAAGTCGATCATTTTTAAGGGACAAACATCTAGGGATGATTTCCTTAGCATGACATATATTGTGAACATTGAGTGTAATGAAGTTGTCAAGGTGTATGTTTGAAGATAATTATGTTCATTTAGTGCAACAATGGGTATTGACCAAGCTTGACAAGTGGTTCACAAATTAGGAATACACTAGACCATTGGTCTTAATGGAAATGGACAAACCCCATTTATTTTGAGAATTCAAATGTAGACTAACTTTAGTGGATGCTTCAATATGGTCACAACAACATATTAGCCAAGGATTCTACATTTGACAAGAATGTAATTAATGTTTGTCATGCATTCCTTATTTAAGTTCTTAAAATCTATACATGTAAATATAAGATGTTATATTGACTCATCATATCACATGTCTTAGTACAATTTCAGTTACATACATGTTGCTTGCATTTGACTCAAAGCATATGGGGCTACTCATGGCATGGGTCATTATGTTTTCCTTTCTTGCACATTTGATATTACAAATCGGATGTGTATTCTTCTCCAAAGAGTCCACCTAAGGAGGATAGATTCGAGTATAATCAATTCATTCATGGTGGATGATGTAGGTGATGAGACTAAATATATTATCTATTTGATGATTTTTAGCAACCTACTATTTTTCATATTCTATATCATTCTTTAATCATTTGACTAGAGGTAATGAACTGACAATGAGCGACTATTTCATAATACATAGAGTGTTCCAATATGACATATGTATGTGATCTTGGCATGTGAGACATGAATGGATGAAGAACATGATCACAAAGGTCAAAGATGATGCATCCAAACAAGATATGTTTAATAGGATTGGATCTACGATCTATTGTTCATTAGATTAGCATTCCACAAACACTAAGGATCACATATTTGTTAATGACTATAGAGAGATCTTGCCCTCCTTCATGGAATTTACTTTGAGGAACTATGGATTTAGAGAAAGGTATTAGGATTAAGGTGTCGTTAACCTTGCAAATCATATGTATATTTTATATGACTCCAACACTCTTGGAAGGTGTACTTGGACACCTAGGGTGTAATTAGAAAAATTATTTGTATTTAATATTCTCTTAGGATTCTTGATAGCAGTTGTCACATGCATTCATGAGGAAGGTGGATCACTATGATGGTATTTACATTTGGCTTTGGTCTCACTAAATGCTATTTCCTAATTCTAGGCACTAGGATTGAAGAGTGAAGAATCTTGTCATAATAGATGTGACCCACATGAGTTGTCTTCTCCATAATGGACCACTACACTTGAAGATGTGACTTGTCAAGTAGTTATGAGTCAAAGATGCTTTCACGATTACATATGCTATTTGAGGATACATTGGTTATGCCCATGTAATGTCCATGTGAAGTCATTGATTATGTATACTATTCTCAAAAGATGCTCTCCAAGGTGGGCCATGGGGTTTTTGCAAGATACCATGGTTTTGGTCAAACCATTTATGGTTTTCCCTCTCTTTTCCTACATATTGGAGGTGTGAGATTTCTAGTTGTTATATATCATCTTTCTTTTGTGGAGTTTTTCTCAAAAGGGTTTCTCCATGTAAATTCTATGTTATGTGTTGCAAGTTTATGGTTTGTTGATTTTTTTCTATTTTTTGATTTATGCTTCCACTTATAATATTTAATGGGTAATCCATTATTAAGCAACTAAATTTTAGATTTTCATAATCTTGGGAATGTTGTTATTGTTGTAATTTCACCTTGTTTATCAATATTTTGTATTAGAGCTAATGGTTTTGTATATAGAGGGACACCTTTTTGGAAAGTGTTGAAGGTTGTTTGGCTATAATGGAAGCATTTACTTTGAGTGGTTTTGCAAATTTTCGAAGAATTGGAAGCCATGATCTCTACCTCTTGTTTAGAGATTGAGAAATTTAATGGCACTGGGTGCAAGTTGTGGAAGTTGAAGATGAAAGATCTCCTAGAAGAAAGAGAGTAGTGGAAAGATATTGAGAAAGAAAAGAAACTAGGTGATATGTTTAATGATGGTTGGATTAAGTTGGACAAGAAGGCACAAAGAACCATTTGATTGTGTCTTGATATTATCCTTCTTTAAGCTTACTTTTCCAAGATAACAAATGTAATTATCTAATTATCATTCCTTACTATCATTAATTAATCTTAGCTAATTTATACTTAGTTGATTATATTTATTTAATTAGCTTAATTTAATCTTTAAAAAAAGTTTGTGTTCCTTTATAATTATATAATTCCATCTATATGTTATTATTATATGTTAACTAACAACTTATAAATTTCTTTAGTAACTTCTTTTATAGAGAAGACCTACAACTCACATCATTTTTTCCATATTTTAAGGTCATAAAAAATCAAACTAATACATTTTTTCTAAATTTTAAATTTGTAAATTAAAATCAAACAATATGATATATTGGTGAAATATTTATGTTTAATAGACTTTAATAATGAAAATAGTACAATTATAAAATATTTTGAATGCCAATATAATGTCTAGATGTGGGATTGTTATGATGGTAGAGGCTTGCCAGCCAAAAAGAATTTGGTCATGGTCAAGGCTCTAGATGGTTGATAGATAGGGACTTCATGTCCTGCTCCTCTTATAGTTGCAAATATCAATCCTTTGTAAATTACACTGTAACCCCCCACATCAATATCTCCATCCATCCATGGATACCATGCTTTCTCAATTGAAAGATTCATTGCATTAATGGAATATCTTGTACTAGTTACTGGCACCTTTGCATCCACATCTCCACTGCAACGAAAAGCACATATTGTTAATTAACTCTCATAATCAAAATATTTATAATAATAGTTTTCCAAAGTAATGTTTTTCTCCCATATACCTGTAGACTAATATTCTCAATCCTGCTACCATCATTCTTTGATATACTGGGAACATGGTGGTTACATAGCGGTTGTATGAGAGTACAATACTGTTTCTAGCCAAAGATGAGCACTTTATAGTTTAGATGATGATCTTCCAAGTATTAAATAAGATCAAACATGTATCTTCACTTTGAAGGAGTTGCATAGATAATCATACCTGCATTCTTTCCATAAATAAGGCAAGTTTGTCACATTTGCATGAAGAGCACTTTGCACTTTAGGTGTGTTAAGGTAGGAAAGTACATAACCAGGACCACATGGATCAAATCCATCTAATCCATTTGTAGGGGTAGCTTCCTGTAATGGAGATGATCTATATTTAATTATATTTTTCAAAATTGATCATCTAACCCAACATTACTACACTTAAAAAAAATTGTGCTAAAAGATTCTAGAAAAACCATGCATGTACTTAAGCACATATATTTCTTACAGTCTTTGTAGAAGATGCCCATATGGGATTAGGATGGGAAGGACAAAGTGGTGCATATATATTATAGGGGTTTATATATCCCCTGGTTGATTCCAATTGAGAGTTAAATGTGCCACCATGAGTTTGATGGCTCGAATTAGATGTGATACAACGCTCATTTGCATATTCTTCATCTGAAATTAATGCATGTGACCATAAATAATCAATCTGCCCGCATGTATCTGTCTCGTCATTCATTATTCCATTCCCAATCTATATAAACACAATTCTTCAATAAATAAATATTTCTAATAACGTGCAAGATTAACATATATTATTTATACTATTTTCCGATAAAAACCTACAGAATATACCGAATATACCATATATAGAAACTGATGGTCAAGATTGAATATGATTAAGTAGTTGTAAAAGCACATTCCGGTTGTAGCATAGAGCAGTTTAAGAATTTGTAAAAGCAGGAAGAGGAATCGCACCAGAACTCCCTTCAGATTTATAAAAGATGTCTGAGAGTTGTTATTCTTAAGAATTGTGTCCGCCAGTTCAGGTACATAAAAGCCTGTGTACAAAAAAACAAATAATATAAACTAAGAAGTATTTATTGGTTTTAAAAAATTGATTTGTAAAAGAAAAAAAAAAATTCTGTATTCGGGTATCAGAGTTGAAAGACTTACCAGCGTAACTTTCCCCTGCGATATACAATTCTCTATTCTTATACTGCGGAAACCTTTCAAACCAATTCAGAAGAAATGTGTACGCATCCCGAGCTACAGTATTTGCCCATCACATCAAAAACATCTTTTTCATTGGTAAAACTGAAACAAAATTTCTATAAAATAAATTGTGATGCATTCAGGCTTATAACAAACTCAAACCAAAATACCAGTGTTGACATCATTGGCGTTCTCATAATCAGAGGTTGTATTGGAGTATGAAAACCCAACCCCAGCAGGTGATTCCAAAAACAAGGTGTTTGCCACTGCCAACAAATAGATCGAAACGAATGTTAATTAGAAACATCAATTTGGTTGGCTCAAATGTGAAGCAAATGAAAGAAAAATGTGAGCATGAAAAAAAGACCTTGGTTCCACGCATAGGGATTGCTAGAAAGAGTGGCGCCATCAGGCTGAACGCGGAAGGGTCCCAGCTCCGTCATTGCTCCAATCCCAAATGATGAGCATCCCGGCCCTGAAATCTCATGCCTGTATTAGCTTTGCAAGATGAAGGATTCCATGCTGTCAAATTCAAAAAGCAATATGATATGAAGATTGAAGAGAAAGGCAGTAGTAATACCTCCATTGAACCAGAGGAGGAGAGGCTTGGTAGAAGGCTCTTGGGCGGCCTCAGCAAAATAGTAGAAGAGAGCTCTGCCCGCCTGTGAATCGACCGTCACATATCCCGAATACTGTGCAAACGTTACATCTTTTGGTTGGCCGGGGAGGGCAATTATCTTGTCATTCTCCTGCAGCCCATCTTGAGCATACAATTGAGCTTTAATGGAAGGAGGCGTCCATTCCTGTGGCTGCCCGTCCACAGCAGACCTCCTTTTCTCCACAAATTCTTGCAGAACTCGATGCCGACTGAACTGGTAGGAAGGTTGGACCAACAGGACAAAAACTAACGTTAGCCGGGTTATTAAATGTTTCATTTTAAACGAACGATTGAAGCGGTTCAAATGAATTAATTGCTCAGATTACCTGCCCAGCAAGAGAGTCTCACCTAAATAGAACCCGAATCCCGATTATTATTGGAAGAAAACGGTACGTTCATTTGCCGTAACTTGCGGGCCAAGCAAGTGGACTCAAAGCCGGTCCGCAGATTAGTTGTATCGCACATGGACCAGGATAATGCCGTGTTCTGTCATCTCTTCTTTTGAATCGTAGTCCATACGCTTGGAAACACTTTCCCAAATGTGAACACTTCCTCCCGCTTTCCACAATAAATATATTTCTGAGTATTCACACTTGCCAAAAGCAATTGCCAATTTACCACCATCAATTTTTCACTATGGTGGTAGAGAAATAATTCTTTTTCCTCCTTTTTTACATCACTAAATAAATGTCTTGAATTTGGAAAATACTTTGGGGTCTTCATCTCCCAAAGCTAATTACTCTAACTTTGCATAGATCTGCAGATGTGATATGTATCCTACACAAAAAAGTACATACCATTTTATGGCCTTCAATCCAAATACATCCAGGGATCTATATAATTCTTTTATCTTTCATCAATCTTCTTACCATTTGAACCTCACACCATCTGCCCACTTCTTCATAGATGTTTGAGATAACATAAGGCACAATATATTTTTAGGGTGCAAATAAAAAAGCAGCATCACTGTAAATACTCCTAAGCCTATATTCAGATGTGATTTGCAGCATCGAGAAAACACATCCACACAACTACCACAAGTTTAATTGGCATCTTAATGATAATGAATCAATGCTTCAGGATTTGACTGTGTGCCTGTTTTTGTCTCAACGTTTCGGATCATACTCCATGATCCATCACCAGGGGAATAAAGAGCAAGAGAAGAGAGAAGTTTTGAGACAAAAACAGGCACATAGTCAAAACCTGAAACACTGATTCACTATTCCATTATGGACTGTGGAAATCTTATGTCTATCATCTTAATGATAAATTTTAGGGTGTCCTCAAGATAGTCAGCACGAGAAAGAGGCAAGGTCAACTAGGCACACATAATGATCAATTGTAGGTGTAATGCAATAAGAGTTACTCATATGATTGAAACATGTGCAGCCCTCATCCACTAAACTTGCATGGCTGCATGTACATAGAGCGCAAGCAAAGATTGTAATGTCAGATATGTTCCAAAGTGCTTCGTTAATTCAATGATTTTGAAAACATCCTTGCAATATCCATTTTATGCATATCCCGGAATCATTGCATTCCATGAGACCACATTTCTTTGAGGCATTTTGTCAAACAGTTCACGTTCCTTGTCTATGCTTCCACATTTTCCATGCATGTCTACCAGAGCATTTCCAACTATAATATCTGACAAAATTCCCCCTTCCATTATGCTTTGATGGATGTTCATACTCTGTTCCAAAGCTCTCATTTTGGCACAGACAGGGAGGATGCTGGATTTACAACTGCCAATTTCATTTGCTTGAAAGTTTCTAAAGCTTTGTCAACAAATCCATTTTCTGCATATCCTGCAGTCATGGCATTCCATGAGATGAGATGAGATGATATCTATTCGAGGCATTCTGTCAAACAGTTCATGTGCCTTGTCCATGCTTCCGCATTTTGCATACATGTCTACCAGAGCAGTAGCAACTATAACATCTGACAAAAATCATCTATCCTTTACGCTTTGATGGATGTCCATACCCTGTTCCAAAGCTCCCACTTGGCACAGGCTAGGAGGATGCTGGCAAAGGTTTCTGGCTTTACACCAGCCAATTGCATTTGCTTGAAAGTTTCTAAAGCCTTTTCAACAAATCCATTTTGTGCATATCTTGCCGTCATGGTATTTCATGAGACCACATTTCTTTGAGGCATTCGATTAAACAGTTCGAAAGCAGGCTGGTAGTACGCTGCCTACACCTTGCTCCTGCAGAAAAAGCACCCACATAAACAGAGCCCCTGAGATCGAGCGGGAGGGGGGTTCAAATTAAACATATCACCAATTTACAAGTAACCGCAGTTACCGTTTGTTGGAACGCGCAGTTTATGTATTGTTAACGGAGGACAAACAGAACTGATGAAACGGCCCACCAGCCACGTCTAAGTTAGAGTGTGCCGTTTAAGCCCACCGTCCCCTGCGATATAGAATTCTCGATTCTTATACTGCGGAAACCTTTCAAACCAATTCAGTAGAAATGCGTACGCATCCCGAGCTACAGTATTTGCCCATTAGATCAAAATCATATTTTTCATTAGTAAAATTGAAATAGAATTTCTATAAATAAACTGGGATGCATTCGTGTTTATAACAAAAGTCAAACCGAAACTCCAGTTTTGACATCATCGGCCTTCTCATAATCAGAGGTGGTGTTGGAGTATGAAAATCTTTCCAAAAACAGGGTATTTGCCACTGCCAACAAATAGATTGAAATGAAAGACGATATAGAAACATCAATTCGGTAGGCTCAAATTCTGGCAGACCTCCTTTTCTCCACAAATTCTGGCAGAACTCGAGGCCGACTGGACTGGTAGGAAGATTGGACCAACAGGACTAAAACTAATGTTTGCTGGGTTATTAAATTTTTCATCTTAAACAAATGATTGAAGCCGTTCAAAATGATTACTCAGATTGCCTGACCAGACTAAAATTAAGTAAAGAACATTTCGCTTCCATTTTCCACAACTTTCTTCCGTTTCTGTGTGTACCATACTTTTCTCTCTCTTGGAAATTCCCGTGGGAACAGCTGGAACGCACCGAATACCTCAGAGCACCCATGTGCCGAAAAAGGCGCATCTGCTATCACGTGGCAGATAAGAAACAGGTGTCGCACCAAAGAAATCTACGTAGAGCCGTGATTAAGTAAATCGTTTATCTTACAGACTACGTACGGTTGAAGTGCATATTCATTGACTATACACCTTGGATGTATGCCACTTTGGCAGGTCAAAACTGTGTTGATTGTAGATTAGTTTAGGAAGATAATAATGTATCTATTTTGTATTATTATTGGTCAGTAAATTTTCCACATATTTTTGAAATTTTATAAGTTTATGTTGATAATATATTGTTATTGTTTTATTATTATTGATCATTTTAATTATTGTGACAAAGTTAACACCGTTATTGTTTAAGTACAATGATCATTATTGCCAACATTCAACAATTAATCATGGCATCTGATATAAAACTACAAATTTCATATCCTCAATATTTAACATAAAATGTAGTTCACCATATACGAATGTATAAAGTTGGAAATGATAGTTTTGAAATAAAACTAGCACAAGAATACAATGTTATGTTAAACGAAAGAACATTACAAGCCCACAACAAAGTATTCAACAAAGAGTTTAGTGATTGCCAAACAAATACATAGTTGGTGGATCTGCGACTACATTTAAACAACTTCCAAACAACTATGCATCAACTAGTTGAAAAGAGGAAGTTATAGTCTATGAATAATTCTGTGTGTGTGTGTGTGTGTGTGTGTGTGTGTGTGTGTGTGTGTGTGTGTGTGTAAGTACACCTGCCTCACTAAATAACATTGTTTGATGTTTTGGTGTGAATTTAGATAATAAATTGATCTGTGTCTATGCTTGTTTACTCTACTTATATATGGATTGATTAGATATAACATATGTATATTTTTTTTTAAGTTGCATTTTCCATAGCAAATAGCATTATCACATTCTACACAATACCCTTGAAAAACTCTCTCAAAACCATGGAGTTACACATTATCTTATACAAGAATTTGTTAGTGTATAGAAAATTTATAGTTTGTTTCCAAAAAACATCTTTGTCAAACAAATGTGTTCATAGACTCAAACACAAAAAAATTCATACTTTAATTTCTAAAGTGTTTGGTCTATATACTATCCATACAACTTGCCTCCATAGCTATAATTTCTAACCAGTGACCCTCTATCTTGTGTGGAAACCAAGAACTGTCTTGGAAGATTGCAAGTACAGCACGAGTCACAAGAGATCAAGAATTGCACACTCAATACTATCAAATACATAAGCAATATGCAAAGCAAAACTAGATGATGTATTAACTCACATGAATAAGTACATATAGGCACAAGTCTCATAGGAATCGACATGCGAAAAATAGGAAAGTAAGCCTAACAATAGTAGTGGCCAAAAGATAGGCATGCAACTACTTAACTTAGGATAAGCTAATTTAGACACATATTCTAAACATAGGCATGCTAATTAAAGCACAAGAACACCTAAATTTAGCATGTGCCCAATTAAGGAGCACATCTAAATATAGTCATACCTAAGTGAGCTTAATTTACACTAAGAGCCCCCTTAAGAAAAGCTTAGGTGAGGAAAGAAGATGGGTCTCGATAACAAGGCCTGATCAGGTACCCATGTAAAATACAATACAATGCAATCTCTCATAAAGCGGAGAAAGGGAGAAAACCTCATGAGAAGAAATCCCCCCCACCCCAAAAGAGAGAAAAAATAAATTGGAGAAGCTAGAAAGCTCCCCGAAGGATGATGCTACTGATGAAGTGGAGTTTGGACCATACCCCAAGAAGAGCTTGCAAATGAGTGAGCTTGCTCTCAGTGAAGGGTTTGGTGAAGATGTCGGCAACTTGCTCCGATGACTGACAAAAGACTAAGTCAATGATCTCTGCATGAATAAACTCTCGAATGAAATACATATGAATCTTGGTGTGCTTGATTTGTTGATGCTGGACTGGATTCTTATGTTGTACACATAGGGTTCCTAGGGTTGTCATTGATGTCAAAATTGTTACAAGATTGTTATTGATGTCAACACTATCATGGATGTGCGATGGTGTTCATGGTTGGATGTCATGCCCTATCCAATAGAGAAGCCATAGTTCATGGTTGGATGTCATGTGTAGAGAAGGTATAGTTCATGGTTGGATGTCATGCCCTGATCAGTGTAGAGTTGAGCATGAAGCTATATTAATATAGGAATTAGAAGCACTAAGATGATCAAATGAGTTTCTAATGTTGAGAAGATGTTACTGATGGCCTAATCCAAGTTTCATGATGATTGGATTACCAGAAGAGTGTTTTGTTGTTGACAGTCTGAAGACAATATTATTTTTGTGAAGGAATTCTGTGTAGGGCAATGTAATTCTCTACATTCCTTCGCATTAGTAGTTATGCCTATGCAATTTTAAAACTATGTTCAAGGTACAATGAAGGTCATAATCCCAAAGCTTCAAATCATTTGTCCATCCATTGTGAAAGTTATGCATGATAGAGTACTGGCATGTGTTCTGACAGAGTCAGCTAGTGTTGAAGGCTTGTTGGAATGCACTGCATTCCTCTGGATGTGAATGTTTGGATTTGCAGTTTTGTGGACATGTTTATAAATGTGCATTACATGCTTCCTTGTAGTTTCAAGGTTCTTGGTGCTTCGCAAGCTCACTTTCTCAATGACAGTATGTTACAGTGTGTTCTGGATGACATGTTGTTCTCAGAGTTCATGATTGAAGATGTGTGGCACAACATCTTTGATGTGTAGAGGTAAAGGGTGTTTGGAGATGTTGTATGAGTATTGTAGACTCACCTAGAAGAGTTTCTTGAAGATCTTTCTTGTTTCCAGTATCACATAGGGTTTTCAAGTTGTTGTGTCTGTTATGCTTCAAGTTTCATGTGTTAAGGTTGTCCTATTTTCAAATGAGCAGAGTGTGCAGATGTAATTCTTTGATATTTATTATTGTAAATAATGTTTTGGATCTGATTAAGCAAGTGTTGGTGTCCACAAGGCATGGGTCTTTGTTGGTGTAGCGTGTAGTCTTGTTTAAGACTTGTCCTCTTCACATTTCATGTTGTGTGTTGTCTGGCCAACTTGTAAATGTATTTTCCATGTCTCTGGATGGAAAACAATGTAATCAATGTAATATCATGTATAAATAGTACAAATCAAATTGAGTTAGGAAAAGTGTGATTGCAAAGTGATTGATAAGGTTCACAAGCAAGAAAAAGAGTATAATGAATGTATTATGATGTGCGACTGAAGGAGAAAGAGTAGAAGTTGTAGATGTTGTCTTGATTCATATTGAAGACTTATATGTGATAGTGATCAAGTGTAGAGTGTGCTTAACTGATTTGATCATTAGAAGGAAGTGTGAAGAGGTAGTATTGCAATCATCAAAGGTGTGAATTTCAATGTCAGTTTTCAGACAGTAGAAAGACTATCATACTGTAATATATTCTAAAAGTATTTTGAATTTAGGAAATAGTAGCTTCCTTGGGATTGACCCTAAAAAAAAGTATTCAGGGAGCAGTAGCTACATTGGGAGTGACCCTAAAGCAAAGTTTTTAGGGAGTAGTTGCTTCATTGGGTTGTAGCCTTAAAAAAACTCTGCAGGGAGTAGTAGCTTCCCTAGGTTGTAGCCTTAAAACAAAGTTCTAATTAAAGATGGTTTAGTTAGAATCACATTTTCTATTAAACATTTTGGTGAACTTGACATGCTTGAAACACTTAAAACAAGAAAAACAAAACCTTCTCTCTCTTTTCTTCTAAAACCAAAAAACTTTCTCTAAAAACAATTTCTTTTCTTCCAAATCTTTAAAATTTTAGAGTACTTGTTGTTGCAAAGCTTTTAGTAGTTTAGGAGCTTCATGGCCTAGTGCTTTGACGCAAAGTTCACTATTCACAAAACCATAAGATTATTCATGGCTTCCGTGTTGCTGGTAGCTCTAGCTCCACGTATCTAGAAACATAAATCTTTAACTTCTCAATAGAAAATTCTCAAGTTCAGCAACCTCTATTTTCTTCCTCTAACACCCATGTGCTCCTAGGAAAACAATCCTTTAGAGCACCTCTTGATATAGACATTCTTGTAGCTAGTGTACCCCAGACTCAAATCCAGATGTTGGACAATCATCTAGCCAACTTTCAAGAATTTTTGGGTATGAAGAACCTAGCTAGTGAGGTTGTCTCACTCATGGAGAACCTCTGAAGATTGCTAACCAGTGATTCACATGGTGTGGATATTCTAAGTAGCATAGCTCACATTATCATTAATAATGTTCCTTTGCTAGCTAGCTATGAAAAAACTATTAATGAATCACATTCAAATATAGTACAATCTCAATTATTAGTGTCAATGCTAACTTCTTTTATCTAAACATTCACTTCAATTCATCCATCTAAAAGTGCTACTCAATCGATCAATGCTAACACTAGCTCTATCAAAATGGGAGGGAATCCTATTAATCAATATGGGTTATTCCCTTGAACTCCTCATTATCATTTAATTTTCCTAGAGCTTACCTTGGAGCTTCCCAACACCAAACAACAACACCAACCCACTTGTTACCCAAACCCAATCCACATATACCACAGATCCCACCATGACTCATCTTCTCCAGAATGTAAACTCCTTACAACAATAGATAGCCACCATGTCCACAAGTTCATCTCATCCTAACATCCCATCATGAATATTATGCAAAGAGTCCACTATCCTTAGCCATTCTTACTTCTCCCCTTCCATAGAACTTTGAAGCTTTTCACTTTGAAAAGTACAATGATAAAGAAGATCCACAAAACCACATGTCAGCATTTACAACATTGTGTGGTGACTTCATATTTTAGGATGCTTTTCTAGCAAAAATCTTCCCATGGTATTTAAAAGATACCGTGTTGGACTTGTTTTGTTCACTTCTTGATCACTTGGTTACTTATTTTCAACAACTTCTCAACCAATTTCTCCAACACTTCCAAGAGAATATTGGACTATAGGTCACATTGACTGATCTCATCCATTCTTTCCAGGGAGCACAAGAGAAAGTGAATGACTTCATTGGCCTCTATTAGGCCCTTTTCTCATAGATACCTTATTCACTCCTAGATTCTAATGTGCAACAGGTTTTCATTGGAATCTTGTAGCCACAGATAAGAGATACGATTATGCTAATGTCCTATTCCTCATTCACACATTTTTGCATGGAACTTCATGACTACTAGTAGTCAGTCAGTGAGTATGAGGTCTCCTCATCACATACTCGTGATGGGTAGTCTAATGCCCCTCCTTCATTTCAAAACTACAAGAAAAACAAAAAACATCATCAAAACAAATTCTTCCAACAATGTTCAACAAGTAGTAGCCACAACACCAACCCAAAGTTCCATGTCCCTCTCATCAAAAGATAATCCAAGGACTCAATCATTTACCCCACTCTCTGAATCCCTTTATGTCATCATGCATCAGTTACTAAATAATAACCTAATCCATATTCCATCTATTCACCCCATTAACACAACTAAACCTTTGGCACCTTCTTTCAACCCACAAGCCTTTTGTCAATTCCACAAAACACCAGGGCATGACACTGAAAGATGTATGCATCTTAAGAACCAAGTGCGAGACCTCATCAATTAGAATGCCATCCAGGTCTCTAGCATGAATGACAAAGTGAATAAATCGATCACTCCACCAAACCATAACCTCTAAATCTACACAAACCAATTACCTCACCATTCCACAAACCTAATTGAACTTCCCTTTGATCTTGTGGCTACTATCGTTCCTACTGACAACCCTACCACTTCTCTAGCCAAGATGATTAACATGGTGTACCATCACCCTTGCCTTAGTCAAGCTTGACCCATTCCTGAGCCAATCATCTCCACTCCCATCAATGTGATTGCGCACATATATGACAGACCTCTATACATTTATACACTTGTCAATGAAAGTCCCACCAAGGGCATACTAACTGACCCAATGTGTATGGTAAATGTGATCATAGAAGAATTTATGTATGTCCATGAACTATATTGAGACAAGTACGAGCAATCAGAAGTCTCAATATAGGCACATGATGGATTCTCTCATTGTACCCTAGGTTCGATCACCCTTCTTGTCTGGGTAGGACCAAAACTCTTGGATGTCTCTTTTTTCATCATCCACACTTTTGACTAATTTCATCTAAAGTTGGGCCATCTGTGGCTTTCTTCCACGAGAGTGGTCCCCTTAGTAATCGACAAGTGTTTAAAGTTTCCCCATGATGGCCAAGTGCACATTATTTACCATAATGGGTTCAAGCCTCTCACATTTAGAGGAAACTTCTCCTTGGATTACTTCTAGTGGATAGAAACTAAGCCATTGTGGCCTCACAATGATTTTTTTTTTATCATACAAGAAATTCAAAGCCAACCAAATTTCTCAACTATATGTCAATGCTCCTCATCAACCCAACCAACTGTTATCCTTTAGGTTCTCAATCTCTGCTGACTACTTATATCCCTCATCATACCTCACGAGAAGAGAAGGGAAAGCAACTCAATTCAATTGAACTCCCCCAACCTTGAGCACCAAGCATCTATGCAGAGGTCCCATCTCCTGCATCTTTCCCAAGACCTAGAGGCACATGACTTGCACAATCCAAGCCTTCCTGACCTCCAGTGGTTTCTCCTATTCCTCTTGCCTCTTTAGAGTCTATATGAAAGTAGCCCATGGTGCGGGACCCTTCCCCTTTGGTCCCTCAATCTTTGGTGGTGGCCTCTATTCCTCTAGCTCCGTTGTTGGCTAGAAGAAGGCAACCCATATTGAGAGACCCTTCTTCGGCAGTACCCTAGCCATTGGTAGCTCATTTTGTTCCTCCACCTACTCCTAGAGTGATGGAAGAAAAGGAGCTCACATTGGGAAACTCCCAAGATCCTCCTTTAGATACTTTGAGCTTCTCTAGGCATAACTAACTTGTGAGAGATCATAAGTGTCATCATCACGTTGCAGCTCATGAGCGTGTAACCAAGGAGGAACCTCTTCTCTCCCCCATGCAGTTGACCCCTGACTCGGCCCCACTGCCTCAACTTCCTGTACCCTCTCCTTAGCATGACTCTCTCCCATCATCCACTCCATCATCTCCACCAACTCAACTAAACATCAACATTGCACCGAGTATGACTATTTTAGAGCCTCTCCCTCTACAACAACCTGACACCAAGTATTCCTTGATGTCCTACGTCTTGCTACCAATAGACATGGACATTCCACCATTGCTACCTAAATGCAAGTGCAAGCATTATGCCACTCGACCCTTCTGCAAGACTAAGCACATGCCACCCTCACCACCACTGAGTCTTTCTACTTCATCTATTCAAGTTGTGGAGATCTCTACTCCACTAGTGGCCACCAATGCTTGCAATCCTATTGTTAGCATTGGGCAACCACCGATTGTCATCTATTCTGATAATGACCTGGATCAATCTTCCCCCAAGGAATATGTATTTGAGTCCTTAGAAGAGATAAAATATTTGTCCTCGATCTTCACATGATCAATGGACCTTGAATTTAGTGAATTATGTTAGGATCCTCCCTTAGATGTTGATCCTCCACATGATGAGCTAGGTGTTGTGCCCAGTACTACCCTTAATGTGGTCCCTCTAGAAGCCTATCTACCATACCTATATAATGAGCAAGATTAGGAGGTAGATGACTTGCTAGAGCTAGATCCTTGAGTGCATTCCCTTTGTTCATCTATTTTTATTTATGGTTTTCTTATGTGTTTTGTAATCCCCATAGCCGAGAATGGCATGATTGATTATTTGTTAGCTCTCCTTGGATGACCCTTGATGCCCTTGTAGGCACATGGATATAGGAGGAATGAAAATGTCATGGCATTCTTCTATATATTTCTAAATTCTTCTCTATGTTGTACTTGACATTTCCCAAATTTTGGGGATGATGCAAAGAGTTGGGTGATTTAGCATCCTTCTATGTTGACCCAAAAAATTTATTTTTCTTCTTGCGACATTCTTCCTTTGTATTTGTAGTTCTACGTGCTTAAGAGGATGATGACAATTACAAAAATCAATTACAATAATTGACAAAATCAAATATAAATACTGCTCTAGACAAATCATGGTATATATTGTACTGACTCCAAAGCATGTAGATCCCTTTAAATTTGTTGACTGATGTTTCTTGTCTTATGTGACACCTTGTTGCACTGCTCGACGTCATGCCATGCTTACACAAGCCATTGTCTATCATACCTATTGCCTTGGCTATCTTTCTTGGGGGAAACCCATTCACAACATAGCTCTCTAGAACATATCCACTAGGCATATGCTTCCTGAAAGCTCTCATGCCCTTTTATCTCTCTTTTTACCTTAAAATCAATTGCTCCTTCAAGATGTAAGCAATTATTTTAATGTGGGGGCATACACTTGAGATCTTTGACACTTAATCACACACCACATTGATGGTATGCTCTTTGCAACACTTTTTATAGAATTCATGGTCCTAAGTAGATACACTCGTTTAGACTGACCACCTTTTATCAAAATTACCTAGCAAAAAATAAATTTTACTAGTCATGTAATCTTTGATAATGTTTGACATGTAGCTCACCTAGAAAAGAAATGCTAGTCTGTGATGCTCCATTTTCTATCATCACTTCCTATAAGACACCTAGAAAACAATGAACTTTGCTAGCTCCAATGACTTATGGAAGCCTTTTAGTATGGTCCCTAGCAAACAATGGAATTTTCTAGATCTATAATCATACCCTTCTATTCTTCCTTCTCTGTGCATTTGCATTAGATTAATGTGTATTAGACTATATTATTTGTTAATCACAAGGGTTTCGATAAATAATATTTGTTCTAATCCTCCCCTTTATCAGCTATATATGTATTCATGTGTGTTTGACATCTGTTCCATGTGCAGATCTTTCAGGCTAACACTATGGTTTTGTAGAATCCTAAGTTGGGGGCTTTGTCTCTATCACTTGACATCATTCTGCATCCTCTATAGTGCCCACAAGTAGAAAGATTTGCTCTCCTTTTTCTCATGTTATCTACTTTAGCTTGCATATACCCGTAGAGTCATACTGCCACTAAAGTGGGGGTTAAATCTAGCATCATAAATTATGCTCGCTCATAATTTCACGCTTTTCTTGATACTCACTCTAGTACCCACTCCCTTTGTGTACTTTCTAGATGCTTATTTGACCTTTTCTGCTTGTCCTACCTAGAAACTGTAAAAGTGCCCTAGCCTTGGCAATGCCTTAAATAATTTGGACCTTCTTAAAACTAAAGTTGCACGGAGACGAGTACTAAGCACAAACATCTACACCAAGCACTAGCATCCTGATAGCATTTTTAGTTTGTCAACCATTTTTAGAAGGTGTATTTTTGCTTTTGTGGCACTCTATGTTTTTTCCAATGCCTATCCGCACCCAAATGGCTCCTTTCCCAACTTTTTGATCTCTCTCCTCTTCTATAAAAGCTTTCTACTTTTTCATTCAAATGATTGAATCTTCTATGTGGCGATGCTCTTCTAAAATCATTACTGGACTATCATCTTGTTTGTATATTTGTTGTTGCATGCTCTCTTTTCATTGCAGGTTATCAAGAACCATTCATTGATGTGATTTACTTGTGTACTCTATGCCATTCAGGATTTCTATCCTTTGGAAAAAAACTCTTGTTCCCTTATGTGATAGTCTTCCAACAAGACTCTTGTAACCTCTTTCCCAACTCTTTGTTTATTTTATCTAGATTAATATTCATATTATTATTTAATCTCATTTTTTTATTGCAAATATTGTTTGTCACCACTCACCACAATTCTAGAAACACATAGAATTTAGAGCGTGTTGGCAAGAAATGGGGAGGGATATCTGTCCGGAGATCCGGTCCTCAGTCAAGTCTTTGTAGTCATTTAATACCTCGGTCAAGTAGTTAGGGATTGACAACCAAAAACAAAGAATAAAAGAAATAGAGTATCACATACAGACCACAACTATAAGACAACAAAGAAAGATCCGGTACTGATAGATCTCCATATATATATAGTAATCAAACACCATACATCTATCCTATGGTAGGTCTTAATCTCTGCCTCATCCATCTACATACATCATCTATTTGACTTCTATGTCAGTATCATATCATCATCTATTGCCTACCTTATCACATACTATCTTATCCTATATATATGTATATATTGTATCTATTACATCTAGGGATGTGTCTTTTGGCATCTTCTATCAGCCTGTAGCCTTTGTATAATGTATGCGTCATCTTCCAGTCAGCTTTACTCCATGCCCTGCATCCTGCTAACATCACCCCCCTTTCAAAATTGTCTTTTCCTCAAGACATGCTTTGCTCTGGTTCAAAATATTTCTTAAGTCTGGCACCATTGACATAGCCAGTTGATATTTGTCCCTCCATTTTCTTCAGTTTGTCTGCTCCAGAATCTACTATTTTGCAATGTAGAATAGTCCCAACCACCTTATTTTGAGTTTTCCCTACTTAAAATTCTAGTCATATAGGAGTACTAAGTCTCCTTCCTTGAATGTCTTGTTCCCCAGATTTCTATCATGCTAGGATTTTTGTCTTTTCCTTTCTAGGTTAATGTTATATGCTGCCATCAATCTATCTTCATCAATTTTCTCTAATTCTTCAATTCTTTCTGTAAGAGAGTCTCCTTCACCTAGCTTGAGAGTCCTTGTTGTGCAAAATTTTGGTAATATGAAGTGTACAGTATTGTAGCATCTATTCCATACACCTGTTCATAGAGAGTGAACTTAATGGTTCTTTTGAAGGTTGTTCTGTATGCTCAGAGTACTATAGGTGCTTTTTGATCCCAACCTATCTTATTCCCAGTCTACATCTTTGTCAATGCTACCCCAATGATTTTATTCAATGCTTCACTTGCTCCATTTTCTTGTGGATGATATTGTGAACTCTTGTTGTGTGTTATCAAGAAGTTGTCTAATAGCTATGAAACCATCCTGTTAACAAAATGTTGACCTTAATCACTAGTTATACTCAATGGGAAGACAAATCTGGTAATTATATTCTCATAGATGAATTTGGTAACAATTTTTGTTGTGCAATATCTAGTTGGTTGTGCTTCAACCCACTTAGTCAAGTATTCCACTTCGATAATGATGAATCTAGCTTTTCAATGCTCTTTCATTGGGTCTATAGGTCCAATGAAATCAATAGCCTATTTCTAAAAAGGTAATTGTGTTAGAACTAGTCTCAATGACATTTCATCTCTTGCAGTAGGTCTTCCTATTCTTTGACATACATCACAATTATTAACATATCTCTTTGTATCTTTGAAAAGTGTAGGTCACCATAACCTGACTCTAGTTTGATTTTCCTTGCTGTCATGTCTTTGACATTATGTCCTCCTGCTATCCCTTCATATGCTTTTCTTAGAATTTATTTTCTTTCATGTTCATATACTACCCTTCGAATAATATCATCCTTTCCTCAGATATGTATCTCTCCTTCAATTAATGTATATGGAAAAGACTTTTGCATTAGGTTTTGTCTTTCTTGTGCTGACATCTTTGCTGGAGGTTCACTTGTAGCCAATAGGTATGCTATATCTTTCAGTTCTTTCTGTACCACATTTACTTTGAAAAGTTTTGTATTGGGTAGTTCCTCTTCATGTACCTCTGGATCATCCCCTATCTCAATTCTAGTCAAGTAGTCTGTGTCAGCGTAGAGTATAGCATATTACATTGTTTAACCACTGCATGGTTATGGTTGTTATGCAGTTATAGGCGGTTCACAACTGCTATTATCCTTGTATAAATACCATATCTGTTCATCAAATAATTGTTAATAAAATATTTTTCATTCACATACTCTCCATTATTTGGTATCAGAGAGACTTATTTCTTTATGCCTATGCAACGAAGAAAGCATACGCATAATCCATCTAAGAAGCATGTGGCACTGTTTGAAATTGTGCCAGATTTGTCTTCATCCTATCCAAGAGCAGCCATAAGGAGTTCGATATATTGTAATATGTCTTGAAGAATGGCATCGTTCAATTGTTGTGGGTGCAACATATTCAAATTTTCTTTAATCAATATACTATTTTAAGGATGGTAGTTACGTGCCTGTAAATGTTGAAGATTGGTGCTGAGTATTGTCGGTTCTTTTGAAGTCCGAGTTCAAAGGAGGAAAGCATATGCATATTTGCATTACAAACTATTTGGAGTTTTATTTCCAAAGGCATTCGAAGCAGTTGAAGACCATTGGAAATCTCTTGCTTGAAAGAGAGGTTTGTGAAATGTGGTTAATGAGGTAATAAAGTGCCTTTCTATGTCGAGGAGAAGGCGTTCAATCTACAAAGCCTATTGAAGGGTCTATGGAAGGTGTTGTGTGAGAGAAGGGGTCTGCTGAAGGTGCCAAAGTTTGAAAACCCCATGGCCACCACATAGGAAGAGCAGAGCTACATAGGAAGCCACCACATAGGAAGAGAGTAGCACTACGCAAGAAGAGAAGAGCATAGCAACAATAAGAAACTATGATGATGCTGCATCTACTTATTGCCATGTAAGCCTTGATTCCTGTGGCATCGTAAGCTTTTTGAAGTTTGATGATTTAGAAGTTGTTCATTGCTAAGTTACTAAGTCCGCTGGAATAAGTTTAAGGTGCAAATTTGTTTCATTCTATGCTCTTGTAATCTCCATAGAGAAGGCCTATCACGAGCAACTTTCTATTGCTTTTTAGTTTTCTTTAGTGATGGAAAAATGTGATCTTTGTCATAAAAAGTTCATGGTCTATTGTTTGATGTACAGAGGAGATGTTGTACCCAAGGATCATTTTGTTGCCTCTATTAAGATTAAGAGGGTCATTTATTTTGTGGGTGCTTGGTTTAAGTATGGTGCAATTATCAAACCCCAACTGTGGTTCCTAGAGGGGATCTTACCAAGGTTCATTGGGTAGTTAGTATAATATTTAACTCCACAAGTGTAGTTGAGGCCTTCTTTCACATTGATCACAAGTTTAATCTCATGTATGTCAAGCATGCTTTTGTGAATTGGTATGTTGATGAGGGTATGGAATAAGGAGAGTTATCAAGAGGCCATGAAGATGAGGATTCAACAGATGATGAATGTTTTAAAGATGACTCTTCTCCTGGTGTCAATAGTACATTGGTATTATAAAACTTCAAATTGGAGGCAAGTGACATCAGAGGATGGAGGAATTTTCATCTTCTCAAGTTAGCTTCTCGCTTTGAGATGATGCTTTGCATGAGAAGCATTTTTGGCTTTAGTTTTTTTTTGGCTTTTCCTTGTTGTTGCTGACAGATTTGAAGAATTCATGTTTTGTGAAGGTTATGTTCTAGAGATAGGTTTGGGATTTGGTGTTGTGCTCAATATGGATTGATGTCAAGCGAGATTCAGAGTATGTGATTGAGAATTATACCCTTTCACAGTCACTAGACAATGATAGAGATCTGTCGTATCTCTTAGGGATTGTTGTCAAATAATTTAAGACTCTGTGATTTGAGAGTTCGGGACTGAGAGCTCAAGAACATAGCTCGAAGCTACACCTTTCTAAGGGTCAAGAGACAACTTGATGGAGCCCCATTTGGTTCAGGATTTGTTCTTTTAAGAGAAGATCTTTTATAAAATATGTATTCATATTATGTAATCAGCTTTGTTAAGTATATTAGCATACAGGGGGGGTCCCTTAGTACTTTTGTAGAAACAATGTAATAAGGGGGGGAGTGTTAGCATATAGTATAGCATATTACATTATTTAACAGTGCACAGTTATGGTTGTTATGTAGTTACATGCAGTTCACAACTGCTATTATCCTTGTATAAATACCATATCTATTCATCAAATAATTATCAATAAAACATTTTTCATTTGCATACTCGCCATTAGTCTAGCCCCTGATTGTGCTTTCCTAGTTTCACCATGATTGAGAATTCAAACTTCTAAAACAAGAGTAGCCATCAACAAATTCTTCCTTGAATAATTGGTTTGTTGAGTAGGTATTTCAATGGTTCATGATTAGTGTAGAATATAAAAGCTATCGACAAGAGGTAATGTCTAAACTTCTGTAATGCATACATCTCTTTTGGTTGTATTATAATTCTTCTCTACTTTTGACAACTTCCTACTTGTAAATGCTATAGGATGATCCTTAGAACCCCTAGGCTGAGTTAGTACTACTTCTACTACAATCCCTAATGCATCAACATGAACATGGAATGTATTATCCCAATTTGAAAATATGAGTATGGGTGCTTCTGCTATCTTTTGTTTCAATGTGTTGAATGCCTTTTGGTGTTTCTCATTCCAGGTAATACTTTTTCTTTGTTTTTTCTTCAATAGTTCTTCTATACATGCTGAGATGGTTGCATAACTCTTGATAAACTTGTGGTGGTAACTGATATATCCTAGGAATGTTTCGACATCAGATGTAGTTTTTAGTGGTGGTAAGTTTTGAATAATTGCAACTTTGAGGGGATAAACCATCAAGCCTTCTTTGCATATTATATGACCTAGTAGTGTTCCAAATGGTACCACAAAAGTGCATTTATTCAAGTTCAGGGAGATTTGCAAGCTTCTACACTTATTCAACATCAACCTTAATGTCTGTGTGTGATCTTTTACTAGTTCAAATAAAGTCCAATCATCCAAATAGACTTCTTGGAAATCATGTATAAACTCCTTGAATGCATTTACCATGATTCTACTGAATACTATAGGTACATTTTTCAATCCAAATGGCATAATAATATACATGAGAGGTCCTAGTTCTGAAACAAATGTTGTTTTAGGTTGGTCCTCCTCTCTAATTTTTGCCTGGTGATATCCAAAGAATCCATCAGTGAAGGAGTAGATCTCTCTACTGACAACTGATCCCAAGATTTCCTCTATGAATGGTGTAGGGAAAGGATCATGAATACAAGCTTTATTTAGTTCTCTATAGTCTCTGTAAATATGATTTCTCGTATTTTCTTATTTTGTACTACCATTGGATTGATCCATTCTGCTTCCTCCACTGGTTTTATGATCCCTTCTTCGAGCATCTTATCAAGTTCTACTTTAACTATTTTCTTTATGTTTAGATTTAATCTATATGGCCTTTTCTTGATTGGTTTACTACCTTCTATTAGCTGAATTTTCATTGTTTCAGCTTCCTCTTTGATTCCCTTCATCCCTGTGAATATTCTAAGAATAAAAATTCTCAAATTCAAACATAATTTCTACTACTTGTACCACTACCTTCTCATCCCAATAGTCTCCTATTTTGGCTAGCTTAGGATCTCCTTCTTTGGCAATGTTCCTCTCTTAGCTAGATGGGTTTATTGTAGTATTTTTCCTTAACAACTGTTGATTTTGCCAAATTTCTTTCTCCTTGCTCAATCTTTATTTCTAGTTCCCTACTCCCTTCCTCCTCCTGTTGTGTTGTTTTGTAACATTTATGTTTCTCTAGGTACAATTCTTTATCCATCCATTCTATGATTTTCCATATGCCTTTTGCTCTTGCCAGTGCTGAGCTTTGTTTTGGTTTTGCATCCTCTTCTTATGTATCTTGTTTAAAGATAATCTCCTTGATTCTAAGGAGTGCTGAGTATATATATTCTTGTCTGGACTAAAGAATGAGAATGTGTGAATGAAGTCCTTTTGTAGTTCTTCCCAATATCTAGTTTCTTTCCTTCATTCCTATTTATGTACCATATACGTGCAATTGGTGATAATGTCTAATAAAAGAAATGGGTATACAGTATCTCATTATATTCATTTCTTTCTCTCCATATCATTGTACACATGGATAATTTTTTTTGTGATGAGATCTGACTTGAGTATCTTGTTTGATGAGTATTTTGAATGCTAGCCATTGGTTGATTGTGTCTTTGTGTGTGTTCCACCAATTTGCAGTATTGCATATGAATGTGTATTGCGCTGCTTGCAATCTTATGTCTTCATCTAAAAAATCTATCTCTATTTCTGCTAGATATGTATGTAGATTCTGTACTCCTAAAAACCTAGGCAGTTTGATATGTGAAATTCCTTTCAAAATATGACTTACCCAATAAGGTCTTTGATCCATATCTTCCATATCCTACATAGATGCACCACATGTGATCTATGGTGAATTTTGATGAAGTGCAGATGATTGCATTATGTCTTCCAAGTGCCAATTCTGACCATGAATATCCTCCCATAACCAACCATTTTCCTTATTTTGAGTTCCAGTTCTTCTCTCAGCCACGTATCTAGAACTTCCTCACTATCTGTGTTGTAGTGATCATCCTCTATCTCCAATTCTCTTGTGAGGACCGTTTTTTTTTTTACTTCTGTTGTTATGACTATTTACATGATTGTTATTGTTACTTTTTATGTTTGTGGGATAGCAATTCCCGGAATTGTCAAACTATTAAACTTTATTATGATTTCGGAAAAACTAATTGGGTGATGTTTGGATAAGTTTACATTTCAGAAAAACATTAATTAGGTGATGATGGAAAATTGTAATATGATTTCATTTATGTTAATTAGTACTATGTCATGATAATGCATGTTTTCAAGTTGCTTCGGCTATGATGATTTTATGTGGTTACTGATCTTGTAATTTAGTGTGCAGGAATTACTAATCGAACCACAGAATTCGGAGATCATTCTGCACCTTGTTATTTGTTATTCCCTGTTAAGCCGATCTGGTTCCACGAGGAACCAAGATCTCTTGTGTTTGATGTAATGATGTAATGTGGTCTTTTGTATGGTCGAGTGGGTTAAGTTACCCTCATGTAACATTATTCTATAATTTGTGTAGTAAAGAGATTTGAATTTGAATTTTCTTATTTTATTTAAATTTATGAGGCCCTTTCTTGTGCTTTACCTTGACCAGGGGTGTCTTGTATGGGTTAAAGTTGACCCTGGGTTATACCCCATGGGTCTAGGGGCCCATTTGGCATGGGTAACCCTTGAGTAACCTCCATCTAGTCATCTTAACTTCCCCCTGAAGTTAAGTGGCGAAAATTGGAGGTAGGAGGGGACATGATGGGTTGTACCAACACCCAACCCATCCCCTCTACTTTTCCCAAGGTAAGAGATGCCATCCATTATTGAAGGAATGACTTAAAGTCACCCCTTCCATAGTGAGATTCCCCCATGTGCTGTGGGGACACCCATGTGAAGAAGGGAAGAAGGGGCATGGGTCACCTGTCTTCTTCCCCCTTTAACTCCTTTTATTTCTCCCATGCGTAAGAGGAATCACATGAGGAGAGGAATAAGGAGTACTCTTGGGAAGGGTGAGTGACATAAGCCACCAGGGCAAAATAGTGGTTTTGGGGGAGAGTGAGAAGGTGACAAGTGTCACCTCCCCATTCCTCAAAACTAAAAAGAATTTGGTTATTTGTTTCCAATTTTGGGAGGAGAGGGAGTTAGTTGAATTTTGGGGGAAACTTTCATTTTGCCTTACCAAAAATAGAAAAGTTAGCTTGTAGGAGAGAGAAGGGAGAGGGAGCTGGTGGCTAAGGTTGGAAGAGAACTCTGTGGGCTCAGCAACAGCTTCATTCCAGGAAGGCTTTGTAAGGTTGGTTTGAATTCTACCTTTGTTTCGTATAGCTGAATATGTAAAGTGTGTGAATTTGTGTTTAGATTTGTTTTCTGTGGGGTTTGTGTCGGGTTGTTTGACAGAGCTTCTCCCACTTGGGAGAAATGCTCATCAAGTTTGGGGTAGGGGAGGAGAGATCCTCCTCGGGTGCATACCTGTTTCCATCTTTTGGGATGTTGAAAGCCTTGAGGGCATGTATCTGTGTCTGTATCTTTGACTTGAGAGTCATATACAGATTTCTTACAAATTTGTGATCAAACTTGGTTTGAGACCAAGAGAAATTGTATTGGTTAACTTATCTGTCAGGGTGACACTCTGGAGTCGAGTGTGTCCACTCTCCTGCCCCTTATGAAACTCACTGTAGATGAGTTTCTGTGTTGTGTAAATGACCCATGGGTGTTTGTGTGCTTTGGGATTGTTGTTGTTACTGTTGTGAAGTGGAGTGTTTGAGTTACCCAGGTGTGAGTATGGTCTCCCTAGCTCGGGGGTGACCCACTTGCGGGTCTACGGAAGGGAGGAGAGCTAGATGAGTGGTGTTTTCTTCTTTGTTTGTCTTTGATACGCAGGTTTTCTCTTGGAGCTTCTGGTTGGATATTTATGAAGAAATAGCTTATTCTTCTTTGTCATGAGAATTAGGCCTGGTCCTTTTCATATGAGTTGAAGAGGGAGCACCTCTCTTGTTATTGCTGTAATTTTATTGTTACCCTGGGAGTGAAGGGAATCACCTCCCTGATCTTGTTATTGATGGACTTTTACTTGGTTGTCACAAACTATCAGTTGTATATTGTTTGGGAGAAGGAAGTTCATATCTGGGAAGTTAGTTGTTTGTATCCATGGTTTAAAATCTATACTATGAATGTGCTTAAATTTTCAAGTTTGTTGCTTGTAAACTTTGTTCAATAGCACTTTATTTGTGTTTCGAGTATTATTGAAAGGAAGAGTTCATTATTTAATTGCAATCTAATCTGAGTTTGTTTATGTAATTGAAAGTTTGGAATTGCTTAACTAGTTGAAATGTTAGTTTTATGGTTCATTGTTCTAATTGATAAGTTAGTTTTAAATGATTAAGTTTTCTCCTTCATAAGTAAAGGAATTAGTTATTTTGTACGTTTTAAAGAAAATCTATTATATTTACTTCTGGTTGTCCAAAAGGTGAAATGGACATGTATTCATTGCCTAAATATACTGATTTAAAACTTCATTTTCTTTAGTGTAGATATATTTATATATATATATATAGATATATATATATATATAAATAATCTTATTTAATTATTACTTGATTTTTTTTACTGACTCCAAGAAAATAAATAAAATACTTAATTTGAGAAAATTATGAAAGATATATATACATATACAAATATATATATATATATATATATATATATATATATATATAGCAGTTGTTATGAATTATCATGTTGACAGAAGAATAGAAAACTGAATAAATTGTTTTATTAAGAGACTGAATTATAAATCTAAATATATTAAAATATATATATATATATATAAATATATATATATATATATATATATATATATATATATATATATATATTATTGATGATAGATATCAACGAAAAGCACCAAATTATTGACGAAAGATATGACTGTCGAAATTGTAAACTCGCGGTATAAAAAAAAACACAGTCGCGGTTTCATATTGGGCGGTGGGGAGAAATCCCCACCGCAGGCTCTAACAAATAAATGGAGGTGTGGGGAGGGGCGGAGCCCCACCCACACCACACATTGTGGGATGTGGGTGGGGCTCCGCCCCTCCCCACATCCCCCTTCCCTTATAACTCCCGCGGCCTACACAGGCCCTTCCCCTCCGCGGCCTACACAGGCCCTCCACTTTGTGCGGCCGACCCTGCTTCCTCTGCCGCTGCGGCCACCGCCGCCCATGTCCGCCGCTGGCTGTGGAAAACAAAAACAAAAAAAAATGTTAGGGCTTTTGGCCCTAACATATAATTGGTCTATTTTGAAATGAATACATTTTAATTGCTATATATATAGGCATATATAGATACTATATATGTCTATGTATATAGCAATATATAATGAAATAATTACTATATATATATATACATATAGATATATATATATATATTGTTAAACAAATTTCGTCCTCTACATAGACATATATATATATATATATATATATATATATATATATATATATATATATAGGAGTAGTTCTATGAACCATTTTATTGGGCCCTCGTTTAAAATCTTAATAAAATGTGACACATGGATATACAAAAATAAAATAACAAATTATATTTTCACAGTTAGTTTTTATTAAGTGTTGAACACAACAACCAAAGAAGTTATATTTCCATGATCAGGGTTTTATAAAGTGGAGAGCCTCCTACATCTATTTACAATGTTATACGAGTCACAATAAGAGTATTAATAATACTGATTAGTAATAATAACAACAGTAATTATAGATAAGAGAAAATAAAATTATAATATAATGAGAGCATAAAGGAATATACTGTGTTACCCGGGAAGAGTTTCTCGGAAGTTTCTCTACCAACATAATGTTAATAACCAGGGAAAATGAAGGAAAATGAAGAGAGAAATTACACGTCACCTTGCTTAAAAGATCACTGGAAATAAACTTAAGAAGCCATCACAGACATTCCATGTGGCCATTTTAATCCCAACTGTAGTAAACGACCTCATAAGTAAACCTGTAAGAGAGTCCGAAGAAGAAAAACTAACATTGGAAAACACAGAGGAGAAAATGCGCGACATTTCCCACATGGGATAAGAGAACTAAGTTGACGGACTCTTCTGCTAAATCTGCTTAGGAACAAGTTTAATTAATACAAACGAAGAGGAGATACCGTGATCGGAGAAGACTAGGAGACCGAGTCCAGCGAAGTAGTAAACCAGTCTATGTGACCTAGACCATCCTGAAGTTAGGTCTAATATCAACAATAGCTGCAGTGATAACCCTGATTTACGTAAATCATGAAGAAAGGACCGGATACACATAAAGAAAGCATAGAAAACGAAAGAGAGAGAGACCAAAATATAAACACACTAAATTAACAGAGAAATAGTTAAGGTAAGGGCGATAAAAATACAATCAAAATTAAGAACCAGTGAAAAGGGAAGAGAGAGCAAACAAACCGCCTTGTTGAGAATGCTAAGTCGTAGGAGGAGTATGTTTCAGGAAACAAGAGAGGAGACAGACAACCGTGCCTGGCTGAAAAATGACTAAATAGGGAGATCACTAGTCGGTTTAGTCGGAACAAGGCGTCGTGGGAAGTTGTTAATCTATCAGCGAACCACGTGCGTAAATGAGTGCAGCGTAATTCCCACTAACGCCGTAAGGCGTTGTGCTGCCGGAAATTACCGAGGTTTAGATTTAGGAACTGTGGTAATCTCACTCTTGCAATGATGTTAGCGACGTCGTAAAGACCCTCTTGTTGATCTGTATGCGTCTGGTTGCACGCAATTGTACTTATATCCCGCTGAAAATTGTAGTGTTTCGCCATGAGAGAACACCGCCGAGCATGCTTACGCATGCGAAGGGGTTTTTAGGACAGTGTGAGAAAAGTTTTTTCATATCTCGTGTCATAACCACATGACAGATGTGGCTATGACACGTGCGATGTGTGTTGTGACCACATGGAAAATGTGGGCATGACATTTGGTATCAGAGCCAAGTTTTAAACACTGGGCGTATTTGGGCACGTTATTATTCCGCAACTTTGGCTAATTAGTTTCTACCTTGTTTTGTAGGATGCCTCCCTGACGTGTTCGACGAGCGCGATCACGCCACACAGCGTCAGTCGAGGTGCACAGCGATTCCTCAGCCGAGGGACTGGCACCCGTAGTTACATCAGCACCACCTGCACCACCTATACCACAAGCACTATTAGTACCACAGGCGAGACCAGTATTGGATATAGGTCCACAGATTTTACAAGCACTACAGACTATGTTAGACAGGTTACCACCAGTGATTCCTGAGCCACGTATAGAGCCTCGTGTCGATCCGCGAGAGGAGCCACGTGCCGAGTCACGTATTGAGCCACGTATGGAGCCCCGCGTTGATCCACTAGAGGTGCCACGTGTGGAGCCCTTCGTTGAGATTCCCGACACAACAGTAGAGGAGGTAGGGTCAGCCTCCCGAGCACGGAGCAGAAGTCCTCCGAGACTTTTGAGACAAGAACAGGTTCAACATGGATTATATGAGGATGGTGTGGAAGAGCCACTTGTGAGGCTTAGAGACAGAGGGGACCCCATCAGAGATCTACTGAGGCTCAACCCACCCACTTTCGTAGGTGCTACAGAGGGAGCTGTGGCCGAGGCTTGGCTGATTAGCTTAGACAGGTGTTTCGCATTGCGACCATATGGGAGCAACACGAAAGCACGTGTGGCAGTCCATCTTCTTAGGGATGCAGCAGCCACCTGGTGGCGCACAGAGGAGTGCAAGCGCCGGCTATCCGTGGATACACTCACATGGGACATCTTCATTGAGCGCTTCAATGCGCGATATTTGTCTGAACATTATAGACAGCGCAGGATCGATGAGTTCCATGATTTACAGCAGAGGGGACTCACCGTTACTCAGTATGAGAGCCGATTTATAGAGCTTTCTCATTACGTGGAATACCTCCATGACGAGAAAATCTTAATACACAAATTCATCAGAGGGCTAAATCACGGGATAGCAGGACCAGTTCGTATGGCAAATCCCCAGACCATGAGTGAGGCTGTTGAAAAGGCCCTTATATCAGAGGAAATTCAGGGACGAGGGCAGAATTCACGCCCGCAGTACCAGGAACGTAATCCCCAACAACAGCAAAACTTTCGAAGGCCTCAAAATACAACACAGAGAGGAGGATATAATCCTTCATCATTACCTCCTAGGCCACCACAGCAGCAGCAACATTAGCAAAAATCCAAATTTCAACAGAGGGGACAGGGAGGACAGAACCGTGGATGGCAACAGCAGGGTTCACGCAGAGATCAGAGACAGCAGGGTTCATCGGCAGGACCCGCGAGGTCCCAGCAGTCTTACAGAGGCTCACAGGGATCCACTGGACGGACTGGGCAACAACAATCGGGCAGAACACAGTCAGGGCAGTTATAGGTTCGAGGACCATGTTATGTGTGTGGTGGGGCAGGGCATCTGGCTAGAGAGTGCCCGCAGGGATTTACTGCAGGGGGACAGCCCCGATCAGGAGGATTTGAGCAGACCGTAGGTGACGTGGGCAGAACCCACCACATGTTTGCAGCGGTTGATAACCGCCAGGCTGATTTTCAGGCTTCTGTCATCGAGGCAGCAGGTACGATTGGAGACTTTTCCATTTCGATCCTTTTTGACTCAGGAGCTACTAACTCTTTTTTGTCTACATCGTTAGTGGAGCGTTGCAGGCTGGTGGCTTCTAGGCAAGACATTAGGTGGGAAGTTGAGTTGGCCTCAGGGGCCAGGATGTCAGTAGATTCCTTGGTTAGAGATTGTGAGATCACATTGGGGTCATTCACCACAACATGTGACCTTAGGATTATGCCATTAGGATCCTACGGAGTAGTTCTGGGTATGGATTGGCTTGCGGCACATAGAGCCAAGCTTGATTGTCGCCAGAGGACGATTAGCTGTTTAGACGATCATGGTTCATCGGTTGAGATAGTGGGTATTCAAAAGCCCACGGCTGCTCGTATGATATCCGCTCAGCAACTTAAGCGCTGTATGCGGAAGGGATGTCAAATGTTTGCCATCATGGTCAGTGATAGAGCAGAGGATGAACCTGAGGCTACTTTAGATGATCACCCTGTCCTTAGAGAGTTTGCCGATGTATTTCCGCCGGAATTACCAGGTATGCCTCCACGCAGAGAAGTGGACTTCCACATCGACTTGGTGCCAGTGCAGAACTGATATCCTGTGCACCCTATAGGATGACTACACATGAACTCACTGAACTTAAACTGCAGTTAGAGGAATTACTTGAGAAGGGACACATCTGACCTAGCGTTTCACCATGGGGCGCACCAGTTATCTTCGTGAAGAAGAAGGATGGGTCTCTTCGTCTATGTATGGACTACAGGCAGTTGAACAAGGTGACGGTGAAGAACCGTTATCCTCTGCCTAGGATTGACGACCTTTTTGATCAGATGCAGGGAGCCAGAGTGTTCTCGAAAATCGATCTAAAATCTGGGTATCACCAATTGCGCATCACGGAGTCAGATATTCATAAAACTACTTTTCGAACCAGATATGGCCATTACGAATTCACAGTGGTACCCTTCGGGTTGACAAACGCTCCTGCAGTATTCATGAGTCTCATGAACGGGGTGTTCCGTACGTACCTAGATCGGTTCGTGATAATATTCCTTAATGACATTTTGATTTATTCACGGACTGAGGAGGAGCATGTAGAGCACTTGCGTCAAGTTTTGCAGCAATTACGAGGGCAGCAGCTTTATGGCAACTTGGTGAAGTGTGCCTTCTTCAGGACAGAGGTGCAGTATTTGGGACACATTTTATCAGGCGATGGCATCTCCGTAGATCCATCTAAAATCAGAGCAATTCAGGAGTGGCCGGCACCCACTAACGTGATAGAGGTCAGAAGCTTTATGGGGTTAGCCGGGTATTATCGTCGGTTTGTCGAAGGTTTCTCTAAGATAGCACATCCCATTACTTCCCTTCAGCGAAAAGGGAAGGGTTTCACTTGGACCGAGCAGTGCGAAAAGGCTTTTGGAGTCCTCAAGGAGCGTCTTACTAGTGCTCCTATTTTAGCAGTCCTAGATCCTACAGAAGAGTTTGTAGTTTGCACAGATGCATCACTAGAAGGTTTGGGAGCCGTGCTTATGCAGGATGGTCGAGCGATCGCATACGAATCGTGGAAACTAAAGACACATGAGTTAAACTATCCTATGCACGACTTAGAGCTCACAGCTGTTGTTCATGCCTTGGTTCGCTGGAGACACTTTCTCTTAGGTCGACGCTTTGAACTCCATTCGGATCATCATAGTTTGCAGTATATTTTTACACAGCCTAATTTGAACGCCCGCCAACGGCATTGGATGGAATTCCTATGCGAATACGATTTCGATGTCCACTATATCAAAGGGAAGGAGAACGTGGTCGTTGATGCTTTGAGTCGAAGACGCCACAAGATCCAGACCCTGACCTTGAAGGTGGACTTGAAGGATCGCATCTTACAACATCTGCCGGAGGACGAATGGTTTCTTGAAGTGCAACAGGCATTACTAAATCAGAAGGCCCTTGAGGGCAAATTTACAGGATATACCCTTGAGTCTGATGGTATGCTTCGACATCGGCAGCGCATCTATGTACCCCAAGCGGGTAATCTTCATACAGTAATCCTATCAGAGGCGCATAGAGCACCCTATGCAGCACACCCAGGAGTGAAGAAGATGCATGCTGACTTACGACAGCTTTATCATTGGGCCGGGATGAGGCGTGACATTGCCGAATTTGTTGCTCGTTGCCTGGAATGTCAGAGGGTCAAGGCCGAACACCAGCATCCAGCGGGACTGTTGTACCCTCACGAGATACCTGAATGGAAATGGGACACCATTTCTATGGATTTTATCGTTGGTTTACCTATGTCATCACGTCGCCATGATGCTATTATGGTGATAGTTGACAAGCTGACCAAAGTGGTGCATTTTTCACCAATATGCACAACATACAATGCACCATCAGTGGCAAAGGTGTTTCTTGATCAGATTGTTAGACTTCATGGGGTACCTTGCCACATTATATCTGACAGAGACTCCGTATTCACTTCATCGTTCTGGAAAGCCTTACATCAGGCGTTGGGCACACAGCTCAACTTCAGTTCAACATATCATCCAGAAACCGACGGACAGACAGAGAGAGTTAACCAGGTGTTAGAAGACATGCTTCGCATGTATGTGATGGACCATCAGTCTAGATGGGAGGAGTACCGATATCTAGTTGAGTTTGCCTACAATAATGGGCATCATAGCTCGTTGGGTATGCCTCCTTTCCAGGTGTTATATGGCAGACCATGCAGAACACCTTTGAGTTGGGATCGGATAGAGGACAGAACAGTCATCGGTCTAGAGATAGTTCAGAATATGGAACTGCAAGTCAAACAGATTAGACAAAGGCTCCAGGAAGCATAGGACAGGCAGAAAAAGTATGTCGATGCTAAGAGGACCGACCGAAGCTTCTCTGTGGGGGAAAGAGTATTTTTGAGAGTGCGGCCACACAAGAGTCCAATCCGTTACGGAAAAGGCTCTAAGCTCGCACCTCGATTTGTAGGACCTTTCAAAATCTTGGAGCGGATAGGACCAATAGCCTATCGTCTAGCCTTGACACCTAGCCTGTCACGTATCCATGATGTATTTCATGTATCAATTTTAAGTCAATATATTTCTGACTTATCTCACGTGTTGGATTGGAGTGCTCTT